>CM064911.1:73465873-74020873 GCA_032727855.1 Quercus ilex subsp. ballota
CGTACGACTATTCCGGTTCCTCCTTGTCCCTCCATTTGATTGGCTGACCTTCTAGCTAATGAAGAGATTGCTTGGGCTCGTGTTGGCCATGTTGTTTCAGGATACCCGAGATTTATTTTAAATTTATTCAAATTCAATTACAGGGTAGTCTAGCTGGCATTTTTGTGACATCGGTATTTCCCTTCCCTCCTGAAGTCAAATTTTCATCTTGTATGTTTCTTTCCCATATTTTTGCTTTGTGACAATATTTGCATGTTGGACTTTCAAGCTTCGTCTTTTGAAGAAGAGGAAGAGGAAGAAGAAATTCATTCTCCTCACCATGCTGGTGGCTCTTCAAGTTCTTTCATGGAGACTTATCCCAACTTTCCTGCATGGCAATTTGAAGTCTTGAATCTTGATGGATCATATAGTTCCATGCCTTTGGATAGGCTAGAGCACACCCCAAATGTCCCTTGGCTTGATGCAGTATGTTCTTGAAGTTTTAGTTCTTTGTCCTTATTTCTTCTTAGCTCATTAAATCGCTCATGATCCGGTACATTTGTGCTCCAGGTCGATGTTGATATTATAGAAGAAAGCATGCGGATGATCAGAAGTTTACAATTGGTAGCACGTACTCAATCCTCCTAATATGTGATCAATGAAGCGAGCTAGGTATAAGATAATGCTTTCTGAGTGTCTTTTCTTGTATTTTTCTGCTAATCGATCTAACACTTTACTTTGCTGACTTTTCAGGTGAGTCGAATGGTAATGGCTGATTCCACCAGAAGATCTTTGGAGGAAAGGATCAGAACTTTTGAGCTTGAGAACCGTTAGCATGATCCTCGATTCTATGCAAGTCAAGAGGGAAATACGGAAGGTGGCTCCTTTAGAGGTGGGTCGAGGAGGTCTTCACGCAGGTGGACCCAGAGTCCCAATGATGTTTGATATGTATTTTTAATTTTTCCTACAAAAACGAGAGGAAGTTGATAGGCTAAGAATGTATTGACCCCTTGTGATGAATTAACCAATTAATTAGCAAAGTTAATTAATTAATTCAATTTGCATGCAATAAGCGTGGTAGCACAAACAAATCACCAACTAAGTTAAAATGCAGTGAAAAATAAATTGACACAGTGATTTGTTTACGAATAGGGAAAACCTAAAACCTACACAGCAAAAACCCCACCAGGTGATTTTAAGGTCACCACTCTTGAGAATTCATTATAATCACAACAAGCGGTTACAAGTAAATGAATCCCAGTACCTTATACCAACCTACAGTTGAACCCTTTACCCCAATACCCAATTGGACTTGTTCTGTAGTGACAATCTCTCCTTTTAATGCATGGCTCCCAGTACGTGACTAACCAATTTGATGCACAGATCTCAGTACACGGCTTACTCATTAACTTGAGAAGGATGTTAGCTGCAAAGTTCTTCAGTTCATCACATGATGAAGATCACGAAACTCCTTGGTTACAAAGCTCTACGGTGTACAAACATAATAGATTCTTGAATAGAAAGATGTACTAGGGCATATGTCTTCGGTTCATAATATGCCTGTGAAAAACTTTTGCATTGAGTTGCATCCACTTGTATCAACTATGACGGCCCTTAAAATAATCCTTATATATGTTTAGGACTATGAGAAAAGAAAGCCCAAACTCACGGATTGGAGTGAAATCATATCTGAAAAACTGATTTTCGTAAACCTTGATAGGTACCTTATCTGTCGAGCAGCTGTCAAGCATCGGACTGAAATAGCTTTTTAAACCTCGATAGATACAAGCTGTCGAGCTTTAAAATTCAGCACTTCTTCACTTGATTCTTGGACAGACTTGCATGGCTTTAACACTTGAACTTGAAACTTTGTTCCTTGAAGTATTAAACACATTCTAGATCTACCAAATTACAAGTAAAGTGCGTTTTGTCAAAGGATTAGCCAATTCTATATTGACATATGTTCCTAACATGATTCAAAGGTAATGGGTTTGGAATTGGTCTTGGGTCTAAGGGTTTCAATAACCCTTTTGCATTTAGCTTGTCAAATACTTGGATCATAGGCATATACAACTCATGAAATTCCCTTCTAAGCCTTGAGAATGGCCCTTGTGATATTGGCACGGGTGCAATGGGTGCAATCAGTTGATAAGGATCATTTTTATGGATATTAGAAACTTCAGTAGCCTTAGAATTAGATCCTAAATTCTTTTTAAACCTCGGTGGGTCATCATTCTTTATAGTGCCATTATTTATTGCATCCTTAATTTGGGTCCCAACAGCAATCAAAGCTTTAAAATTAGGAAAGTATTGGGAAAACAAGTACTTATGATATACAGGTAATAAATTCTTTACAACCATAGCTAACTGTTCTTCTTCTCTTGGCCTATTCATCATTTGTGCCACCTTGGACCTCCCCTTGGTAATGAAGGTAGAGAAAGATTCTTTCGCCTCTGGCCTCGTAGTCTCAAGATCTCTCCTTGTTACATCTACTTCTATGTTGTATTTGTATTGCTTGTGAAACGCATGACATATATCCTCCCAAATCCTTGATCTAGTGTCATCTAGGTTGAGGAACCATCTAAGAGCGGCTCCAGTCAGAGTGTTTAGGAACATTTGAGCAAGTAGTTCTTCAGTCGCACCTAGGGACTGTATGGCCCTCATATACATCTTCAAATGGGACTTTGGGCAACTGGTCCTGTCAAACTTGTCTAAGGTCAGCATCTTGAACTTAGGAGGTAGTCTCACATCAGGGAAAAGTGAGAGGGATTGGTAGTCCGTGAGGTCTTCTATCTTACGAGCTCTTCTAATCATCTCTTCCATTTTATTCATTCTTTCGTTGATCTTCTTCTCACTCCCCATGGTTGGTGGATTATGGTCAGCCTTGTTTTCCTCTTGGTAACTTTTCAGACTCTGAAACTGTTGCACCATAAGGTTCATGTCTTCCCTCAATTGGATCTAACTAGCTACCATGGTGTTGAGTAGCTCTTAAGTGTTCACGGGTTCTTCGGGTTTGGATGTTCTCCCTCTTTTGCCATAGTGTTAGGAGCTTCAGACTTCTTATGGCTTGAACTGTCTTGTAGGTCGAATATGAGATTGTGATATTGCAGCAGCGGAGTATCTTTTATGCTTAAGGGCTTTAGTACCGTAATGGGAGTGATGGGCTTGGAACTGGAGCTACTAGCTTAAGAGTCGGCCTTAGGTTCTCTTTGCAACCTTCCTTTGGATCTTGACCAAATTCTCCCCGAATGACAGGCTTGGTTGGGTTAATCAAAGCTAGGTCCCTATCCACATCAATCAATCAACCAAACAAACACACACAACTTGCAATGCAATTTTAACATGGACCAGCCTAAGGGTAGGTTCTAAGTCATTATGTTGTAGGGTGGGTTTGTTGTTTCATTGTTTCCCATAGCTAGGATGTTACACCTCCCAACTTGTAATGTAATGAACATTGCGTTGGTCCAAATGGCATGGTCTATCCTTTACAGTCAACAAGAAATGATCCAGTGACTTTAGGCTATGAGTTGGTGAGTTCACCATTGGGTACCCGAATCTAATGAAGACCGGTGATCCATGGTTACTACCACCACATTGTTGTTGAAAGGGGTGCATACATATTTGTTGTTTTGATGGCACACACTATGATAGTTAGGGAAACCTCTTAACAAACAATACATACAACAAAATATCATACGATATCTCAACAAACATAAATAAACAAACAAACAACAATATCATGCAAGACCATGCAAAAACAAGGGTACACATTTGGTCACTTAAGTCTAATACGAAACTTAGCCCTTGACATCCTCAATGGAGTTGCCACTGTGAGAGACCGGGAACTTAGGTGCTCTCAAAAAAGAGATTTGGGTGCTTTGAAGGGCACATTTCTTTTTGGGTAAGTGGTGTGGAGTCGCCACTTATTTTTATTACAAAAAAAAAATAATAATAATAAGAAAAAAAATAAATACAACTCTACATGACTGAATTTTTCCTTTATCATTGATTGAATAAAAAAGAATACATGTTTGATAAATTGAGTATTACATGGCTTTGGGTCCTAGTTACAAACTACCAAAGATATATGGCTTTTTGTCCTAGTTACAATCTACCCAAAAATAAAAGAAAGACAAGGCATAAATCTACCTATCCAAAGACACAAAATTCAAAGGCTAGGTTACAGAATGGGAAGGTGTTAGGCACCCATTCTACTCAGACAAAGTTTGGTTTTCTAGACTCTCGTGACCAATGTACCCCTTTATGCATGATATGAATGATATGTTGCATACATGAAACACTTAACTAAACTAAGTCACATAAGCTTATTTATGAATGTGTCATCTTCTTTGTTAAAAATTCAGATCTGTTTTTGTGATTAAAAAAAAAAAGTTTTGGTGAAGAAAAATCAGATCTGTTTTTTGTTAAGTAAAACAAGGTCTTTTTGCTAAAAAATATCAGATCTATTTTGGAACAAAGTAAAAAATGGTTTTTGGTTTGTATGTAAAAAAAAAAAATCAAATCCGTTTTGTAACAAAAAGATCTATATTTGTAGAGAGATTTAAAAAATCAGATCTGTTTTTTATGTGGAAAAAAAAAAAAATCAGAAGAGAACTACACTCATGAAATAAAACTACGCTACTTGCATCAAACAAAACAAACAAAACATCACTACTCATGACTTTTTTTTTTAATTTCAAAATTTGCTATGTTTAAAAAAAAAAAAAAAAAAAAATTCAAATCTACATCTATAGAAGATATAGATCAGTTTTTAAATAAAAAAAAAAATTCAGATTTACATCTAATGAAGATACAAATCGGTTTTTATGTTAAAAAAAATTCAGATTTGTATCTAGGGAAGATACAAATCAGTTTTTATATTGAAAAATTCAGATTTGCATCTAATGAAGATGCCAAATCAGTTTTTATGGTTTGAAAATTTCAGATTTGCATCTAATAAAGATGTAAATTAGTTTTAATTTTTAAAAATTCAGATTTGCATCTAATGAAGATGCAAATTAGTTTGATGGTTTTGAAAAAGACATGATGATAAGCAGATTTTTGAAACAAAAAAAAGTAAATCATGACAACAAAGACATCAAGAACATGTTTCAACAAAAATATATTAACAATACATAGTATGAGTATTTAGAAATTAAACTGAAAGAATATTTACACATGCATCATCAAAGTAAAAGAAACAAAAGAAAAAAGGTAAAGAAGAAACCACCTCTTGCATGGACATACTCTTCTTCTTAAGGGAATATTTTAGGGTTCAAAGAAATTTGTTCAATTATCTTTGAAACCTAAAATACTTTGCTTACAAAAAAGAAATTCTTAAGGCTAGAGCCTCCAGAATGTCTTTAATGTAAGAGAGAAAATAATAGAAAGGAGAGTTAGAAAGAGGGGAAATCCGAGACCGTGAAAAAGTGTGCTAAATTTTGAGATGTAGCCTCTATTTATAGAGGGTGGGAGGCTCGAAAAAATAGATAATGATCAGAATACGAACTGGGAAGCGTCCTTATCTCTAAAAAATCGAAAAGAATGAGTTTTATCTCAATCCAAGTGCCCTCGGGCTGGGGCTCGAGTTTGTGCCGCTCGGCACTCCATAAGTGCCAGGTGCTAGACCTGCTTTTGAGTTCTAGTCCATTTTGGACTCCTTTTTTGAGGCCTTTTTTAGTCGGGACTTGTACTTAGACACATTTTTAATCCATATACTAAAAATTAAACTCTTTTTTGGATAATTCAGGTCTTTTCAACATCTATCTTGTAGATAAATACTCTAAAAGTCTTGATTATCTACAATTTTATTGTTATCTAATTATCCCATTTATTCTCATGCAAGCAAACCTATTTTTGACACTAACTAACAACCAATCACAAAATTATTTAATTAATTTTAATTGTTTAGTCAATCAGAATTAATTTAAATTAATCATGCGTAATTGATTCTACCTAAACATAATGCATGCTAACCATGCAAACTTGATCATGCGATATCTTTCAATTTGACAGTTCAATTTGGAAACTGGGCATAGCGTCACAAACGTTAGAATCTCAAGATCATTTTTATAATATGCAATGAATGAATTAATGCATGTAATGCAATCATGAATTTTGGGTACACGAATAGTCATTCTAGTCATATTCCTTAATTAAATCATGGGTGCAAAATTGAGTGTCTACACTATCAAATATCATTTCTTTGACATGACCTATGATCTAGAAAATTCCAACATTTAGCAGACACATCAAAGTGTCTTGTCTTATTTTATCACCATAAATGTTATACAATGCACGTCATTTTAATCTGAAGTTCAGTAGTAGTCACACCAAAGTCTCTAACAAGCTGTTCACGTACATTGATGACACAAGCCCCAATTCAAATACTAGAAACTGTAAACCAACACAATTCCAAAACTATGCTAATATTGCTACCACAATTACACTTGGCCAAACCTATTCTAGTCCATGCCAAAATATTTCTTCATCCAAACAGTAAACTCATAAATCTTCTTTTGGTCAGGAAGAGAATTCGCAACACTCTCCTTCTGCATGCACCTTTTTGCCCATGTAATAATCTTGGGGCACTCAGCCTCTATGCTGAAATTGCCGAAGGTCTCATAGGTATAAAACCAGCTGTAGAAAGTGATTAGAGCAATGTCAACAAAGCCAAATGTTTCACCCCCAAAGAAAGGCTTTTCACCAAGCTCTCCCTCTAATATCTTGAAAGTTTCAATGAATTCCTTCTTCGCTACCTCTTGCTCCTCTCCTTTAGTGGCCCATATCTTCCTCGCAGTGTCATACACCTGCATCTTGCACTTACATTGTATTAGCACTTTCGTAAAACAAGGATGTAGAATATGAATAGAGAGCTCATAGTAGAACAAGAATGCCCAATATGGAAAAAGTAAACCTCCAAATTAAACCAATTTGGAGGAATTTTCCTAAAATTCGCTATGTATAGGTTGAAAAGATTGTTAACATGTATTTTTAGTTGCCTAATTTTTTTAGTAAGTTATGTGACTTGTTTAAATAATACATGATAGTTATATAAATCGTTACATAGTGAGTTATATGGGATTCTTCTAAATTGGTTTGTAGGAAAATATTATCCATAGAATATTAGTTAATCTCGGTTGTTAGAATAGATTTCAACTTTGAAGTTTTTTTTTATCTTCCCTTTATATTTATTTTTTCTTGTTTGCTAATGAAAGATGGACAAATCATTAAAATAATTTAATGTTAAAACCCTATTATAAAAATTATCTGATATATGTTGTGGTTATATCAAGTGGACATCCTCTCCAATTTTTTTAATTTTTTTCTTTTGCTTTTTCAGCTTATATCATGTGGTGTAACATAAGTATAGTAAAATAACAATATTAGCTGCTCTAAACTGAACAATATTGCTATAGTTTAAAAAATATAAGTCCAATTAAGATTGTTTTAAGGAATTCAAAGAAGTTTCACCATTTATTGTATATTGTTTAATAATTTATCCAAATATTTGTTTTTTAATAATAAATTTGGATCATACTCGTATTTTGTACTATATATTTGGATCAATGTATTACAACTGTACGACATAATTTTGCCATTTGACTCAATAAAAATATATTAAAATCATTAGTATAGTCTATTTCAAGAATTAAAAAAAAAAAAATAGTAGTGGAGGGAAATTTGAATTCAAATTCACATAAAAAGAACTAGCTAAACAATACTGTATTATTGAGTTACAAGATTTTTAACAGAGTTTTTTTTACTAAATATAAGAGATTAATGGTATGTTTAGATATCGCTTATTTTTCTAAAAATTAAAAATTGAAAACTAAAAACACTGTAGCAAAATAATTTTTAAATTTGTAAATAGTACCATGAAATCCATTTTTAATGAAAGTTTTGTTAAAAAAAGAGGTTTGTGTTTGTGGGTCTTGTGAATAGTGCACGGATCCATTGACAAACACATTCCAGTGAAAATTTTGTTGGTCAAAGAGGTAGTGGGTCCCGTGCACAGTGCACGGGACCCACTGACAAACAAAATCCCACGTGAAACGTCTTCTAAAAAAAAAAAAAAGCGCCAAAACACAAACGTTGATAAATATTAGCTGTATCCAAATGGGTACTAAGTGTCTGTTTGGCAAAGATTATTTTTGTTAACTAATTTTACTATTCGGCTTATTTTTAGTACTATTCATGGGTCTCATTATACTATTTCAGCTAACTTTTACCTTTATTTACAATACTTTCAATAAAAAGTTTTTAATTTCAACAAAATAAGTAGATCGGACCCTAAATATCTTGATTAAAACTAAATTATTCAAAGTTTTAAAAAAAATTAAAAATGTTTTTATTATTTATTTTATAATATAATCTTGGATATTTTTAAATAAAAACTTTGTCTAACACAATGCCCATTAGTTATGTAACTTAAATTACTTTCTACTATTTATGGTAAATTCTAGATACTTGAAGTTTGGGCTAATACCAATTAGATCCAAAACTTCTTAGAACTAATCATCCTAGTCCCTAAAAGACATCTTTGTCCCTAAATAGCTAAACGCCATTATCTCTTCTAACTCCCTTCTCTGTCGTCCCTTTCTCTCAACAAACCTAGCCACTTGCAAAACCCATAAGTCTTCACCAGCATTAGCAATTCCATTGAACAACCATCACTACTAAAGGATAGTTTAGCATCAACTCTCATTCTCTCTTCCCTATTTTCTACCACCTAAAAACAGTAACATCAGCTACAATCCATGGCTGCCACCACCTCTAGCCCAGTGCCGCAACAAAAGGGAAAAAAAAAAAAAAATTGTGCAGCAACCAACCACGGCTGCCACCACCTCTAACCCAGTGCAGTAACAGCCCACGGCTGCCACCACCTCTGACCTAGTGCAGCAACAACCCACGGTTGCCACCACCTCCAACCTAAGCCACACGGCCACCACAAATCTGAAAGGTCACCCACCAAAATTTAAATCCAAACTACATGCACCAGATTTGAAGACATCCATTCAACCAAACCCTAATGCTGTGTTCGTTTGGAATGAAAATAGGGGGGATGGAAAATAGAGAGAGGAAAATAGGATGGAAAATGTTGTTTTTCACTGTTCGTTTGGGGAAGGAAAATAGGAAGGATGGAAAACCCGGGAGAAAGTTTTCTCTCCCGGGCCAAATTTTTTTTCCTCCCAAATTGGGAGGAAAATGTGGGCTGAAAAGTGCTACATCAGCACTTTGTCTAAAATGCCCTCTTTTCAACATTTTTTTTTCCTCCTTCAACGTGACCTGAACGTTCTTGTTCTTGTTCCTTTTTTTTCTTTTTTTTTTCTTTTTAACGTGACCTGAACATTTTTTTTTCCTTTTCAATGTTACCTGAACGTTCTTTCTCTTTTTTTTTTTCCCCTCCTTCAACGTGACCTGAACGTTCTTGTTCTTGTTCTTTTTTTTTTTTTTTTCCTTTTCAACGTGACCTGAACATTCTTTTTTTTTTTTTCTTTTCAACGTTAGCTGAACGTTCTTTTTTTTTTTTTTTTTTCAACGTGACCTGATCTAATTTTTACATTATAATAATAAAAATAATAATAAAAATTTATATATATGATGTGATAAATTTTATATTATTTAATGAATACAAATAAATCTATTTCTTACATATTATGTAACAAGGGTATAATAGTCAATTTATATAAATTACATTTTCCATCCTTCCCTTTTTCTCTCTAACCAAACAAAAGAGTTTTTTACCCTCCCACTTTTCCACCCTTCCAACCGAACACACAAGAGGGAAAACTAAATATTTTCCATCCTCCCACTTTTCTATCCTCCCACAATTTTCCATCCTCCCACTTTTCCACTCCTCTAACCGAACAGACCCTAAAACCCAAATCAAAATAGCAAATCCATAGATCTACAAATAGTATACCCAAAATCCAAATTTTCAAACCTACACCCAAATCATCTAAACCTAACAACCAAAGGAAAATTAGAAGGAGACAGGATTATGAGTTTCACTGATAACAAGAGTTCGGTGAGAGAGAAAAGGATGAGAGAGAAGTGATGGGGATTAGCTGGGTGAGACAGAGAAAAAGGGAAAAGAGATGAGGGTTAAAGAGAAGGGAGAGAACAGAAACTAATAGCGATTAGGTACTTAGGGACAAAATTGTCTTTTAAGGACTAAATTGGTTAATTTTGAGAAATTTTGAAACTAATTGGTATTAGCTCAAACTTCGTATAGTTTTCTGATATTTATCCTATTATTTAACTTTACTGATATTACTAAAACATTTTAGTTTATATACTATTGTTGTGTAAATCGCATCAATATAATACTAATAAAGATGATACAGTTTCGAATAATTTTTTTTTTTTTTTTAAAAGATGATAAAGTTTGGTCAAAAAATATGTTGGGCTCATCAATTCCAATGGAAACTTTCACATGTCTTAAAAAAAAAAAAACTTTCACATGTCTTCTGACATCACAAGACCCATAAACTATTCAATCCTAATAAATAAACTTATCATTAGAGCATTAACATGAATATTTTAAGTAATAGTAGGTAATTGTTATTTTATCTATATATATATATATATATTCAATTCTAATAAATAAACTTTTCATTAGGGCATTAACATGAATATTTTAGGTAATAGTAGGTAATTGATAATAATAAATAAACTTATCATTAGAGCATTAACATGAATATTTTAGGTAATAGTACGTAATTCTAATGAATAAAATTTTCATTAGAGCATTAATATGAATATTTTAGGTAATAGTAGGTAATAATTAATAAACTTTTCATTAGAGCATTAGCATGAATATTTTAGGTAATAGTAGGTAATAATAAATAAAATTATCATTAGAGCATTAACATGAATATTTTAGGTAATAGTAGGTAATTGTTATTTTATATACACACACACATATATATATATATATATAAAATAACAATTTCATCAATATATATATATATATATATATATATATATATATATATATAAAATAACATTTGTGGGAAATTTTTTCTCAGTGAAAAAGAACAGAAAAGAACAAAGAACAGAACAAAAAAAAGAAAGAAAGAAATTGCATATACACTATAGGTAAGGTAAACGGACCTTCTGCTCAATAAAATCAGCCCAGAATCTGGAACGAGCTTTGTGGTAAGGATCAGAGGGCAAAAATGGATTCTTGTCTTTCCACACCTCGTCAATGTACTGAACGATGACCAGAGACTCACATACTGGTTTGCCATTGTGGATGAGAACTGGGATCTTCTTGTGAATGGGGTTCATCTTCAGAAGCAGAGGGCTCTTGTTCCTCAAGTCCTCCTCCTTGTACTCATACTTGATACCCTTCTCAGCCAGCGCAACCCTCACCCTCATTCCAAACATGCTTGGCCAGAAATCCAGTAGAACTACCTCGTGCGCCATTGTCAGAAAGACAGAAGAAAGCTAATGGGCCGGGGGTAAAAGATAAGTGGAATAATGAATCAACTGGTGTGATTCGTGTGATTATGTGTATATATATATATATATAGAAGTGGTGTTTCGTTGTAGGTAGTCAGAAGATCCTTCCCCAACACCTGCAATATATTAATTATTGAAAATCACCTAAATAAAGGGAAAAATATATTTAAAAAGGAAAAAAGAAAGAAAGTAGAAGACTTATCTTTTGTCCTATTTGAGACTAGCGTTGATAAGATCATGATTCATAAAATAGGATTTCGAGCGTATAATATATCTTAGGCTGTGTTTGGTTTCCGTAAAATATTTTTTGGAAAATAGCCTATTTTTCGAAAATGTTATTTTCGGGAAAGAAAAATATTTTCAAGTGTTTGGTTGCATAATGAAAATTGTTGTAGAAAATATTTTCATGTGTTTGGTTATATTCTTGAAAATGCTATTTTCCTACACATTTTTTCACATTTTCTCAGCATTCAAACAAATTATTATTACAAAAAATTTCAAAATCACGGCAAACTTCGGCAATCAAAAGCATAAACAAAACCAAAGAAAAAAAAATATCAAATCCAGGTTCGATCGGGTTCTGGGCTCTGGGTTCGATCGGTGACTGGGTTCAATCGGTGCGGTACTCGGGGTTCGATCGGCGACGGGTTCTGGGTTTTGGGTTCTGGGTTTGCCGGTGCGACTTGCCGATGCAAAGGCTATGGGTGTTCGTGGCGAGATCGCGCGGTGCGGTGCGTGGCGAGATCGCGAGATCGAGCGGAGGCGATCGAAGGCGAGATCGGTGCGGTGCGATCAAAGGCGAGATTGGCGCGGTGCTCGGGGTTCGACGGCGACGTCTCCGGCGTGATCTGGGCTCCTCTTCTTCCTCTCGTGCTCTCTCTCTCTCTCTCTCTCTCTCTCTCTCTCTCTCTCTCTCTCTCTCTCTCTCTCTCTCTCTCTTCGTGCTCTCTATCTCTCTGTTTTCCAGAAAACGTTATTTGAAGTGAAAATAAAAAGGGAAATCATTTTCACCCTTGACTCACGGTCAACTGAAAATGATTTTCGGAAAATTGATTTTCCATGCGCAACCAAACACCCGAAATTACAGAAAAGCATTTTCGAAAGTGATTTTCACCCAAAACAAACACAGCCTTAAATGATTATTACTTTTTATCATCTTACTAATATATCAATTGATTTTTGGTTTAAGGAGAGTTTGATCTGTAAATTTCTTATTTAACAATAAAATATTTTATTAAATGAATTAACTTTTTTTTATGAATAAAAAAATAGGCAAATGGAGACTTGAGTTGATGTCTTCCAACTAAACGTGACCATAGTTACATTTTACCCACTGAACTTCGGCGGTAAGAATAAAGGATTCGGATGTGACTAAATGAACTAATTAAGAACCCACATCTAACCTATAATTTTTGGTGACATAGAAAGTTACATCAGAATATATAGTGTGGTGACATGACAATATGGTACCACATAACATTAGTTATCTCATGTGATCTAAGTTAAATTAAAATTTTCTGTTTATTATAAAATTATAGGATTAACATTTTTTTTTTTTTTTTGAGAAGAATAGGGATATCGGTTGAAGTAAGATAATTGAGATAATATATAGAATCTTTAAGACGGCATTTGGTTAGCATGAAGTGACATTGCATTGTAATGTTAGATTAATGTAATGTTGATTCATTGAATCACATTATTGTAATGTAACATTACCATTTTCGGTTCATTAATTACATTCCATCACGTTCCAAAAATGTAACTAATGAATTTATACAAATATCCATATGAAATAACTAAACAAATTTTATTTATTAATAAAAAATCTACTAAATATCCAAAAAAAAAAAAATATTACTTCACTTTCTTCCACTTTCTTGCCAATCAAATTAACAACACTTTCTCACCAACCAAACAATTAGAAAATAATCACACAAAAATAAATAAACACTCTTTCAATTTCCCACACTTTCTCACCAACCAAACATCATAGATCCACCAAAAAAAAAAAAATCACTGCATTGCTATCCAAAGATAATCTTGAAGCTTCTCTGGAGAAATTTCACATTGACCTCATGCTTTCTTATAGTTTGAAAATCTAGAGAGGAAGCGGCAACTTCATCGGAGGACAATCTTGACGGAGTTGCTAATTCTGGTGTTCTAGCGGCAACTTCAATTAGGTTTTGTGATGGATGACTTGAGTTGTGACTTGTGGTAGTGGTGGTGGTGATTGAGTTTGTTTGAGAGAGACGCTAAAAAGAAGAAGAAAGGAAGAAGAAAGAAAGAGAGAGATCAAACAATAGGAAATTAATTAAATATTAGGATACTACAGTAACTATGTATATTTTACATGGTTACAGTAGCAAAAATATAAATCTACAATGTTTTAGATGGACTGATGTAACGTGTTTTTGAAATAAATGTGTAAAATTGACAACTTTTTGTATTTTGCAAGCACAGTGTGATCGCTCTTAAGTTCCTTTAGCTCTACCTCTTACGACACTCCCCTTATGGACTTCTTATTAAAAATATGCCTCTTGAGGACCACTTATTAAGAATATGTCTTTTTAAAATCTTGTAGAAGAAAAGTTCTGTGCGAAAAAATTATGGGTGAAGGAGAAAAAAAAAATACAATATTCGAATGTACCTTTGAGTGCTTTAGGATTGTCTCCTTAAAACCTTACAAATAAAAACTTTATAAAAAATAAACCTTAGCAGAGGAAGACTAGTAAAATTAGCTCATATCCTTAAGAAACACTTACTCCCCTCATGAGTATTGAGATCTTCTTTAAGTCAATGCATGCTAATGTTGTATACTATCCTTTTAAATATTGCAATTGATAATGATTTAGTGAATAGATATACCAAATTATCACTCAATTTTATATGGTTGACATCAATATCACCACTTTCCTAAAGCTCACATGCATATAAAAGAATTTTGAATTAGATTGGTTTTGTTACCTTTGGGATTTGATATTGTTGATACCCATTTTCGCGACACATTTTCTACAAGCATGATCAATAGAGCCTAACTTCCTTATGGGCCCAATTTATGTATTATATTATTTTATTCTTTTAAGCATGGCCTAAACCCATGCTACATATTTGGGAAAGTTGAAGGAGTGCGGTTTGAAGGGTATGGTTCGGTTCCTTTCGGACCTTTTGCATGAGCCCAGCCCATGTGTGCTATCAAGTGGACAAGGGAAACTAGTAGCACCTCTGGCTCATGGAGGAGGTCTTGTACCTAAAATTTCCACCTTAAAAGATCCTTTATGCTCTGGTTGACTGTGGCCTAACTTTTTTGCTTTACCATTCTTTGGCCTAAAACATATAGCTGACCCTAAGTGGCTAGCCTTGTCTGCTACAATAACCAAATGCAGACTTAAGGGCCTGCCATGTCTAAGAAACATCAGCCCATGAATTTAGGCCAATCAATTTCCCAAATTATGCAAAAAGCAAACCAACTCTCTTATCCAATTAAAGCAAATCTGACCATAACATCTTTGATTGAGACCTTGGGGTTCAAAGCCTCTTCTATTGACCAAAAACTAGTCACTTAGAGCACCTCAAACTCAATACAAAAGGCCCCAATCTAACTTAAAATGAACCAACTACGTTTTCCCCCATAGAGTAGAAACTTAAGACTAAAAGCCTATTCAGCTAACCAAGATTCTCACAATTCTGAAGCTTAGGAGTGGAAATATGGGTACAATGGAATCTTCCCTCTCTTCCTCGCAACCTCTCTCAATTTCCTCTTCTCGCTGACTGTGGGTCAAAGTTTCGGACCTGTGTACTTTTTCTGCATTTTCTTGTATTTCAGTTATGGCATTTTGATTTCTCTCTTGTTAAAGCACCATTAGCCTTTTGTTCATTATAAATTTGGAATTTTGGGCTTAATTCTCCACAAATAATCACTTCTAAAGAACCAAATGGGAGATTTGGGCTAATCTTGTATTTTTAGCCCTTGTAGCAAAATGACCCTGACACTTTAGTGACTCCACTAAGGAGTTAAGCAGCTGAAACAAGAGAAATGGTTCCTCCAAAGATGCAACCAACAAAGAGATGGTGTTTCTCACCTCAACTTGCTGTTCCCAAGAGAAACTGTATGATGCTTTACTGCGCAAGAAGAGCATTGTGAAGTTAAGCTGAAAAAAATGTCTATCCTTAGCTCATTGAGATGCTGGAGATGCTCCAAATCATGTGACAAAATCGCTCCAACTTACGGAAGCCATCCAAGAAGTAAAGGATGGAGGGAGAATCAACTTTCTTATTCAAGAGAAAAATTTTCTTCCACTTATCTATATTATTTTTTAGTTATCATTCTTATGGATGAATTATCCTACATCTCTTGATTTCTATAATATTTGTAAACAGTTTTGTTGTAGCTTGAAAATGCAAAAATGGTGAGCCGTAAGTCTGGCCTCAAAAGGAAGGAAGGCTTTAGCCAATAATCAACAAAGAGAAGTTCTAAACATCAATTTCAACCTAAGAACCCCCAACGATAGTAGCTAAAAGCTCATCCTCAACATCTTCTCAACATATCTCTCTTTTATTGTTGAGTTGTATTGTTGCTAGGTTAGCGCCAAGCGTATGGAGGCTGTCGCGAGTGATTGACTCATTTTGAGACGAGTATAGTTGACGTTGTGTGCAACCCTTCGCAGCAGAATATTTTTTGCATCACCGCTAAATAAAGTTTTTGCCAAATTTGTAAAGGCCACAGCGATAGTAGCTAAAAGCTCATCCTCAACATCTTCTCAACATATCTCTCTTTTATTGTTGAGTTGTATTGTTGCTAGGTTAGCGCCAAGCGTATGGAGGCTGTCGCGAGTGATTGACTCATTTTGAGATGAGTATAGTTGACGTTGTGTGCAACCCTTCGCAGCAGAATATTTTTTGCATCACCGCTAAATAAAGTTTTTGCCAAATTTGTAAAGGCCACAGCTAAGCCCATTGCAAGTCGCTAGATATTCCACACACCAAGTCTTCAAGTAGCGACATGTCATAAACCAAACCTTGAAGTCATATGAGCGATATACTATTGTCAAAGCACACTTAAGCTAAGACTCTCAAGCTTTCTCTTTGCTAATTCATCTTTTTTATATATCGCTTGAACCATTTCAATCTTTCAAATTTTTAATCAAAATATTTTCAGTAAGTCATTTGTGCTAGTGCTTAGACATGACTATCGTTTACTAATATAAATGATAATTACACTACGGGACAAAACGAAAACCTTCTCGGAGCATCCGACAAAGAAGGAAAGCCGGACTCGGTTTCCTCTTACCAAAGTCGTGATACACTCATGCACTCTAAGCCATGACAAGCTCACACATCCAAAATCATGGTCGATCTGCACACGCCAAGCCATGGCGTGTTCATATATCTCAAGTCGTGACAAGCGCATGTATTCCAAGCCATGCCAATGCCTTAATCATTTTTGAATTCAAGATTATGCCTAAAGAGGGAAGTGTCAATGTTGCCATCTTCAAGAAAATTGCTCTTGGCATACACCTTTGAAGAATGTTTTGCTAGAGCTCGCTCTAAACATTGATGTCAAACAACCAAAAATCACACACTAGTTGCTAGAAATCCTTAAATCCATTCCAAATATTTTCAAGTGGAATCTTAGTATAATGTGGAAGCTTGGAATAAGCAACATTGAGGCTAACGACAGAAATTGTTGTGCTAGGGATGCAACAACCCTATACTGATGTCTCAAATGCTTAGCCCATCATTGTCCTAAAGTTATAAGCTAAGGTTGGGAGAAAGAGGCTCATCGAAGCGTGGGAGGAAAACTATTGTGCTAGGAATGAAACAACCCTATATCGACATCTTTGATGCTCAGCCTATCATTGTCCCTGAAAGCTCGAATTTGTGCTAAAACACAAGAGCTTGTTCAGACCCCCAATTAAAAATACCAGCTAGATTGCTTTTACTCTAACTTAGACTAAGTGCGGAACAAGAGTAAATAAGTGCAATGAACCGATAACACTACCCTAAGCCATATTCATCCATCATCAACAATAAAATGAAATCTTAAAGAGTAGGGAAGAGAGATGTAAACACAAGATAACATCGAGATGTGTTATCGAAGAGGAAACCGAAGAACTCGGCGAAAAACCTCTTCGCGACTCTCCAAGTCGAAATCGATCCACTAGAGAATAAAGTTGGAGTACACGAATAACAAAAGACCCTTCAAGCCTAGTCTACCCCATGTACTTGAGCCCTCCAAGCTCCTGCTACCAACGGACTTCTCGGAGTCTTGTCTTCTCTAAATTTTTTGATCCCGTAATTCAGCCTGATTGCAATCGTCAATGAATGGCTTCTTCCAATGCTTCCCAGTAGCACCAAAATCTCACTTTACACTTAGAATAGGTGTGGTAAGTGTTTGGGCTAGCAACCTATCAAAGATCTAGAGATGGAGAGATAGGAGTTAAGGAAAACTACAAGGAAATGTGTAGATGATTGTGGGTATAACAATCTCTAACTCTCAAGTGTATTTTCTAGGATTTTCTCTCTGAAAAACACTTCTTACAATTTGTGGGTAATGAGGGTATATATAGTGTGGGTAAAGACTTGGTAAAGCAAACACAACTTTTTGCCAAACAAATACTTTCGCGGGTCCTCCGTGGGTTGGCCCTTCTCATAAGACAGTCATGAAAATGATAGCTTGGCAAGACACTTGATCTTCCAGTCATGTGCTCCACACGTGGCCTTTTTGCGAGTTGCATCTCGCGAGCTACTTGCGAGCCAGTCGCAAATCCACTGATTCAACTTTTGAAGCTTGATTCTTCACCAATCTTTCACACTCATCCCTTACAGATAAACCCACATACATACAAGGAAAATGATTGAAGAAATTACAATCAAATTAGGCACGGAATTAAAGCCAACACAATATAGTTGGAAATCACAACTTTACAGTCCCAAAATTAGAAGCCAAGTTAGCAAAGTATGGAGTCGCTGTCTGCATCACAACATATTTTGGTCAAAGGAGAATCATATTCTACCTTCCATATAACAGATTAGGGGACCCCATTTTTGGAACTCATCTTGGAGGAATATGGAGAGTACTAAGGAAGGAATAAATCCCACCAACAACTCTTGGCGATGGGATACCATTGAGTTGCTTCTCACGAGCTACTTATGAGCCAGTTGCAAAATCCACTGATTCAACTTTTGAAGCTTGATTCTTCACCAATCTTTCACACTCATCCCTTACAGATAAACCCACATACATACAAGGAAAATGATTGAGGAAATTACAATCAAATTAGGCACGGAATTAAAGCCAACACAATATAGTTGGAAATCACAACTTTATAGTCCCAAAATTAGAAGCCAAGTTAGCGAAGTATGGAGTTGTTGTCTGCATCACAACATATTTTGGTCAAAGGAGAATCATATTCTGCCTTCCATATAACAGATTAGGGGACCCCATTTTTGGAACTCATCTTGGGGGAATATGGAGAGTACTAAGGGAGGAATAAATCCCACCAACAACTCTTGGAGATGGGATACCATTGGTTTGACATAACCAAATTCGCTGAAGTCGCCACACTTCCAAGTGCACTCCAAGCTTATACACACACATCATATAAACCTTCAAGACGTGAGCACCCCAAAGCTTTTTATACATGGGGGCTTGATCTCATCGGGCCTATCCATCCATTCTTGAATGGGTACATTTGGGTTTTTGTCACCACTAAGTAATTCATTGAGTGGGCAGAAGCAATTCCACTCAAGAAAAAGCAATGGGAGTGGCCATAGCCAACTCCATCATGGAGCATATCATTTGTCACTTTGGCATCTCACATGAAATCCTAAGCAACAACAATATATCTTGTTCATACCAATTTTTGGAGGCAAACCCCATGAAACATTAGAAAACCAACAAACTATCATATTATCCAAGTATGGTGAGACCCCTACATAAGAAGGTGAAATGCTTTCAATAAGGTAGAGAAAGCTAATGCTTTCTCTCAATTGTAAAAGTTGCGAAGCGGCGAGAAAGCCTATAAATTACTCTTATGGAAAAACCTCTACATGCGAGGGTGAAAATACTCTCAATAAGGTAGGGAAAGCCAAATACATACTCTCTCAATGGTAAGCCCTATCAAATGATTAGGAAGCCAATAAAACGTTTTATTATGGCGATACCCCTACATGCGAGGGTGCAACTAGTCCTTGAAAAGGTACGAAAGCCTATAAATCCTCAAAGGTAAACCCTGTCGAATGACTAGGAAGCTGACAAGATGCCATATCATTCATACATGGTAAGACCCTTACTTGCAAGGGCACAACGCCCTCAAAAAGGTGGGGAAAGCCAACATTTTCTTAACAGCAAGCCTTACAAAGTAGTAAGAAAGTCAGCATACTATCTTATGATTCAAGTGCGATGATCCACTACATGCGGAGACATAACCATCCCTTAAGAATATGGGAAACTCAACACAACAAATCACCACCTCAATTTAGGTTTATAACATGTATGCTAGATGAATGTTAGAGTATGCCATGATAGATGTATGATTAGATCTTTTTGGGATGATTGATGCCTTGTTGTATGCTTAAATGTATGCTAGTGTGTGTGTGAGTTAGAATGCAATATTGTGTATGTCTTTAATAGGATTAAGACATAAGACATAATGAGAGGAAGCCAACCCTAGGGTTGGGCAGTTTTGGGTGCCTAACACCTTCCCAAGACCATACCTTAACTCCAAACCCACATCTCTAGTAGAAAGATCAAAAAAGGTCCTTCCTTGAAAGGATGCTATATATTGAGAAAGACCTGGTCATGCGCACAGACAACGGGACAATAAACTCATCAAATGCCAATGCAAACAATAAGAAGACTAGAAAGGGCTTTAACCTTACCAATCCAGTACCACTTATTGCGGGTGTCTTATTGTTGTCAGTGAGAGTTGTATCCTACAAAACACACCAAACAACCCATTAACAAGCATGGAGCAATAACTTGTGACCCCACATCTTTATTCACATTTGCCTCAAGAACACAATACTGGGGGCTGCCAGCACATATAGCAGCTATGTCACACCCTTATACTACATCACCAAGTGATATCTTTGCTCCATTCCATCTCAAATGCGCTATCCTAAAGTGGCCAGCAATATCGCTTATTGCTCGTGGTTACAGCTTCATTGAAATAAATCCTGGCAAACATAATCTCACCAAATTGACCAACAAGCAAGCAAATAAAAAATTACAGCATCCCCAGTGTGGTCCAATTATTCAAGATGACTTCTCATTAATCATCATCTTCTCACATGGACCCGAGTGTAGCATTGGCTTCGCTCCTTTGAATTTACAGCTAAGAACATTACTTATACTACTTTCAACATAATGGCCAACTCAAGGTCAAGCACAACTGCACTACAAATTGACCTTCATGTTTTGCCACTATTAGAATCAGTGGAGAGTCGACTTTGATATGAAGTTCGACTTCAACTAATGCAAGAACTCAACCTCATAGGTCTTTATCTCATAGTGGGTTTGTGATTTCCCAAAGAAGATCCATCCTATAGAAGGAATGACACAATTTATTCAACATATCTCCAAATATATCCAAGTGATGGCAACAAAAAAAAAAGCTTGCCATGGGAAGCATCACATCCATTTTTATCAAGTTTGCTCAAAGAATGGTCTCTACACTGCATTTAGTGGCTACTTTCGGGCCTCATTCACAAACTGTGGGCTTTTGCGCCTTATTGGCTACTAGTCATCAAAGCATTTGTGTCTAGAGATAGTTCCAACCATTCAAGCTTTCTCAACACAAGTGCGACCAAGCTCACGAAAGACAAACTCATTACCCACAAGCTCCTTGTTAGCTCGTTGATATTTAAAAATTCACTATACATAATATGTCGTAAAACAAATGGGGCTTCGAAAAAGGCTATTTTCCACAAAGACAAAATATCAACAAGTCTTTATGTGGCAACACCCACATGGCCTAGCATGCAATACATCGTTCTCCTACGACAATCCCTTATTTCTCATTGACGATTTCCTCTTCTGCGTCGACATTGGCTCAATAAAATAAATGCAAGAAAATCTTATAACCATGGTGGCGGGCTGGTGCAAATTTTCTTTTATGTTGTTGGCAAAACAAACTTGCCCCTAGCCAACTGATCCTCTATTGTCTTTGACAGCAGTACTTCATCTTGCCTAGATTTTAACTTTGTAAATGGCGAACAATATTGAAAATTTTCAACTAATTTTCAATGGAACCCTCTTTCTCTAAACCAATAAAGAACAAATTCGATGCCATCATCTTGGACCACCAGATCTACTCCCACAAGCTACATCACCATAAGAAGCATGCCCATCTCCAAAAAAAAAAAAGGAAAAAAGAAGAAGAAGAGATGTGATTGTGGTCTTTATGATTAAGACGTGGTCATGCCTGAGGCACACCCTTAACAAAATGTTCTTGGGTCCTTCGCAACTAATATAGCGCCATCGCCACAAATTTGCATCCAAGAGCCCAGTTGCTCCTTCACAAAATTGGTGTCACCATCATTAGACTTTATCTCTTCTACAACCACCATGGGCTGCATTCACTCACAGCTAAGGAAGCAAAGCTTGGTTCGTAATTCCTCTTGGATTAGTAATTGATCATGGAGCCTCTATAATTGGAATTCATGAGAAGCTAATTGAGATTGTCAAAGCCTCATAGGCATCAGCCATCAGATACTATATTTGCTTGTTGGGACTTCTGAGAGAAGGTGATCCAAATGCTAAGAGCATCTCCAGCAGTTTCTCTATATGTCTGTACTGTTTGGACAATGAACAGTAATATTTACCTTTTACCTACTTACTTTTTCAAATACATCTTCCAACAGATTCTTTATCATTTCTCTATCTCATTTAAATATTATTTATTCATTCATTATTTATTCATATTTTAACACACATATTCCCATACCCTCATCCCTACTCCTTTCTTTGCTAATTTTTTATTTTGTTTTATTCTTTTGCCAATGAACAGTAACACATCCGGTTTGGAGAATGACTGTTCATTAGCAGAAAACTTTTTGAGTTTTAAAGAAACTGTTAGAGGACTATTTTTTGGTTTCATTCTCCATTATAGAGATTATTTTGCTTTTACCTAAGCTATTGGAGATGCTTTAAGCACTACCTCCTTCACCAAAGCTATATGGTGGAGGAACATGAGTGGACCCACCACTCACTTGTGTTAACAAATGAGCCACACATTTGATTTGGTATTCAGACTTCTACACGTTCAAGGAGGATTAAGTCCACATTATATACTTTGTGCCTCTAACAAATGGGCCAACCTGGTTGTTAACAAGCTGTATTAGTGTTCAACAAAGAAAAAGCTACACAAAATTAAAATGCAAAACTAAAGAAAAAAAAAATGAAGTGTTTGGGTAAACTAATTCCCAAACTCACAACATTTTCAAGTAATGGGAAACATCAACTACTCACACGCATGCCACAAGTGTCACATGTGCTTGGGGGGCTAATGTTGATACCCATTTTCATGGCACATTTTTTACAAGCACGATAAACCAAGCCCGATTTCCTTATAGGCCCAATTCATGTATTATATTATTTTATTCTTTTAAGCATGGCCCAAGCCCATGCGACATATTTGAGGAATTTGAAGGAGTGTGGTTTGGAGGGTATAAGTCGGTTTGTTTTGGACCTTTTGCATGAATCCAACCCATGCATGCTACCAAGTGGGCCTTTATGTTTTGGCTGACTGTGGTATAACTTTTTTGCCTTACAATTTTTTGGCCTAAAACATATAGCTGATCGTAAGTGGCTAGCCTTGTTTGCTGCAACAACTAGATGCAGACTCCAAGGGCCTGCCATGTCTAGGAAACATCAGCCCATGAATTTAGACCACTTCATTTCCCAAATTATGCAAAAACAAGCCAACCCTCTTACCCTATGAAAACAAATTTGACCATAACCTCTTTGATTGAGACATTGGGGTTCGAAGCCTCTTTTATTGACCAATAACCAGTCACTTAGAGCACCCGAACTCAATACAAAAGGCCCCAATCAAATTCAAAACGAACTAACTCTGTTTTCCCCCATAAAGGTGAAACTTAAAACCAAAAACTCATTCGGCCAGCTAACATTCTCACAATTCTGAAGTTTAAGGGTGGAAATATGGGTACAGGGGAACCTTCACTCTCTTCCTCACAACCTCTCTTAATTTCCTTTTCTTGCTGATTGTGGGTCAAAGTTTCGAACCTATGTACTTTTTCTACATTTTATTGTATTTCGGTTATGGCATTTTGATTTCTCTTTTGTTAAAGCACCATTAACCTTTTATTCATTATACATTTGGAATTTTGGAATTGATTTTCCACAAATAATCACTTCTAAAGAAACCAATGGGAGATTTGGGCTAATATTGCATTTTTTGCCCTTCTTGCAAAACGTCCTCGATAGATATATATGGTCACCTCTAATATAAGTGATACAAGGAACATTGTCTTTGTATAATATTGCCAAGTTACCTTTGATTAAAGAAAATTCACATTGTTCTTGAATATGTTGAATTGTCAATCTCAACTAAACCCATTCACAACTTGCTTCATGAATTGCAACAATCTCTAAGCGAATTGAAGAAATAGCATATTGTTTACTTAATAGATCTCCACGAAATGAAAATGTAGCTATAAGTGAACAAATATTATTTTGTCATTGGTCTTTACGTGGATTAGAAAGATAACCTACATATTTGCATATCTAACTGATTTTATAAAGCATTAACAGCAAGGAAAAACAAAATAAAAAGAGAGCTAATCTTAAAATATTTAATTCACAACTATAAGATTGTGAAAATGTTGTGTAGTAATCTTAAGTAGTGTTTTTTTTTTTATGGATCTTACCTATCTCCAATCTTCAAAACGGTATTATAAACTCTATTTTATTATAATAGATTGAATGGATTTGTGCCTTAATTATTCACTTGACTTTACATGAAAAGTTGTTCCACCGCCAGATATTGGAATGAAGATATGTTTTTCTGTTTTTGCCTATAGAAAGAAAAAAACAAAATATTTCACGAGAATTTGCAATCATTAATGTTCTCTCGTTGCTTATTTGAGAGATTCTCATATGTGATTATTCACTTAGTAAAATGATTATTTATTTATTTATTTATTGAGAATCATTAAAATAATTACTTGGATGACATGAGTTTATTATTATTTTTTTTTTGAAACCGAGTTTATTAAATTTATAACTACATATGTGATGCTTTTTATTTTTTATGACCATATAATATACCATAGACAATTTTTTTTTCACAATCTTTAAAACTTGCTAAGGTAACAACTTGTTATTACAACACACATCGCTTCTACTTCCACACGAAATCATCACTTATGCCACTTTTGCAATTATCCCAATCACAGGATCATGTTAAGAGCTGTAAAAAAATATTATAAAAACTAAAAAGTTTTGTTTCCTCGTATTGTTGGTACCAAAACTTTTGAATACACTAGAGCCCCGTTTGGATAGCGTTTTGCTCCTCACGTCTGGTGTTTAGACCTTTTTTTTTTAACCATCGCCTCTTGCACTATACAGTACATTCAGCAGTGAACAGTAACTCATAAATTATTTTTTTATATTGTTTTTAGTAATATGTTTTCAATTTTCAGCAAAATAAGCGATATCTAAACACACACTAGATGGCAACAGTAACTCATAAATTATTTTTTTTATTGTTTTCAGCAATATGTTTTCAGTTTTCAGCAAAATAAGCGATATCTAAACACACACTAGATGACAAGGTAGATTTTGAATAAGTTTGATCTAAAATTTAGCCCACACAACAAAGTGTCTTTTTATTCATGATTCAGTACAAGCCCTTTTTAGATCTAAGGCTCAGCAGACACATCAAAGTGTCTTACAAGTTAAACAGTACAATACATGCCCTTTAGAAAAGCTCAGCAGACACATCAAAGTGTCTTACAAGCTAAACGGACACTAATGAAACAAATCCAAACTTAAACAGTACATATAACCAACACTATTACAAAACCATCCAAAACCATAATATGCTAGCACTTCTAGATTGGGGCCTAATCATTACTCTACTCCGAAACAAACCTTTTCCTCATCTGAGCGACAAACTCATAAACCTTCTTCTGGTCAGGAAGGGTCTTGGCCACACTCTCCTTCTGCAGGCACCTCTTAGCCCACGTGATAATCTTGGGGCACTCCGCCTCTATGTTGATATTGCCAAAGACCTCATAGGCATGGAACCAGCTGTAGAAAGTGATAAAAGAAAGGTCCACATACCCAAATGTTTCACCCCCAAAGTAAGGCTTGTCACCAAGCTCCACCTCCAATGTCTTTAAGATTTCAAAGAATTCCTTCTTGCCTGCCTCTTGCTCTTCTCCTTTTGTGCTCCATACCTTCCTTGAAGCTCCATAAACCTGAATTTTCCACACATTGTATTACTAGGATGAACAATGACAGTAATGAATTTCAAATCAAGTCTACTGGGCAAACTGAATATCCCTCTAGACATTAGCAAGTGGGAAAGGCCCATAAAATATGTTCTTGATTGCATGATAGAGAAAGACTACTGGACTGACTCCTAAATTTTATTTTAAATAGTGACTTTTTTTTAATGAAAAATTTAATTAGTGACTTACAAAAAAACCAATGGCTCTTGAACATGACTAATGCTAAGAGAGGGCAGAAATAAGGTTTGAATTTGGTACCCAACAACTACATAAATTGAACATGGTCAATGAAAAGCAAATATTAACCATCAAATTTTCTTTCCTTCTTTTTCTACCTGCCCTTATTTCTTTCATTTTTTTTTTCTTTTTCTGAAAGACATCTTAGTAATCACTTAGGCGTTTAACTTAATTCACTGCCTACACTCTGCTTTGATCTCTAGGATCTCCTAGGATTGGAAACAAAAACTTGAAATTGAGTGTGAACTGCAGGAGCAGATGTAAGACTGAATATTAGTTTTATGTTCAATTTGAATTTCTTAATTCTTCTTGTTACACTTCAAAAATGAAACTCCTAAATTCATAAATGGTTCCTTGAATCCACGAGGAGAACTACTCTAGTAATGAAACAGGGGCTACTTCAGTATCTTGAAGCAAATTTAATCTTCCTCAAATATATGAAATCCTTGGCAAACAACTTAAGGGATAGAAGAACAAGATTCAGTATCTTAGTCTACTCGTCATATATAAAACTCAAGGAGTTTTAAGATTTAGTCCAAAATCACAACTTCTTTTTTTAATCACAATATTTTATATAGTTTCATAGAATTCGCAAGTTCTTTGGTCAAATATTTTCTAGGGTCATCTTGCATGTCTAATTAAATCATTTCCTTGACATGACCTACGAACTAGTAAATTATTATCATTATCTTTTTAGTATAATTAAAAAAAGAACTAGTAAATTATAATAGAATTTAAGCGTCCCAAATAACATTTTTAAAAAGAAATCAATCGAATCCAACCTCATAAACATAAACTAAAATATTTCACCTAGTATTAAGTATTAACTGAACATTAAAAAACTAAAATAAAACAACAAAAAGGGTTAATGTATGAGACACCCAGGAAAACCGAGAATTTAAAAATTAACTTTGAATCATATACTCTTTTTTTTTTTTTAATAATAATATTTGGGCTTCCTAAAAAAAATAAATACATAATATTTGGGGATTAATTTATTTATTCGAGAAATATAAAAATTTAACTGCTTAAGAATAAAGCTAAAGCTAATATAAGACATATTCTTAAACCCAAAATGGAAAGAAATTAAAATAGCAAAAAGAAAAGAAATTGCAGAAAAAGATACCTTTTTATCAACAAAATCGGCCCAGAACCTGGCTTGAGCTCTCTGGTAAGGATCAGAGGGAAGCAATGGAGACTTTTCATTCCAGACCTCGTCTATGTACTGAACAATGATGAGGGACTCACACACAGGCTTCCCGTTGTGGATGAGAACTGGGATCTGCTTGTTAATGGGGTTCATCTCTAAAAGCAGTGGGCTCTTGTTCTTCAAGTCTTCTTCCTTGTACTCATACTTGATACCCTTCTCAGCCAAAGCAATCCTGACTCTCATCCCAAACATGCTAGGCCAGAAATCCAACAGAACCACCTCGTTCACCATTGTCACAGAACTCTAGGTGTTGAAGCAAATGAGAGAAATGCAAAGATAAGTGTGAAAAAACAGGATTTTGTATGTCCTGTATCCGGCAATATATACTCAAAGCGTGAAAGAGAATGCAAAGGGACTTTATTTATTTATTTATTATTATTGGAAATGCAAATAGACTTGGAAGAGAGCTAGTGAGGTTCACTAATATGCCGGGTACGTTCCTCAAAAAAAAAAAAAAAAAAAAAAAATGCCGGGTACAGAATGTACTCAAAGCATGAAAGAGAATGCAAAGAGACTTTTTATTTTTTATTTTTTATTATTGAAAATGCAAAGAGACTTTTGGAAGAGAGCTAGTAAGGTTCACTAATATTACTGCTAGTGCTTTCTTTCTTTTCTTTTTTGGCTAATATTACTCATGAGGATAAGAATCCCACACCATACAAAAGCAAATAAATATACAATGGATTCGAAATGTATAGCACGCCAAGCAGTAGGGCCTATATTCCTCGACTCTTTCGCACTCGACGATGTCATTGCTTTCGTCATATAATTTATCACTTTTGCATTTCTGACTTTTCATTGGGTGTGGAGTCTATCAGTCTAATGTCTCATTTCTAACTTTTTCATTGGGTGTTTAGTCTATTGGTCTATGTCTCTTTTACTCTACTTTAAAAAATAAAGGATTAATTACAGATTATTCATATGTGTTTTAGATCGAATTTAATTTACTCATCTGTGATTTTATTTTTGATACTTTACCCATTCGTGATTTATTCTGTTTATGCTCCGTAACCCATTTTTAATTTTTCCATTACTCTAACAAGTTTCATAAAAAAATCAAATAACAAATCAGATCAAACACTCATCTCTCACGCATTAGTCTGAGAATCATCATTAAAGGCAAAAATCACTTACTACTCTTTACATTACTTCTTACTTGATTTTATCTCTCTCTCTTTCTCTCTCTCTCTCTCTCTCTCTCTCTCTTTGTTCAGTCTATGTCTCTCTCTCATCTCCTACACTTTGGTTTAGATAGGCGGTAGCTTTGGGTCACAGTTGCGACAATGGAGGAGCCAAGGGTGGCTATATGGGTTTGGGTTCTGATTTATGGAGGAGGAACATGATTGATTTGGGTTTGGGTTTTGAGGAGTGTGACGTGTAGGTTGCAATTTGGGTTTTAGTGGTGGTTGATCTGAGATTTTGGGTTGTTATGGTGGACACGGCTTGGTTGCGGTGTCATTGTGGGTGTGGTGGATCATTGGTGTTGCTAGTGGTGGCTCCATTCCTTTGCTCAAACCCAGATCCATGATAAGCATATCATTTTCTTAGAAATGAAGTGAGCGACACCTGTGAACCCATTCAACGGATCAACAAAGATCATGTCTTCTTACATCCAGTTTCCACTAAAGTAAAAATTGTGGGGAAAGGGGATTAAGTTGGATCATGTCTTCTTACCCAGATCCATGATAAGCATATCTGAAACTAAAATAAAAATTTATTATAGAAAAAAAGAACGAAAAATAAAAATAAAAATAATGGCACAGTCATGTGCGGGGTTTAAGAAAATATGAAGGCTTGGCAGTCACTTAGCTAAAGCATCTTAGCTTTAGGGTTTATATACTTTGACACCTACTTTGCTTGCAAGATGCTTAGCTCTTCAAGGTCTGTTGCCTCTGTTTCTTCCTTTTTTGCTTTTTATTTATTTTTTTGGGTTCTTCTATTTTTGCTTTGTTGGATGTCTTCTTACATCCAGCTCAATCCCCTTTCCCCATAATTTTTATTTTTCGTTCTTTTTCCATTCAATAGATCATGTCATTTGCATCATTTATGGTTTGTCTGCATGTATTAAAATATCAATGAGTCAATGATAGTGGAAGTCTTGGATTGGGTCATAGATGATTCAAGCCTATTGTTATGGGAATTTAAAAGTTGGAATGAAGGGTGGAATCAATGTGGTGCTTGGATTTTTTGTGGGTTTTTTATTTGCCTATTGAAATCTGATTATTTATTTATTTATTTTATAAGTACAAAGATTTGAGTCTATTGTACTTTGATGGTATTGCTTGATTTGATTTGTATTAGTTTTTTGGGTGTATGTTCTTTATGTTTGTGAATTGTGAGAAACTAATACCATATTTTAATTTTGTTTTTCTTTTTTCTTTTTTCTTTTTTTTTTCTTGCTTTGGGAGGAGAGAGACATAAAATGAGTGTAAAAAGACTTATTTACCTCTCTTTTTTAACAGAGGTGGGTAACAGAGACTAAACGGAAGTAACCTCAGGTGGGTAAAATGTTAAAAATGAAACCATGGGTGAGTAAGTTAAATTTGGGCTAAACCACAGGTAGGTAATCTGTAATTATCCCAAAAACAAAACAAAAAAAAGAAACGAAATAGATGTGACATTTTTCTATTTCTAGAAATTTCGTGGTCCTCGCTGATAGGCCAAAAACAAATTGACCCCTTGTGATGAATTAATTGATTAATTAGCCAAGTTTATTAATTAATCAAATTAACATGCAAACGCGTGGTAGCACAAACAAATCACCAATAACTAAGTATGCAGCGAAAAATAAATTGACACGGTGATTTGTTTACAAATGGGGAAAACCTAAACGGCAAAAACCCCACCGGGTGATTTTAAGGTCACCACTCCTAAGAATCTACTATTATTACAACAAGTGGTTACAAGTAAAGGAATCCCAGTACCTTATACCAACCTATAGTTGAATCCTTACCCCAATACCCAGTTGGACTTGTTATGTAGTGACAATCTCTCCTTTTAATGCACGGCTCCCAGTACGTGACTAACCAATTGCGTGGATCCTAGTATGCGACTTCAATCACCAATTAGAGAAAGTTGTTGGCTGCAAAATTCTTTAGTTCATCTAGACGATGAAGATCGAGAAGATACTTGGTCACAAAACCTTATGGTGTACAAACACAATAGCTTCTTCACAAGAAAGATGAACTAGGACAAATTCTGTCTCCGATCACAATTTGCTTGAACAAACTTTGCTCAACATTTGTGCAACTTGTGTCTCCTTTGACAGCCCTTAAAATAATCTTTTTTTATGTCTAGGGTTGTGAGAAAAGAAAGCCCAAACATACAATCACCGATTGAATGAAAAACAAAACAGAAAATTTGAATTTCATAAACCTCGACAGATACCCTATCTGTCGAGCTGCTGTCAAGACACGGGCTTCAACAGCTCTACAGGTCTCGATAGATAGCTAGCTGTCGAGATTTAATGAACAACACTTTTCACACTTGAATCTTGGACAGACTTGCATGGCTTCAACACTTGAACTTGAAACAAGATTTCTTGAAGTATTAAACACATCCTAGATTTACCCAAATACAAGTAAAGTGTGTTTTGTTAAAAGATTAGCCAATTACATAAAATAGTGACATATGTTCTTAACTAGTAAATCACATATGTCCTAACACTCACTCTAGTGCCTTTGCTTTTTTTTTTTTTGGTTGGAAATATCATCTAATCAAAGTAAATGAAAGTAATTTAGAACCGTCCGGTATGGCGGTAATCCTCCATGGTGGCGGTAGCAGCAAATAATATAATGAACATAATGAACATAATACTGAAAATACTTCTTATTGAAAGTAGAGTTAAACACTTACAGTAATAGTGAATACAAGATCTCAGAACAGATCAACAGTTACAAAGCTTGAATTAGTCCTAGTTACGAGGTTTGTAGGGAAAGTAGAAATAGGAATAAAGTGAACAAGGTAGTAGAAGATAACAGAGAACTCTCTCAAAGAAGGCTTCTAGGAAAGGAAACTCTCTCTAGAAAGAATTCTAACAAAAAAGTTCTGATTTTAACTTAAGGGACAACCCTCCTTAAATAGGCAAAATTCGGAGTGAACAGTGTCATGAACAGTAACGGGTGAATAGTGATAGTGAATAGTGACAGGTGAATAGTGACAGGTGAATAGTGAAATTTTCATCATTGTCTTCCAAACATCCGTAGGATGGAGCTTGTCCTTTGCTTGTCCAAATCATGCAGAAAATGGCTTTGAAACACTTTAAACACTAGTCCAAAATAGTCTTGGAATACTTGAAACTTTAGTCCAAAAAGGTACATAAAGAATCCTCCAAGGATATTGTGAAGATTGTAGAGAGTGGACATTGTCAGAAGGAGCATGGCAAGCCAAAATAAAAAGGGGAATATAGTACACATACCGCAGGCGCATGGGAATACACAGTGATATCACAAATAGAGAACCAATCACAAACTGCAGGGAGTCAGTAGAATCTTGACCAAAACAGTTCTTGATAGTGGGAATATCAAGAAAATAACTTTATCAGTGAGAACAATAGCGCCATAAATTTAATCAGTAGAAGGAGCATCGGATGGGTATCCATCAAATGGATCAAAAGGACCTTGTGGAGAATCACATGGATGGTCATGGTAAATAGCATATTGATTACAGAATCCACAGTATAAAATAGGCTCAAACTCTGGTCTTCTTCCAGGGATGAGAAGGTTTCTTGGATTAACATGATCAGTTATTTGCAAGTGAGCAATGGCATCAGCATAGGGCCTAGGACCAAAGATTGAAATTCTATCAGTGCTCCCTATAAAATGATAATCCTGCCATAGGTTCCGAGCAACCTCAATAATTTGATTATTGAAATAATTTCTCCAGCATTCAGCAACAGCATAAGGATTTTTGAAGGACAAGTGAGACTTTCCTTCAAACCATTGTCCTTGATGAGTGTGACCATTGATGAGAATGAGATGCTTTGAAGGCTGAACATTCATCCAATTATCTCTTTCCCATTTTGGCAAAGTACTCCAGCATCTGATAGAAACAAAAGGGCTCGCAAATCTTTTAATAGCATCTTGAATAATTTGTGGCAGCTGGCTGGCTTGGCGATAACTTGTTAATTTTAGGAACCTAATAAAGCCATATTCAAACATATGGGAAAGCCAGTTAGGATCCCTATCATCATCATCATCTGAATCATCAGGAGCAAATGAGCCATCATCATAATTAATTAAGAGACCAGGAAATGGGTGTGTCTTTTCATACACTCTGAGAGTACTCCCAAAGTGTTCTTCCCAGTCCAACTGGATAAAAACATTGTCACTTTCATCTAGTTCATCAGGATCAGGAATAGTGGCTGTAACAAGTTTCTTGAAGCATTTGAACCATAGGTCGAAAGACCTAAACATAGCCTTGCTTTTCAGAATACGGATTTGTATGTCTGTAGGCAAGTTGGCAAAAGCACTTCTTAATAGAGATTGGGTCTTAAGACTCAATCTAGCATAATCAGTGCCCATAATAGTCATTTTATCCTTTGAATGGATATCCTCTTTGCCAAAGAGTTGACTAATGTAGGCTTTAAGACGAATCCTAAGAGCCTCAGTTTTTGGAACAAGCTTATCTTCTGAAACAAGATTACTTTCTGAAATAGGGTTGTTATTTGGAATAAGGTTGGAATAGTGGCTTATATAAGCATCATTTTGGGCAGTAAGGTTAACAAGGTGGATTTCAAGAGCCTGGAGGGTTTTTTCAAACAGGGAATAGTGGTCTTTGGTAAAGGCAGCATAGAGATTATCAAGAATAAATTTAATGGAATCTGGTAATTCACTATAGACACCATTATGAAACTGTAAGGATCTGGATAGGACTTCCTGTAAAGCAATCATCATATCACCACTGGAATAAGTCACCGTTGCCGGGACAAATCCCTGAAGGGATGTTGATCCACTGGGTTTTATCCCAGAAGATGCGCCTTCATGCATTTTAAAAGGTCTTCCCGCTGGGAGCCTTTCATTGTGAGAATAGTCCTGTACAGGAGCTTTTCCCTTGTTTTTCCTTTCGGAGGAAGAGGGAGCCATAATAATCCACTTACTAGTGGTATAAATTTAAATATTATTATTATCCCACTTATTAGTGGTATTTATCCTCGCATCATTGTCAGATTCCTGCAAAGAATTATTAAGAATATTAGGAATATTGGTGATAGTGGACAATTTAGTACTACTGTCATTACCTTGAAAATACAAACTCATCTGTGGTTCATGAACAGGATTATTAATAGGAAAATCACAAGACAAGTCTAAAGCATTATTGATATCAATTTCAAGTTTTGAAGCAAATTCAAATTTTACTTTCTGTCCAAAAGGATCAGCAGTAATTCCATCATGTTCAACAAGAAAGGGATACAAAGCATTTATAAATGGCAAACCAAGAATTACTTTATCAGTCATATTTTTGACAAGAACAGAAGGTATTTTGAAACAGGCATTATCATGGCAAACATGAGCATTAGTCAATTCATATTTAATCTTCATTTGAGAACCATTAGCAGAGATCAATTTTTCAGTTGATTTTTCAAAATATTTTGGAGGAATCAATCCTTCCTGGATACAATTCTTATCAGCACCAGAATCAATCATAGCAATAACAGTGAAACAATAATCATCAGAAATAACAATTTTAACTTTTGTGAACCATTTTGGAGGAAGTATGTTATTAACAAGAGCAAGTTGAGGATCATCAACAGTATTACCTTTATCAGAAAGAAGAGCCTGTTGACTGGATTCATCTCCATCTATGTGCTCATCTTGTTCATTATCAGACTTATTTTGATCCATATTTTTATCAATTTTTAACATCAACAAATCTTGTTTAATATTATGGTTATCACTTTTCATGTTTTTAAATTCATGTTTTAATTCACTGATCTCTTGTTTAACAATATTAATTTCATGTTGGAAATCATTAATGGTTAAGTCTTTGGATTTCTGTTTATTAAATCTTTCCAAAGTTTCTTCAAAACTTATGGTTGATTTAAGTTTTTTACCAGTTTCTTCTTTTAACAAGTTTTTCTTAAACTTATCCAAATAATCTTTTTGTAAATCAGGGTTTTCAATTTGACTTATCAATTTGATCAACAAATTTTCATTTTCTTCACTTTTAGTGAGAGTATTAACAGATTTAACAACATTGCAACAAGAATCTCTACAACCAAGTTTAATATTAGGAGAATCAGAAGAATCATCAGTAGATTGATAGCAAGAATCAGTAGAAGAAAAATCATCTTCCAAAGAATCAGACGAATTGTTTGATTCAAGGATTCTGAATAATTCTTCTTGATCATTATTGCCAATGTTTAACATGTTAAACTTGTTTTTCAACTTACCAGGTTTTTGTTTACAGTCTTTACTAAAATGACCAGGTTTTCCACAGTTGAAACATTTGCCTTTTCCAGATTTTTGGTTAACATATTTTTTCGAAACATTTTTCTTTTTAGCATAAAAATCATTAACATTAGTTTTGTGTTTTTTATAATTTTTGTGACTTTTATCATGTTTTTTACCCTTATGCCGAGAAGGAGCAATTGGGGGCAAACCATATTGTTCACAAAATTTACCCATTTCATATTTAGCTTTTCTTTTATTTTTTAATTGGTGTTTTAACAATTTTTGATCATTGCACATATTAATACCAAGTTTTTTAATAGTGCTTAAAATATCACCATAAGTTAAATTATCATAATCAATGGAATCATTTTTACCAATTAATTCTTGTTTTACCTTATGAGCAAAGATAGGAGGCAGACCGTCAATAAACTTTTCTTTCCAATAAGGCTTGAAACAATCTTTCCGTTGCATTACTCTGGAAAGGAAAACATCTTGATACCATCTGTAATCAGACATGGTAGGGCACCTCAAATTATTTAGCAAATCAGAAATTCGAGATGAAACATTATATGGGGTACCAACAAAATGTTTGATAATAGTATAAATCAAGGTATTAACACCATCAGGAATACCTCGACCAATACGATCATCAAAAATAGGCAAACCTTCATCATTCTTTTTAACAGCATGTTTAATAGATTCTCTGGAATCTTCTGTGAGATATGAATCCCACCATCCTCGAAGAGTACCAGAAAAACCAGTAGCAAGCAAGTCAACAATTTCGGGCTGATCAAAATCATGATTATTTTGATAAGCAATACCAATCATGGACATATGTCCCATTTTGTTAATAATTTCTTGTTCAGAGAAACCATCAATATTCCATTCATAAATTTTATCAGCAGAAACAGAAAACTGAGTTTGAAAAGGTCTTTCTTCAAACTGAATATCAGGAGGAGTGGGTTTTGAATACCAATTTTTTGTAAGAAACATGGGTTTGGAAGAACTTCCAACAAATCTTTTGATTTCTGGGAAATCATTATCAAAAACCTTTTTAGCAGAAACAGAAGAAACAGTATCAGAATCTGTATCTTCATCAGAAACAATTTCTTTTTCATTTCTTGAAATAGTGCAAGCAGCATGAGTACTTGTGGAAGTACTCTCAGTTTTAACTTTTAAATCAGCAAGCATTTTTTCAACAGTGTCCAGTGTTTTGGATTGAGAAGTTTTAAACTTGAACTTGTTATCAAAACTGGGCAAATTAATCAAAGGCTTTTCAGTCTTAACAGAAATGGATTTTTCAACAGAAGCAGGTTTTTCAATAGAAACAGTTTTTTCAACAATTTTTTCTTCAATACGGTCAAGCTGTTGACCAATAATATGCAAAGACTCATTAGTAAAATTGTTTTGTTCAATAAGACTAACAATAGGAGTTTTATCATCAGCAATTTTGAAATGAGTAGTTTTAACATCAGTTTTGTCAACAGTTACCAAAATAGTGTCAAGAGGTGGATGACTAGACCTGACAATGGTTTTGTCATTTTTTACAAAATTTGATTTCCTTATCATATTCAAATGATTTTTTGAAACTTCATCTTTTGAAACATAATAATTTTCAAGGAAATCAAAGAACAAAATATGCTTTTTCAATTGAAGCATTTTTTCTTTCCATTTTCTTTTAACACGGTCTTTTTCAGACTGAGCAAAATTATTTTGGAAATATTTCCTTTTAGGTCTATTTTTTGAAAGCATGAACTCATTGAACAAAGAAACCATATCAATTTCAAAATTTTCATTTAAAATAGTCAAAACTCTCAATCGGTTAACAGTATTGTCAATAGGAGGAAAATCAGAATCAGATGGACAAATAGATCCAGTATCTGAATCATCTTCATTGGCAGGTTTGCCATATGGAGAGGAAGATTCAGGTTTAGTAGAATAGTAAACAGAGCTGATTTGGGATTTATCACTTGAAACACCTTTTAATTTTAAATCAGAAGGTTTTTCAAAATTCTTTTGCAAAAAATCATTGAGATCTTGATCTCTTTTCGAAATACTTTCAGATCCAGCAAAGGAATGTCTTCCTTCGTTGATCCTCAAAGGTGGTTGAATATTTTGAAAACTTATTTTAACAGTACCATCGAGATATTGTTGAATATTTGTGAGATCTAGCTCATCAAAAACAGGTTTAGGAATAGGGGATTCTTGTTCCAACAACCATTCAGTGGGAGGCTTGATATCTTGCCATTGAATCATTTTTGGAACTTGAACTTTAGCATCAGGAGTTGAACATTGAATTAACATAGTTTTACCAGAAGGTTCTCTATGATTTAAACAACCAGGATTTAACTGAGTACCCAACAATCTGTAATAAATGCGGTAGATCAGAGCAAAAGGTTTACTACCTTCATCCATGATATAACCAGAAGAGGCAACATTCAAAGTCAAAGCTTTAACAATATTAGGATCATCTAAAGCAAGAGTAAGATCAGGATAACAGTTAAAATAAACAGGACCATCATACAAAGAAGCAGTAATCATACCAAGAATGCTGTCTTTAAAGTGTTTAAATCTAGCATCATGCAGACACATGAGAACAGAAGCATTGATACCCTTTCGGGTGAGTGGTTTAATAGCAACTTGAACCATACCAATATGCAAATAACTTTGTTTTTTAGCAATGAAATCACTAATATTTCTTTTGGAAAACAAGCAACATTTTTCATGAATTTTCGAAATAGAATATATTTGTTCAACAGTTCTCACTTGGCCGGTCATAGTGTTGTTGTGTCTTTGAACCTTGTCCGTGCTTGTCCGAACCTTTGGTGCTCCGTTGTTGTGTCCCCTTCTTACCGTCGTTGGCGCCACCCTAGGTGTAAAGTGAATTCCCAGAACCTGACTGTAAGGCCCGTTTGAGCCAAGAGAGGGCGTGTAGGGCATGTGTGTGGTATAGGGTTGCTTAGGGTATGTGTTACGAAATGCAACGGTTGTGAGAAAAACATGATAACTGAGTGTTAAAACTAGGATAGTATGGATAAGTTGTGGAGATCCAACTCCTCTATCAGCTCCAGGACTGGTTGTCCTCCTGATATTGTAAATGAAGAAGATCACACTGTTGAAGATAATGAGCTTCCTGATTTCCGAAAATGGAACATTCCCAAAGTTGATACTAAAACTGTTTACAAAACTAGTTGGGCTGAAACCACTTTTCATCCCGTTTACAAAGTGAGAACTGTTGAACAAATATATTCTATTTCGAAAATTCATGAAAAATGTTGCTTGTTTTCCAAAAGAAATATTAGTGATTTCATTGCTAAAAAACAAAGTTATTTGCATATTGGTATGGTTCAAGTTGCTATTAAACCACTCACCCGAAAGGGTATCAATGTTTCTGTTCTCATGTGTCTGCGTGATGCTAGATTTAAACACTATAAAGACAGCATTCTTGGTATGATTACTGCTTCTTTGTATGATGGTCCTGTTTATTTTAACTGTTATCCTGATCTTATTCTTGCTTCAGATGATCCTAATATTGTTAAAGCTTTGACTTTGAATGTTGCCTCTTCTGGTTATATCATGGATGAAGGTAGTAAACCTTTTGCTCTGATCTACCGCATTTATTACAAATTGTTGGGTACTCAGTTAAATCCTGGTTGTTTAAATCATAGAGAACCTTCTGGTAAAACTATGTTAATTCAATGTTCAACTCTTGATGCTAAAGTTCAAGTTCCAAAAATGATTCAATGGCAAGATATCAAGCCTCCCACTGAATGGTTGTTGGAACAAGAATCCCCTATTCCTAAACCTGTTTTTGATGAGCTAGATCTCACAAATATTCAACAATATCTTGATGGTACTGTTAAAATAAGTTTTCAAAATATTCAACCACCTTTGAGGATCAACGAAGGAAGACATTCCTTTGCTGGATCTGAAAGTATTTCGAAAAGAGATCAAGATCTCAATGATTTTTTGCAAAAGAATTTTGAAAAACCTTCTGATTTAAAATTAAAAGGTGTTTCAAGTGATAAATCCCAAATCAGCTCTGTTTACTATTCTACTAAACCTGAATCTTCCTCTCCATATGGCAAACCTGCCAATGAAGATGATTCAGATACTGGATCTATTTGTCCATCGGATTCTGATTTTCCTCCTATTGACAATAATGTTAACCGATTGAGAGTTTTGACTATTTTAAATGAAAATTTTGAAATTGATATGGTTTCTTTGTTCAATGAGTTCATGCTTCCAAAAAATAGACCTAAAAGGAAATATTTCCAAAATAATTTTGCTCAGACTGAAAAAGACCGTGTTAAAAGAAAATGGAAAGAAAAAAATGCTTCAATTAAAAAAGCATATTTTGTTTTTTGATTTCCTTGAAAATTATTATGTTTCAAAAGATGAAGTTACAAAAAATCATTTGAATGTCATAAAGAAATCAAATTTTGTTAATGATGACAAAACCATTGTCAGGTCCAGTCATCCACCTCTTGACACTATTTTGGTAACTGTTGACAAAACTGATGTTAAAGCTACTCCTTTCAAAATTGCTGATAATAAAACTCCTATTGTTAGTCTTATTGAACAAAACAATTTTACTAATGAGTCTTTGCATATTATTGGTCAACAGCTTGACCGTATTGAAGAAAAAATTGTTGAAAAAACTGTTTCTATTGAAAAACCTGCTTCTGTTGAAAAATCCATTTCTGTTAAGACTGAAAAGCCTTTGATTAATTTGCCCAGTTTTGATAACAAGTTCAAATTTAAAACTTCTCAATCCAAAACACTGGACACTGTTGAAAAAATGCTTGCTGATTTAAAAGTTAAAACTGAGGGTACTTCCACAAGTACTTATGCTGCTTGCACTATTTCAAGAAATGAAAAAGAAATTGTTTCTGATGAAGATACAGATTCTGATACTGTTTCTTCTGTTTCTGCTAAAAAGGGTTTTGATAATGATTTCCCAGAAATTAAAAGATTTGTTGGAAGTTCTTCCAAACCCATGTTTCTTACAAAAAATTGGTATTCAAAACCTACTCCTCCTGATATTCAGTATGAAGAAAGACCTTTTCAAACTCAGTTTTCTGTTTCTGCTGATAAAATTTATGAATGGAATATTGATGGTTTTTCTGAACAAGAAATTATTAACAAAATGGGACATATGTCCATGGTTGGTATTGCTTATCAAAATAATCATGATTTTGATCAGCCCGAAATTGTTGACTTGCTTGCTACTGGTTTTTCTGGTACTCTTCGAGGATGGTGGGATTCATATCTCACAGAAGATTCCAGAGAATCTATTACACATGCTGTTAAAAAGAATGATGAAGGTTTGCCTATTTTTGATGATCGTATTGGTCGAGGTATTCCTGATGGTGTTAATACCTTGATTTATACTATTATCAAACATTTTGTTGGTGCTCCATCTAATGTTTCATCTTGAATTTCTGATTTACTGAATAATTTGAGATGTCCTACTATGTCTGATTATAGATGGTATCAAGATGTTTTCCTTTCCAGAGTAATGCAGCGGAAGGACTGTTACAAACCTTATTGGAAAGAAAAGTTTATTGACGGTCTGCCTCCTATCTTTGCTCATAAGGTAAAACAAGAATTAATTGGTAAAAATGATTCCATTGATTATGATAATTTAACTTATGGTGATATTTTAAGCACTATTAAAAAACTTGGTATTATTATGTGCAATGATGAAAAATTGTTAAAACACTAATTAAAAAATAAAAGAAAAGCTAAATATGAAATGGGTAATTTTTGTGAACAATATGGTTTGCCCCCAATTGCTCCTTCTCGGCAAAAGGGTAAAAAACATGATAAAAGTCACAAAAATTATAAAAAACACAAAACTAATGTTAATGATTTTTATGCTAAAAAGAAAAATGTTTCGAAAAAATATGTTAACCAAAAATCTGGAAAAGGCAAATGTTTCAACTGTGGAAAACCTGGTCATTTTAGTAAAGACTATAAACAAAAACCTGGTAAGTTGAAAAACAAGTTTAACATGTTAAACATTGGCAATAATGATCAAGAAGAATTATTCAGAATCCTTGAATCAAACAATTCGTCTGATTCTTTGGAAGATGATTTTTCTTCAACTGATTCTTGCTATCAATCTGCTAATGATTCTTCTGATTCTCCTAATATTAAACTTGGTTGTAGAGATTCTTGTTGCAATGTTGTTAATCTGTTAATACTCTCACTAAAAGTGAAGAAAATGAAAACTTGTTGATCAAATTGATAAGTCAAATTGAAAACCCTGATTTACAAAAAGATTATTTGGATAAGTTTAAGAAAAACTTGTTAAAAGAAGAAACTAGTAAAAAACTTAAATCAACCATAAGTTTTGAAGAAACTTTGGAAAGATTTAATAAACAGAAATCCAAAGACTTAACCATTAATGATCTCCAACATGAAATTAATATTGTTAAACAAGAAATCAGTGAATTAAAACATGAATTTAAAAACATGAAAAGTGATAACCATAATATTAAACAAGATTTGTTAATGTTAAAAATTGATAAAAATATGGATCAAAATAAGTCTGATAATGAACAAGATGAGCACATAGATGGAGATGAATCCAGTCAACAGGCTCTTCTTTCTAATAAAGGTAATACTGTTGATGATCCTCAACTTGCTCTTGTTAATAACATACTTCCTCCAAAATGGTTCACAAAAGTTAAAATTGTTATTTCTGATGATTATTGTTTTACTGTTATTGCTATGATTGATTCTGGTGCTGATAAGAATTGTATCCAGGAAGGATTGATTCCTCCAAAATATTTTGAAAATTCAACTGAAAAAATGGTTTCCGCTAATGGTTCTCAAATGAAGATTAAATATGAATTGAATGATGCTCATATTTGTCATGATAATGTCTGTTTCAAAATACCTTCTGTTCTTGTCAAAAATATGACTGATAAAGTAATTCTTGGTTTGCCATTTATAAATGCTTTGTATCCCTTTCTTGTTGAACATGATGGAATTACTGCTGATCCTTTTGGACAGAAAGTAAAATTTGAATTTGCTTCAAAACTTGAAATTGATACCAATAATGCTTTAAATTTGTCTTGTGATTTTCCTATTAATAATCTTGTTCATGAACCACCGATGAGTTTGTATTTTCAAGGTAATGATAGTAGTACTAAATTGTCCACTATCACCAATATTCCTAATATTCTTAATAATTCTTTGCAGGAATCTGACAATAATGCGAGGATAAATACCACTAATAAGTGGGATAATAATAATATTTACATTTATACCACTAGTAAGTGGATTATTATGGCTCCCTCTTCCTCCGAAAGGAAAAACAAGGGAAAAGCTCCTGTACAGGACTATTCTCACAATGAAAGGCTCCCAGCAGGAAGACCTTTTAAAATGCATGAAGGCGCATCTTCTGGGATAAAACCCAGTGGATCAACATCCCTTCAGGGATTTGTCCCGGCAACGGTGACTTATTCCAGTGGTGATATGATGATTGCTTTACAGGAAGTCCTATCCAGATCCTTACAATTTCATAATGGTGTCTATAGTGAATTACCAGATTCCATTAAATTTATTCTTGATAATCTCTATGCTGCCTTTACCAAAGACCACTATTCCCTGTTTGAAAAACCCTCCAGGCTCTTGAAATCCACCTTGTTAACCTTACTGCCCAAAATGATGCTTATATAAGCCACTATTCCAACCTTATTCCAACTAACAACCCTATTTCAAAAAGTAATCTTGTTTCAGAAGATAATCTTGTTCCAAAAACTGAGGCTCTTAGGATTCGTCTTAAAGCCTACATTAGTCAACTCTTTGGCAAAGAGGATATCCATTCAAAGGATAAAATGACTATTATGGGCACTGATTATGCTAGATTGAGTCTTAAGACCCAATCTCTATTAAGAAGTGCTTTTGCCAACTTGCCTACAGACATACAAATCCGTATTCTGAAAAGCAAGGCTATGTTTAGGTCTTTCGACCTATGGTTCAAATGCTTCAAGAAACTTGTTACAGCCACTATTCCTGATCCTGATGAACTAGATGAAGGTGACAATGTTTTTATCCAGTTGGACTGGGAAGAACACTTTGGGAGTACTCTCAGAGTGTATGAAAAGACACACCCATTTCCTGGTCTCTTAATTAATTATGATGATAGCTCATTTGCTCCTGATGATTCAGATGATGATGATGATAGGGATCCTAACTGGCTTTCCCATATGTTTGAATATGGCTTTATTAGGTTCCTAAAATTAACAAGTTATCGCCAAGCCAGCCAGCTGCCACAAATTATTCAAGATGCTATTAAAAGATTTGCGAGCCCTTTTGTTTTTATCAGATGCTGGAGTACTTTGCCAAAATGGGAAAGAGATAATTGGATGAATGTTCAGCCTTCAAAGCATCTCATTCTCATCAATGGTCACACTCATCAAGGACAATGGTTTGAAGGAAAGTCTCACTTGTCCTTCAAAAATCCTTATGCTGTTGCTGAATGCTAGAGAAATTATTTCAATAATCAAATTATTGAGGTTGCTCGGAACCTATGGCAGGATTATCATTTTATAGGGAGCACTGATAGAATTTCAATCTTTGGTCCTAGGCCCTATGCTGATGCCATTGCTCACTTGCAAATAACTGATCATGTTAATCCAAGAAACCTTCTCATACCTGGAAGAAGACCAGAGTTTGAGCCTATTTTATACTGTGGATTCTGTAATCAATATGCTATTTACCATGACCATCCATGTGATTCTCCACAAGGTCCTTTTGATCCATTTGATGGATACCCATCCGATGCTCCTTCTACTGATTAAATTTATGGCACTATTGTTCTCACTGATAAAGTTATTTTCTTGATATTCCCACTATCAAGAACTGTTTTGGTCAAGATTCTACTGACTCCCTGCAGTTTGTGATTGGTTCTCTATTTGTGATATCACTGTGTATTCCCATGCGCCTGCGGTATGTGTACTATATTCCCCTTTTTATTTTGGCTTGCCATGCTCCTTCTGACAATGTCCACTCTCTACAATCTTCACAATATCCTTGGAGGATTCTTTATGTACCTTTTTGGACTAAAGTTTCAAGTATTCCAAGACTATTTTGGACTAGTGTTTAAAGTGTTTCAAAGCCATTTTCTGCATGATTTGGACAAGCAAAGGACAAGCTCCATACTACGAATGTTTGGAAGACAATGATGAAAATTTCACTATTCACCTGTCACTATTCACTGTCACTATTCACCCGTTACTGTTCATGACACTGTTCACTCCGAATTTTGCCTATTTAAGGGGGGTTGTCCCTTAAGTTAAAATCAGAACTTTTTTGTTAGAATTCTTTCTAGAGAGAGTTTCCTTTCCTAGAAGCCTTCTTTGAGAGAGTTCTCTGTTATCTTCTACTACCTTGTTCACCTTATTCCTACTACTACTTTCACTACAAACCTTGTAACTAGGACTAGTTCAAGCTTTGTAACTGTTAATCTATTCTGAGATCTTGTATTCACTACTACTACTGTAAGTGTTTAACTCTACTTTCAATAAAGAAGTTGTAGAGAGGGAAAATTCCCGACATATCACAAGCTGACACGTCACACTACCAAGACCACAAAATACAGCCAATTACAAAGTGCCACATACTGCTGCTAGGTTTTACTGTTGCCATTCAGAAGCCAACAGAAATTTACCAAGTGTCATGCAAGAACCAATCATGCATCGGCTCGTGCAAGTGATGACACAAGCAGCCTCGCACGTGTAAGCGATGACCCAAGCAACCTCGCACGTGTAAGCGATGACCTAAGCAACCTCGCACGTGTAAGCAATGACATAAGCGGACCAATCAGACTGTGACATGTGCCACCAATCAGACTCCGCCACGTGTCGCTCATCCACCCCAAAACTCCTATAAATAGAAGCCTTCCTAAGACATTTAAGAGGGCACCAAGCCATCTGAAGCACTAGCAGCATCAGAGAAGATTCAGAAGTCCAGAAGCTCTGCTGGAATCAAGCCCTGAAGCCTTCAGCAACTTCAAGAACTTCAACCCTCAAACACAAAGAACATTCGAAGTAGAATCATCCAAACTACCTGCTTAGATCTCAAAGTTCATTGGAATCAAGCTCAAAAGCCTCCAGAAACCTCAATAAACACAAATCAGTGAATCTCTGCGGATTCAAGCCTCTAAAGCCCCGAAGAACTTCCACCACAAATCTTCAAAGACGAAGAACGCACCAAGAACACGAAGAACGTGAAGAACAAAGAATTTCTAACAAGCTCATAGCCAGAGATTCATTGTAATTCTGTTTCAACAATCTTCGATCCATCCCTCAACCAAATTGAAGGATATTTTGTGTTCAAGTCAAAATCACATTACCATAACTCCAATCAACAAATCTTTCAAGGAGATCGAATCAGAGGATCACTCTTTTGTAATCACAGAGAATTGTACCACGCATATCATCAATACAAATTCACATTTGTGACACTATTTTACTTGTTTGACTCATTTCGAACCGAGAAATTTAGTCGTCCACATATTCTGGCACGCCCGGTGGGACATCTTTGCCTCTTATCTCATTCTCCTTCAAAGAAAGAAATCTTCATCATCTTGCTACCAGCTCAAATGGCCTCTAGCAAGATCATTCAAGCTTCAACAATAGCTACTTCAACTAAACTTGGTACGGCTACCACCAACAACTGCATTGGTGCAATCAATTGTAGCCAGCACAAAGCAAACAATCAACTTCAATCTCAATCAACCAAGGAAGCCAAGGTCCAGACAATCATCTCCTTAGACCCTCTTACAAGAAACAAGGTCATCAATAAGGACATCTCCACCTTGGAACACCTCAAGTATAGGGGCAAATCCCCTTCTTCCTTCACAAGAAGTTGGTCGCACGATTTCTCTCCCATCAAAGGGAACCTAAAAAATGAGATTTCATGTGCTCACTTCAATTCACTTCCTTCTCCATCATCTTGGGAAGTTGTGTCAGTCATGATGACTAACACCTCTACCATGGAAGAAAAGATGGCTGAAATGGAACAAAGGGTTGTCCTTCTCACAAAAACACTTGAAGATAAGGACCTCCAAATTGCAACTTTAATGAACAAACTCGAAGTACAAGATCTTGGTGAATCAAGCCATGGTTATAAATTCACATCCGCAAAGGTTGACGAAGGGAGAGAAATTGAAAACACTCCCCGACGAGAACAATCTACTTCGGTCGCTTCGTTGTCAGTCCAACAAATACAAGACATGATAACAAATACCATCCGAGCACAATATGGAGGTTCTTCTACAAGTTCTCTCACATATTCAAAACCCTACAAAAAGCGCATCGACAACATGAGGATGCCAAATGGGTATCAACCCCCCAAGTTCTTGCAGTTTGATGGCAATGGAAATCCTAAGCAACACATTGCTCATTTTGTAGAAACTTGTGAGAACGCAGGGACTCAAGGAGGCCTCCTTGTAAAGCAATTTGTCCGTTCGCTCAAGGGAAATGCCTTTGATTGGTATACAGACTTAGAACCCGAGTCAATCGACAGTTGGCAACAACTCGAAAGAGAGTTTCTTGACCGATTCTATAGCACGCGTCGTACAGTGAGCATGATGGAGCTTACTAATACCAAGCAATGGGAAGATGAGCCGGTGGTCGATTATATCAATCGATGGCGTTCTTTGAGCTTGGATTGCAAGGATCGACTTTCTGAAATTTCTGCTGTAGAGATGTGCATCCAAGGCATGCATTGGGGACTTCTTTACATCCTCCAAGGGATAAAGCCCCGAACATTTGAAGAGCTAGCAACTCGTGCACATGACATGGAGCTGAGCATTGCTAACCATGGAAATACAAAACCTCCCATACTTGAGGACAACACAAAGGAAGTAAGGAAGAATGATAGGAATGCAAAAGTCAGCCTCAAAGACCCAATGGTTGTTAACACTGCCGAAATCAAGATTCCGAGAAGAGAAGCGAAGGCAAATGAAAAACAGCTTGAAGGATGGCAAAGGAACGAAGTGCGTCGCCTGACTTTTAAAGAACGTGAGCAAAAAGCATATCCGTTCCCCGATGAAGATGTGCCAAACATCTTAGAACAATTATTGCAATTGAAGCTGATTGAATTGCCAGAATGCAAGCGACCAGAAGACATGGGGAAAGTTGATGACCCTAACTACTGCAAATATCATCGGATCATTGGCCACCCAATCCAAAAATGCTTCGTCTTCAAAGAACAAATCATGAAGCTTGCCAAAGAAAACAAGATTGATCTAGACTTCAATGAAGTTGTCGGATCGAACCATGTGACTGTTGCTTGTGATGTACTTCCAACTCTCAAGCAGGGGGCAAACACCAACCAAGCGTACAAGTTGATCAACAATGATGATGCAAGGATCGGCCCCATCAATGGGAAGTTCCTTAAACACTTCTACGCTTGAACATCGAGGATTGCTCCTCGGCAAGAGCTTAAACTACCCACTGTAACGCTGCAAGAGTACATGATGTCTTCCCATTACCTCTGAAAGCGTACCAATAAGAAGAAATTAATCCCATTCTATGTCACCAATTGCTAGTGTGGCGTAGTGGTTGGATGCCCAAGTCGCCCTTGAGAGGTCTCGGGTTCGATTAGTGGTGATACCCATTATTACACACTGAGCCCCCCTTTTTGCAAAAAACAACCAAAAAAAAAAAAAAACAAACAAACAGTAAAAAAAAAAAATTTTGAACTACGTGATGACTTGATCCCTCTCAAGGGTACGTAGGCAACTTAGTATCTTTTGCTAAGTTCAGTCACGCACTAAAAAAAAAAAAGTTATCAAATTGAAAAAAAAAAAGAACAAAAAAAAAAACAAAAAAAAAAACAAAAAAAAAGAACAAAAAAAAAAAAAAAAAGAAATCATCCAAAAAGAAAATATCAAAAAAAAAAATCATCATCAAAAAAAAAAAAAAAAAAAACAAAATTTCTGTTGAACTACGTGATGACTTGATCCCTCTCTGGGGTACGTAGGCAGCTTAGTACTTGTCACTAAGTTCAGTCACATGAAAAGAAGAAGGATTTCTAGTTTGGCTTGAAGAGTTTTGCAACGGTTGTCAATATGCTTTTAAGGTCCCTTTGGTTGGCAAGACATTGCTTAAAGGTAGTCAACTGCTCAATAGGATGATCGAAGATCGTTGTAGTCAAAGATGAAGACTGTAAAGAGTTGACGTTGCTTAGCTTTCCTTGAAATGATGAAAAGCATAAGTTGATTCTTGGTTGTGGCGCAAAATAAAATCTTCAACCTCTTTTGCAAGAAACAAAGTCTACATGGCATTGCTCATTTTCTATGGACATTCTCCTACGTTTTTGAAGTATGCTTTGCATCACTTATCTCCTGGGGGCATCTTCTTGTACCTTGCAAGTCTAAGCTACATCGTCTCTCTTCTAGGTTGTGCCACTTCATAGCTCTGAAATTTGAACCACATCATCTCCCTTCTGAGTGGTGTCATTTTACATCATGTCTCTGAAATTTGGATGACGTCAACTTCCTCCAGAATGATGATAGATTATATATCTGAAGTCGGTGTTGTGTCATCTCTCCTCTATGGGCATGTTCATGCAGTGTCAGATTCTTGGTGGCATGTTCTAACATCTTCAAAGTATTGGCATCATTCTTTCCCTCATCTTCAAGGTTTTGTTGGCCTTTCCTTGCATCTTCAACGTCTTGTTGGCATCTTTGAAATCCTGATGTCTAGCTACAGTGCTATGCACCTCGATGTCTGAGCTATGTTGCCTCTGAAAATTTGTGCTGTTGTAGCTTTATTATAAAGGTCAATATTGGTGCAACTTCAATACTGGTGCAAGTGCTAATGTGGAGTGTTGTCGTGGCTTCATGACAAAGATGAACGGTGGCATAACTTCGATGCGAATGAAGTGTTGACGTGGCTTTATGGCAAAGATGAACGTTGGCACGACTCCAATGCAAGTAAAGTGTTGACATGGCTTCATGGCAAAAACGAATCTTGGCACCACTTCAGTGCAAGTGAAGTGTTGACATGGCAAAGATGGATGTCAGCATGGCCTCGGTACGAATGAAGTGTTGACATGGCGAAAATGGATGTTAGCACGGCTTCAGTATAAATGATGAATGCAGTTTCATTGTGAAGGCAAGTGCAAGTATTGCTTCATGACAAAGATGAACGTTGGCACGACTTCGATGCAAATAAAGTGTTGACATGGCTTCATGGCAAAGACGAGTATTGGCATGACTTCAGTGCTAATGTGGAGTGTTGTCATAGCTTTATGGCAGATATTGGTGCAACTTCAATGCAAGTGCAAGTGCTAATGAGGAGTGTTGGCATGGCTTCATGATAAAGATGAACGTTGGCACGGCTTCGATGCGAATAAAGTATTGACGTGGCTTCATGCTAAAGCTGAGTGTTGGCACGGCTTCGGTATGAATGAAGTGTTGACGTTGCTTCATGGCAAAGACAAATGCTGGCATGGTTTTATGGTAAAGACTCTTGATGTGGCTACGTTGCAAAGACTCTTGAGATGGCTGCGTTGAAAAGACAAGTGTTGGTGCAGTTTAATTGCCAAGGAAAGCATGCTGCATGACAAAAATAAGCAACAACAAAGAACTTGTTAGTAGAAAATCTCATGGCATGTCTCAAAAAAAAAAAAAAAAAAAATCGGTAAAGAGAGAGCTTCAATTTTAATCTCTAGCCTGTCAAAAAAAAAAAAAAAAAGAAGAAGGTGTTAGTGCAAACCAAGCTGTGTAATATATATATATATATATATATTATAATAATAATAAGAAATAATTAAATTAAAAAAAATAAAAAATAAAAAAGAGGAAAGAAAAAGAAAATGCATGGTTTCTTTAACTAGAGATTGCACAAGGATTTTGTTACTGAAGACTACGCTGGTACTGATTAAGGCATACTCTAGGTGGCTTTATATAGAAAGTTTCTGAGAGAGCAGACAAAAAAAGGGAGGAGGAAAAATACTGCTATCAATATTTGAGGTCAGACTTTGCAACTCGAATACACTCAAAATCAAAGAAGACTGCACCAAATATTGAAATGAAGGATGACATATAGAAAACGGTGGCTCATCACCCACCTAAAGACCCACAAGTCTAAACCTTGGCACCGTCCTGTCAGAGCGGCCACCACCAAAGTAGACCAAGAATGCTATGAGTCCAACAATGCTGCGGACTTTGCTTTCAGATTTGTGAAAAATCCAAATCTCATTTCACAAAACTGAACCCACAGGGACCTTAAACGGACTTCGATCTACAAAACCCAGAAAGATCATCATCAATGGAGCTACCACGCGCCGCCACAAGCTCGCGGTAACCAACTGTTTAATTTCTCAAAACTGTGAAAATTTGTTCACAATTTCAGAAAACAGACAATACCATGGTCTTCTACGGCTTTAGATCAACAAAACCTGAAAATTTCAGGCCCAAAAGACGATCCACGCGCTGCCACTCGCCGCCAGTAGTGGCTGCTTCAGGGACAAGCGCTCCCACGCGCCTCCAGACTTCTTCACGCGCTTGCACGCGCCATGCGCTGACGCGCCATCAGGCCTATGACGTCATGGATGACGTCATTGTCCACCGACCTGACCCGTTTGACCAGACCGGACCGGTTTGACCCGAAAATCTGACCCGGTCCGAACCGCCTTTAAAAAAAAAAAAAAAAAAAAAGAGATAAAAAAAAATACCTTGTCCAAATTTGACCTTTGACTTTGACCAAAAAAGTCAAAAATTTCAAAAGGGGCCTGTCCCACTCAGTTTTTCGAGTACATTTTGATTTTGGGATCCGTTTCTTCATTCAAAACTCAGAAATTGTGCAAACGTCCAATTTCCAAAAAGTTGACTTTTGCGTAAATGTTGACCAAAAGTCAAAAATTTTAAGATGGACCTATCTTGCTCAATTTTTCCCGTACATTCCAATTTTGGAGTCCGTTCCATCATTTGAAACTCGGAAATTGCACAAATAACCCAATTCCAAGATAGTTGTCTTTTATGTTGAAATCAACCCAAAGTCAAGATTTTCAAGCCAGACTTGTCTTGCATAGTTTTTCGTAACTTGGAAATCACTAATCTAACTCACATCTCCGAAGTACTGACAATATCCAAAACTAAAGTTCTCAATATCAAAATTTGAGATTTATCTATTTAGTTTGGATCCCCTCAGGGTTATTCCCCAGACTTCATCAAGACTTTCCTTCTAAAGTACAAATGAACTCTCACAAGTGTGTCTTGAGCTTGAAATTACATCGAGTCACCCGTCCAACCCACCATTCCCCTTTCGGTGCCAAACATTCCCACCTACCATTCTTCATCTCTCTCACCTACCATTCTCGTTCCCTACCGGTCTCTCACCTACCATCCTCATCCACCGGTCTCACCAAAAATTCACATCTACCATTCTCAACTACCCATCTACCATCCTTCGGTTCTCCACTATAAATAGAAGGTCCGGGTTCAAAAAAAAAAAAACTCATCAAAAAGAGAAAAGAAAAGAAAAGAAAAACACACTGAATCATGAAATGAAGATTTGCTTCTTTCAAATTTTCAAGTCCTCCTTCTCACAGTCGTTTTTCACTATGGCCTCATCATTCTCAACACTTAGCAACCAATATTGCTTCATAATTCATCTGAAATCAACCCCCTCATGGTTCGGTAGAAACCCTCTTCACGACATCATTGTAGTTTTGAGATCCAAACAAATTTTGTTTCTCCCCTTAATGACCAGAGTTGTCCATAAAATTACTCATAACAAGGTCTGTATCGGCCTTCCATGCTTCCGTGGATTTGGTCGGCCAGGAAGTCTAAGTCCAGCAGAGACTCCTGTTCCTAACCTCAGGTCTCCTGTAGTCTCTTTCCAATTGCCTAGTCTTCCAGCAGAAGCAGTGGTTCGGAACAAACAGCAACTTGGCTGGTTTCTAAGACCAGAATCACAAGTTAGCTCCATCTTTCATTTTTCTGTGCTTTTCCAGCAAGTAGCAGTAAGTGAAGATGGTAAAAAGTGTTGGGGTATCCTACAAATTGTCTTCCATCCAACATTTGAGGCAACCTTCAAGGCACCAGCTCATCAGAGTTCAGCCTTTGGGGCTGGTAAATGGTTACCAGAGCCTTATTCCATGTCCCCACCACTATGGGACTCAAAGGTCATCGTTGCTGGTACCTCAAAACACATTTTCTGAAATTACTCCAACTTAAAGCTAGCCTGAAGTATTTTAGAAGCTACTCTTCTAAAATTACTTCAACTTAATGTCTGTCGGTTTGGTCCCATTACACACGCACATTCGATTACTCACTGTCAGACCCCATGCAACATGCAGGGCCAGCACCGTAGTGGTGTGTGTTTCACCCATTCGCTTTGCTTCATCCTCGTCTTCTTCACCACCAACACCATCATCCCCAGAATCCATAAGCTTCTGAAATTACCTCAACTTAACCTGAGTGAAACAATGACACATGCGCACTCAACCACTTTCCCACATGGCCTCGCCTTAATCCGAAGTATACTCTTCTGATATAACTTCACCAGAAGTTCTCAAAAACACAAGGCTAGCCCCATGACTCTACAGGCTGTACCCAGCCACCATCCTCGCATCTTCCCCATCTTCTACACCCTGTGATCGTCGCCAACGATCCAAAAATACTCTTCTGAAGTTACTTCAATTTAACCTCTCCTGAGAAGGCTCAGTCACGCAAGTACATTTAAATACTCGCAGGCCTCTTTTCAGTCTTATCAAAACCTTTCATATGGGTGGGTCTACTCCTCAGAAATTATCTCACCCTGTTGAAAGCTCCACCACCTTCAATTACTTCATTTGAAGAGCTGAGTGTAAAAAATCTATTTTCGAAACTCATTCCCACACCACACTCTGAAACCGTGTGCGTGAACGAGTCTCGAGGGGGCATTTGTAGAGAGGGAAAATTCCCGACCTATCACAAGCTGACACGTCACACTACCAAGACCACAAAATACAGCCAATTACAAAGCGCCACATACTGCTGCTAGGTTTTACTGTTGCCATTCAGAAGCCAACAGAAATTTACCAAGTGTCATGCAAGAACCAATCATGCATCGGCTCGTGCAAGCGATGACACAAGCAGCCTCGCACGTGTAAGCGATGACCCAAGCAACCTCGCACATGTAAGCGATGACCCAAGCAACCTCGCACGTGTAAGCAATGACATAAGCGGACCAATCAGACTGTGACATGTGCCACCAATCAGACTCCGCCACGTGTCACTCATCCACCCCAAAACTCCTATAAATAGAAGCCTTCCTAAGACATTTAAGAGGGCACCAAGCCATCTGAAGCACCAGCAGCATCAGAGAAGATTCAGAAGTCCAGAAGCTCTGCTGGAATCAAGCCCTGAAGCCTTCAGCAACTTCAAGAACTTCAACCCTCAAACACAAAGAACATTCGAAGCAGAATCATCCAAACTACCTGCTTAGATCTCAAAGTTCATTGGAATCAAGTTCAAAAGCCTCCAGAAACCTCAATAAACACAAATCAGTGAAGCTCTGCGGATTCAAGCCTCTAAAGCCCCGAAGAACTTCCACCACAAATCTTCAAAGACGAAGAACGCACCAAGAACACGAAGAACGTGAAGAACAAAGAATTTCTAACAAGCTCATAGCCAGAGATTCATTGTAATTCTGTTTCAACAATCTTCGATCCATCCCTCAACCAAATTGAAGGATATTTTGTGTTCAAGTCAAAATCACATTACCATAACTCCAATCAACAAATCTTTCAAGGAGATCGAATCAGAGGATCACTCTTTTGTAATCACAGAGAATTGTACCACGCATATCATCAATACAAATTCACATTTGTGACACTATTTTACTTGTTTGACTCATTTCGAACCGAGAAATTTAGTCGTCCACAGAAGTATTTTCAGTTAACTTTATGTTCATTATACTACTTGTTGCTACCGCCACCTTGGACGGATTACCGCCATACCGGACGGTTCTAAATTGCTTTTATTTACTTTGAATTATTTTGTTATATACTGCTTGGCTAGTTCTACCGCCTTATTATTGTTCTAACTTGTGCTTACATTATTTTCAACATATATTATACTGTGCTTCCGTCTCTTCCCTTCAGCTGTACAGAAAACTGAGTTTGAAAAGGTCTTTCTTCAAACTGAATATCAGGAGGAGTGGGTTTTGAATACCAATTTTTTGTAAGAAACATGGGTTTGGAAGAACTTCCAACAAATCTTTTGATTTTTGGGAAATCATTATCAAAAACCTTTTTAGCAGAAACAGAAGAAACAGTATCAGAATCTGTATCTTCATCAGAAACAATTTCTTTTTCATTTCTTGAAATAGTGCAAGCAGCATGAGTACTTGTGGAAGTACTCTCAGTTTTAACTTTTAAATCAGCAAGCATTTTTCATGTGATTTTTTGTTTTCTTATTAAAAACTATGATTTTTGGTTGATTAATTATTTGTTTGGATTCATTTCAATTAATTATTTGTTTGGATTCAACATAAAAGATAATGGAATTAGGTATTATAATTTTGATATTGTTCCATGTTTTAAATTGTCTATATTGTTATTACTTTGAGAAAGTCATATTGCTACTCAAATTTGAAACTTGGTGTGTCTTCCTCATATCATGGTCTTTGTTTATATATTTACTCTTTATATTAGTTTTGTGTATGTATAACTATTGGGAGTTTTGTTTTATTAATTTAAGAATTGTAAATCATTTTTTAGGTTTCGGTAACTATTCACTTGCAACTCAATAACGTTCAATGTTAGACAACACATCTAAACTATGGAAAAGTATAAAAGTTAAATACTTCTTCATATATATATATTTTTAATACTAACTAGCAAAATGTCTATTTACTCATTGTTGGATTTTTTTTTTTCCAGAGTCAATAGCTTTTCCGTGCATTGCACGGGTTAACGACTAGTATACTATATAATAAAAGTTGGGCTTAGAAGCCGTGGTTGAGCCAAGTGGCTTCACCAAATTGCAAAAATTTTGTTAGATTTTTAAAAATATATAATTTTTTTTTTTGTTCTTATCTTCTTCTCCTATAATTTCTAAGTTGATAAAATTTTCAATTTGAATACAATCCAAATTCTTCATATAATCCTTTTATTATTAATTTATCTATATATTTTTAAGTGATTTATTTAATTAGCAATAGGAGATCTATTTCATTTATGATTTATGAGTTCTAGCATTCTAGGGGATTAGAATTTTGGTTTCACACTAATTGGTCATATCAACATTAATAATTAAAAAAAAAAAAAAATCATGGTACGTGTATACAACTACTAATATCAACCTTTAATTTTATTTTTTATTTTTTTAAAACACCTCATGGATAGACACAAAATTTTAATTGTTATCTTTTTTCTTTTTTTTTTTAAGTTACATATGATTCTTCATCTAATCCTTTTTTTTTTATACATAAATTATATTACTACACATCCAAAAACAACAACATTATTGGTATTTTTAGATTTTCAAAAAAAAAAAAAATTATATTGTAATCTAAAAAAAAAAAAATTATGTTGTATACATACGTTAAAATCAACTTAACATTATATATATGTTAAAATCAACTTAAAATTTTTAGCATTATTAGTTCATATTTTTTAGATTTTCAAAAAAAAAAAAAAAAGATATAATATTTTGTTCTTATCTTCTTTTCTTATAATCCATACTTCCACAAATTAGACTGACATTAGATTTTTTGTTCATATAAACTTCTTCAATGTAGAGTGTATATATATCAAATAATTCATAATAAATACCTACTATATAATATATTTATCTTCTCTTCTTCTACTTACAACCTTACAGGTATGTATTTGTTTACACTAATTTTGTATATATATTTGTTTAGTCTAATTTTTTCATCAAATTGAATAGGTTTTGTGTATTTTTTGTCCTTTGTTTAACCTAAAAATTGATTAAGTTTTATCCAATTCATATGGTTATGGTTTGAGAATCAATTATTAATAAATTTGATGATATATTGTTCTATCTGTTTTATTATTTAATTTTACTTAAATTCAAAAATATTTTCCTATTTTATTTAGTTTATGCATGATTCTTAATTAAGCTGTGATTACGTCAAGTGGTTTCACCAAATTGCAATTTTTTTTTTTTTTTAGATTTTTAAGAAAATAGATATAATTTTTTTTGAGCTTATTTTCTTCTTCTATAATTTCTAAGTTGATAAAAATCTTAATTTGATTGCAATTCAAATTTTAATCATTTTATTATTAATTTATTTTTTACTATTTTTTCCCTCTTCACCGTCATACATGGTTACTTTTTTTTTTTTTTTTTTCCTTTGGATTAAAAAAAAAAAAAAAAAAAACCAACGTGCATAGTTAGGAAGGGTTAGACATGTGCATGAGTTGGAGAGTTATAACTTATATCTACTTGATTATTGAGATAAACCAATCTTCATTGTGATTTTTTTCTCTTCACACACGGTTACTTCTTTTTTTCTTTTCCTTTTTAAGAGAATAGAAAGAGTTACATACGCATTAGAATATATATTGTGGGGACTGGGTTTTCTTTTGGCTGCCCAAGCCCAATGGACCCGGGTCAAAAGCCCAACGAACCCCGCAATGAATTTGTAGAGAGTGGGTTGAAGGTCTAGGCACCCGCCGGCGCTCGAGTGGCGTGGACTCCGGCCTCTTTTATTTAAAGAACAAAGGATTTAGATAAAATTACATCTGGGATGGGCTCCTCGGCCATGGGCCGAGGAGGCTCTTACCCCTTTTTCTCTCTCTTCTTCCTTCCTTTTTTCTTTCCCCCGAATCCCCCTTACAATTGATCCTAGCCCTACATGTGTTGAGCGATTAGGCCCTTTGATTAGATGCTTGTCCCATCAGCCGCCTTCCCAGTCTCTTTGGGAGTCACGGCCTCCAAGGTGATACTGGTGGAGGTCCCTTCCTCATTAATGCGGCCAGGATGATTGTCAGGTGTATTTAATGCTGAGGTGACCGCTTGGTTCGAGCCTATCCTTTAAACCCTCGGACGTCCGATGATGAGGTCGTCCTCGAACTTGGATTGCCTCCTCGGCTCGGGCCTTCGGCCCAGGAACGTAGTGGGCTGGGCTGCCAGATTATTTGGCCCCACAATAGCCCCTCAAAATTTTGCTGTCCGCCTCCTCGGGCGGAGAGGAGGATTTTGATGTCCTCGGGTGTGCATTATGTGCCGCTGGGGTTCGGCCCTTTGGGGGTATTGGAGTCTTTTCGCCTGCTTCAGAAGCGTTATTAATGCCTTGAAGGGCGCGACGTGCCCCTCATTAAATCCTGACGGCTTTTTGCTCCCCACGTTCAACGGGAGGATGTCAATCCAACGGTGGGGATTCGCATAGCAGTTAGAAGTGGGAAAAACGGCACTGTTCCTTAATTTGAGGGTATAAATACCCATTTGAAAACTCGGTTCTTCTGCATTTTTGCACCCAAGAGTCCACATCTCCAGCATAAAAAGCCTGTCCGAGGAGCTTCTACACATTTCTGTAAGTCACTCTGTCTCCCTTGGAACTTTTTCCCTTTTTTCCTCTCTGCCTCTTTTTCGTTTACACCTTCTTAGCTCGTCTAGGCTTCGTTTGGGATGGGTATTTTTAAGAAGTATGTCTTCACTGAGGAGGCGATGGAGAAATTCATCGCTGATTACAAGATACCGGCCAACGTGGGCTTGAGGTATTGTGAGCAGGGTGAGTGGCGCTTCCTGAGGCAGGAGGGTGAGGTGGTGATTCCCATTGTTGCCTTCGTCGAAGGTGGCATGAGGATACCCATGGGTCCGGTGATGAGGGACTATCTGATACACTTTCGACTAGCCCCCACTCAGTGCGCCATTAACGTCTTTAGGGTTCTGGGCTGTGTGGATGCCCTAAATGAGAAGATGGGCCTGAGACTGACCCACCATGACATCAACTGGTGTTATAATCTCCAGTGCCTGAAGGGCGAAACCTACTATCTGAAGACCAGGGATGACAGAGTCCGGCTCATTCAGTGTCTCCCTGAGTCCAGCAAGGGGTTGAACAAAGATTTTCTCATCGTGTCTGGAGAGTGGCACGATGGCCTTCACTGCCCGACGACGGAGGGGACCCCAGGTGGGCAGCAGAAAAATGGAGAGAGAGAGTTCTAGGACCCTAATCAGTTCCATCCTTTCTCTCGCCCCTTTCTCTTGTAATGTTCGGTTTCTAATATGGATGTGTTTCCTTTTGCAGATCCGCACGCCTTCACGCGCCACTTCAGCCTAATCAACCGGGAAGACCTGCAGAAGGCGCTGAGGGCGGAGGTTTTTGTGAACGCGGCAGATAATCAAGTTAGGGCCGCTCACGAAATTTTGAAATACGACCCGGCTCACAAGGTATTTGCGGCGCCAAAGCACGTGATCAGAGCAAAGGATCCTCGTCTTCAGCAGATAACGGTGACCGAGGACGGGTTTCGGTTCCCTGAGGTGCCCTCCACATCAGGAGGCGCAACACTTGCGGGTCCCTCCTCCTCCCCTAGGATCTCGGAGCCCGCCGAAGCAGGCCCTGAGAGGGAAGTGGAGGTTGCTGATTTTGGTCCCGCCGAGGACGAATTTGACGTGTTTGATCAAGCTCACCAGTCCGAGGATCCTCCAGGGGATTTGGGCGACCCTCATCTGACCGAAGCGGACTTCTCAGCATCCAAGTCCTCTTCTCGGCGAAAAATGGGCTACAAGAAGAAGCCGCAAGTTAGCTTGGCTGAACTGCTTGAAGGCCAGCCAGGGAAATCTAAGTCAGAGGTCCCTCCTCCTCCTCCGAGAACTCGCTCTGCCCAGGGCAAGTCGGCCTCCGCACAATCAGGGCTTCCTCCCCCTCCGCCCGAGACGAGTCTGCCTTCCAGGCATGAGCCCTCTGATCCCAAGCAGAAGAGGGATAAGGGCAAAAGGCCAGCCGAGGAGAGGTCCGAGCCCCCACGGGAGGAGGGTGATGACCGGCGGCCCTCCAAACAGCTGAAGATAGGCTCCCGAGGCTCGGACAAACAGATTGATGACCAACCCGAGCCTAGGGCCTGGCTTCCGGCCCCAATGCTCCGTGGGGCGCCGCTGAGGGAAGACTCCTCCCTCAGAGATTTCAACGAGGGTGAGGGCACATACGTAGCCGATGCGGTTGAAAGGTGCCTGTTACTCCCCGCCGACATGGCAGAACTGGCGACTATGAGGAGCAGGGAGGTCTTCTTCTGCCTCAAGCGATATTTGGGGATGGTAAGCTCCTCAATATTTGGGACTTTTCCTAGGTGTAGCTCTCCTCTTTCGCTTTTTCGGTCTCAGCTAAAGGTTTATTTGCTTTGTTGGGCAGGCCGTTCAGGCTACCTTTAGGTTGGAGGACATAGCCCAGGGCCAGGGGAAGGCCATGGAGGTAGAGCGCGAGAAACGTCTGGAGGCCACCCAGGTCCTGAAACACTCTGAGGCCGATCTGTCCGAGGCCCGGGAGGAGCTGAGTGCGATGACCAGTGCCCGGGATACTGCCCTGTCCGGCCTCGTCGGTTTTCAGAAGCAGGCCGAGGATTACTCAAAGCGCCTGGCTGAGGCGGAGGAGCAGCTGAAGGCTGCCAAGGGGTTGTTAGCTGATCTACCCCAAAAGGTGGCCGCCGCCGAGTCGGACAAAAAGGCGGCTGAGTGGGCAAGAGATGAGGCCCTTAGGGCCAAGTTAGAGGCTGACCAGGGCAGGGAGGAGGCCTTGGCCACTAAGAGGGAGGCCGAGGAGGAGGCTTACACCACGGGGATGGAAGAGACCGCAGCAACCTTCAGGTCTGAAGTCCCCGCGTTGTGCAGGCGCTACTCTGCCGAGGTTTGGCGCGAGGCTCTTAGGCAGGCTGGGGTCGAGGCCTCATCCGACTTGTGGAAGGAGGAGAACGTGTACTACCCCCCTGCCATCCGTGAGGCGGCTCCAAGTGGCACTGAGGCCGACGAGGCTGTGGAGGAAGCCGGCACTGCTACGGGTGAAGACACATCAACTGCTGAGCCCGTGGCTGAGCCCGCCCAAGGAAGTGACCCTTCCAAGGTGGCAGAATCAAGTGAGGACCCCGTTAGGGAGGCGCCCCAGGAGGCTGTGAAGTCTGGCGCTGGGGCTGAAGCTCCCGCTGCCAAGGAGGCCGCTATTCTTGCTTCGCCTTCGCGGGCCGTCCCCTCTGGCCAGAGTTCAGAAATCCTAGATGCTGCTATGGTCCAGCCCCCAGCTGAGGGAGGAGTATAAGTGAGCGGGGCAGGCCCTCCGACCCTGTTGTCTTTCTGGTCTTTTGTATTTTCTTCTTTTTTCTCTTTTGGCATTGTAACTGTAAGGTGGTTCTCATCATGTAACATTTGTGAACTCAATGAAACGCGAGCTTTATTTCTTTTCCTGTTTGTTGTGGTTGTTTGCTAACTCGCACGCTATTCATTCCTGCTTTACTTGTGTAATTTTATCTTTAATTGCACCGCGACCAGTCGCGGCATCAATTGTTGCAGCGAGGGCATGTGTGCTCGAGTGGGCCCATCATTCCCTAAGGGTTGGGTGGAAAATGCTTTAGGTTGACACTTAGGCTCTCCTTGATGTGATTGACTTCCCCACAAGCCCGAGTCCGAGGACCGTATAGTGCTTTGGGTTCTGGCTAACACTTAGAATCCCCTGAAGTGGTTAGTTTCCCCATAGGTCTGGGTCCTGGGATCATGCAGCGCTTTTGGTTCTGTCCAACACCTGGAATCCTCTGAAGGAGTTAGTTTCCCCATAGGCCTGAGTCCTGGGACCATGCCGTGCCTTGGTTCTGTCTAACTCTTAGGATCATCTAAGGTGGTTGGTTTCCCCGTGAGCCTGAGTCCGAGAATCGTGCAGAGCCTTGGTTCTGCCTAACACTTAGGTTCATCTTAAGCATTTAGCTTCCCCGTTAGCCTGAGTCCGAGGGCCATGCAGTGTTTTAGTTCGGTTGCCGCCCTCGAGATAAGTGGCCAGCTCCCCATAGGTATAATTGCTGCCTTCAAGGTAAGTGGCTAGCTCCCCGTAGGCTTGAGTCCGAGGACCATGCAAGACCTAGGTACAGTTGCTGCCTTCAAGGTAAGTGGCTAGCTCCCCGTAGGCTTGAGTCCGAGGACCATGCAAGACCTAGGTACAGTTGCTGCCTTCAAGGTAAGTGGCTAGCTCCCCGTAGGCTTGAGTCCGAGGACCATGCAAGACCTAGGTACAGTTGCTGCCTTCAAGGTAAGTGGCTAGCTCCCCGTAGGCTTGAGTCCGAGGACCATGCAAGACCTAGGTACAGTTGCTGCCTTCAAGGTATGTGGCTAGCTCCCCGTAGGCTTGAGTCCGAGGACCATGCAAGACCTAGGTACAGTTGCTGCCTTCAAGGTAAGTGGCTAGCTCCCCGTAGGCTTGAGTCCGAGGACCATGCAAGACCTAGGTACAGTTGCTGCCTTCAAGGTATGTGGCTAGCTCCCCGTAGGCTTTAGTCCGAGGACCATGCAAGACCTAGGTACAGTTGCTGCCTTCAAGGTAAGTGGCTAGCTCCCCGTAGGCTTGAGTCCGAGGACCATGCAAGACCTAGGTACAATTGCTGCCTTCAAGGTAAGTGGCTAGCTCCCCGTAGGCTTGAGTCCGAGGACCATGCAAGACCTAGGTACAGTTGCTGCCTTCAAGGTAAGTGGCTAGCTCCCCGTAGGCTTGAGTCCGAGGACCATGCAAGACCTAGGTACAGTTGCTGCCTTCAAGGTAAGTGGCTAGCTCCCCGTAGGCTTGAGTCCGAGGACCATGCAAGACCTAGGTATAGTTGCTGCCTTCAAGGTATGTGGCTAGCTCCCCGTAGGCTTGAGTCCGAGGACCATGCAAGACCTAGGTACAGTTGCTGCCTTCAAGGTAAGTGGCTAGCTCCCCGTAGGCTTGAGTCCGAGGACCATGCAAAACCTAGGTACAGTTGCTGCCTTCAAGGTAAGTGGCTAGCTCCCCGTAGGCTTGAGTCCGAGGACCATGCAAGACCTAGGTACAGTTGCTGCCTTCAAGGTAAGTGGCTAGCTCCCCGTAGGCTTGAGTCTGAGGACCATGCAAGACCTAGGTACAGTTGCTGCCTTCAAGGTAAGTGGCTAGCTCCCCGTAGGCTTGAGTCCGAGGACCATGCAAGACCTAGGTACAGTTGCTGCCTAGCGCTGGGTGCCTGGAGTGCCTGGAGCGGTTAGTTTCCCCATAGGCCTGAGTTCGAGGACCATGCAGTGCCTTGGTTCTGTCTAACGCTTGGCATCTGGAGCGGTTAGTTTCCCCATAGGCCTGAGTCCGAGGACCATGCAGTGCCTTGGTTCTGTCTAACGCTTGGCATCTGGAGCGGTTAGTTTCCCCATAGGCCTGAGTCCGAGGACCATGCAGTGCCTTGGTTCTGTCTAACGCTTGGCATCTGGAGCGGTTAGTTTCCCCATAGGCCTGAGTTCGAGGACCATGCAGTGCCTTGGTTCTGTCTAACGCTTGACATCTGGAAGTAGGAGTTTGTCCTCGGTTTGCTTTACTGAGGACGATTCCTCCTTCGGGAGGCTCATGATCTTGCACGTGGCATTGATCTCATCTCCATCTCGAGCCCTCATCTCTGTCATTTGCGAAGCGTCCTTTGGCCGTTCGTATTCCGCGCCTGACGCTTCAGTGCGCGAGACGCGCCTTCATTAATGGCCTCGTGAATTGATGGCTTCATTATTATCGAACGCTTCGGTAACCCTCTTTTTGGGCTCCGCGTGAATTAATTCTCACCAACCCTATCCCTCTATATAAGGCCTTCTGAGGGGAATGGTTTCCTCATACTCCATGAGCTTCCCAACACAAACAGAAAGAACACGCCCTTCTAGCTTCTCCGTTCCCTTTAATAACCCCGCCGGAATTGTGACCGGAGTCAGTTGGTATGAGGCGGTTTTGGGCGGGTGTGAGGACATCCGCGCCAAGAACTGTGGTGGCCGCACCCCCACTGGGCTTTCGGTGCGGCAGAATCTAGGCGTAACCCCGATGGCGCCATGCACGGTGGCCCGGAGGGATATTGTTGAAGTACCTAACGTCCCTCCTCAGAGCGCACCCCCGACGGAGGAAACATGCGAACTCTCATTACGGGCAGTGCCCGAGTGTTGCCGTCACCAACGGCCAACACTCGTGGGGGTTGGAGAGAATCAAGAGAACATCATGGGGAGGGCGTCCCGGAGCCCCTGTATCTGCTCCTCGCTTTGTTCAAGCTCCGCCGCTCCGAGAAAGGAGTCGTTGAGGGCCTTGGAACGAGCTAGCCCCAGCCCCCTCCAGCCCGCTTATTGTCAAGTTCTCCCATTCTCTTTATGCCAATAAGAGCACGGGTTGACACTTCCCTCTAGCTAGTTTTAGGATGGGTCCACCTGGGCCTCTGATTGTAGGACTAGCTGGTAGGAATAGTTGTAAAACAAGCCTGCCTGAGCCTCTGATTGTAATCTGTAAATTTTTCTTTATGAAATAATATAAAATCTTTCTTTTTTTTTTTTGCTGATAAACCTCTTGTCTTCCAATTTTTATCTTTCTGCAACGTTCTTCTTTTTGATAATTCCTTTTTTTTTTGCATCACCGCTGATCTTCCATAGAATGGTTACTTAGGATGGTCACCCGTTGCGCCCACCGGTGCACTAATCCTCCCCACAGACGGCGCCAATTGTGGGGACTGGGTTTTCTTTTGGCTGCCCAAGCCCAATGGACCCGGGTCAAAAGCCCAACGAACCCCGCAATGAATTTGTAGAGAGTGGGTTGAAGGTCTAGGCACCCGCCGGCGCTCGAGTGGCATGGACTCCGGCCTCTTTTATTTAAAGAACAAAGGATTTAGATAAAATTACATCTGGGATGGGCTCCTCGGCCATGGGCCGAGGAGGCTCTTACCCCTTTTTCTCTCTCTTCTTCCTTCCTTTTTTCTTTCCCCCGAATCCCCCCTTACAATTGATCCTAGCCCTACATGTGTTGAGCGATTAGGCCCTTTGATTAGATGCTTGTCCCATCAGCCGCCTTCCCAGTCTCTTTGGGAGTCACGGCCTCCAAGGTGATACTGGTGGAGGTCCCTTCCTCATTAATGCGGCCAGGATGATTGTCAGGTGTATTTAATGCTGAGGTGACCGCTTGGTTCGAGCCTATCCTTTAAACCCTCGGACGTCCGATGATGAGGTCGTCCTCGGACTTGGATTGCCTCCTCGGCTCGGGCCTTCGGCCCAGGAACGTAGTGGGCTGGGCTGCCAGATTATTTGGCCCCACATATATATATACACATCCAAGTCTACTTGGTAACCCCATAATGTCATTTCTTTAATTATTAAAGAAAAAACATAAATTCATTATCTGATTTTTTGTATTTCTGATAACTCAAAATTATCCTAGCCATCAAAATTATGAAATACACCTGAAACGTCCAAAATAACAATGATATGCTTCAAAACTTCAAGAATCACTCTCAAACTATTAAAGTCATATAAAAAATAATATTCAAGTGTCCATTTGGAGGTTTTAGGTATTTGTAATTGAGAATGTAAGTGTGCAATAAGGCAAATTGACGAGTTAGGTCCTACCAAGAATTAATAGGTTGGGTAGTTAATATGTATTATGTTTAACTAATAATTCTCATTTTATTAAGTTTAGTTGGTAGTTTGATTTTATTTCTTCTTGTTGCACTCTTATTTTGATTGTGCTTATAAGTGTAATTTTCTCTGACTTTATTTTCTTATTTAAAGTTTGGTATTAATTATGCTACATTAATATTTTAAAGTGATGAATTAATTTTTTTTTTAATATCTAAATAAAAAATATAGGAAATTTGTAATCTTTCGTATGAGCCAAACACTGAAAAAGTAATTTCTAAAGCATTTTCATTAATCCACACATTGAAAAACAAGGTATTTATTTTGAAAATATTTTTGGTTGAAACAATTTACGCCAAAACAAAACAAATATTACATACTTTACCGATAAATTGAATTCCATTTACATTAAATTCTTTATATATATATATATATATATATATATATATATATAACCCTCACTAGAATCCTCAATTATTTAAATTATTTCAAATTAACTTCTTAAAAATCTATTAGAAATAAAAGTAACGAAAAATAAATTTAATTGCACATAAATACTTATCTAGGAGTGCGCACACACTCACATAAATAAATAAATAAATAAATAAAAAATGTCTTGTGACGAGGTGGAATGTCTTGTGCAAGATCTTCAGGCAGAGCAGGAGCAGGAGACCCAAGCTCAGAATTAGGGTTGGGTAGCTCGTCTTCAACTTATTCATCTTCCACTTGTTCATTAAAGGGTGAACTAGGAAAGGGATTAGTGATATCTAGTGGTTGGACAGAGAAGTCTACAGCAACAGAATCAGGAGCAACTACAAGAGGATTAGGAGTAGTTACAGAAGGAATATATGCCTCATCTGGAAAAAGATCTAAGATAGAGGAGGAAGACAGGTGTAGACGACTAAATTTCTAGTTTGAAATAAATCAAACAAGTAAAAATAGTTTCACAAATGCGAATTTGTATTGATAATTGTGTGGTACAATTCTCTCTGATTACAAAAGAGTGATCCTCTGATTCGATCTCCTTGCAAGACTTATTTGATTTGGATTTGTAGTAATGTGATTGACTTGAACACAAAATATCCTTCAATTTGGTTGAGGGATGGATCGAAGATTGTTGAAACAGAATTACAATGAATCTCTGGCTATGAGCTTGTTAGAAATTCTTTGTTCTTCACGTTCTTCGTATGTTCTTCGTGTTCTTGGTGCGTTCTTCGTCTTCGAAGGTTTGTGGTGGAAGTTCTTCGGTGCTTTAGAGGCTTGGATCCGTAGAGCTTCGTTGATTTGTGATTTGTTGATGTTTTTCGGACACTTTAGGCTTGATTCCCGTAGACTTTTGGATCTAGGCGGATGATTTGGATGATTTCTCTTCGAATGTTCTTCGTATTCGAAGTTGAAGTTCTTGAAGTTCTTGGAGGCTTTAGAGCTTGGTTCCGGCAGAGCTTCTGGACTTCTGAATCTTCTCTGATGCTTCTTGTGCTTCAGATGGCTTGATGTGTGTCCTCCTAAATGTCTTAGGAAGGCTTCTATTTATAGGAGTTTTGGGGTGGATGAGCGACACGTGGCGGAGTTTGATTGGTGACACATGTCACAGTCTGATTGGTCCGCTTATGTCATCGCTTACACGTGCGAGGTTGCTTAGGTCATCGCTTACACGTGCGAGGTTGCTTAGGTCATCGCTTACACGTGCGAGGCTGCTTGTGTCATCGCTTACACGTGCGAGGCTGCTTGTGTCATCGCTTACACGTGCGAGGCTGCTTGTGTCATCGCTTACACGTGCGAGGCTGCTTGTGTCATCGCTTGCACGAGCCGATGCATGATTGGTTCTTGCATGACACTTGGTAAATTTCTGTTGGCTTCTGAATGGCAACAGTAAAACCTAGCAGCAGTATGTGGCGCTTTGTAATTGGCTGTATTTTGTGGTCTTGGTAGTGTGACGTGTCAGCTTGTGATAGGTCGAGAATTTTCTCTCTCTACAAATGCCCCCTCGAGACTCGTTCACGCACACGGTTTCAGAGTGTGGTGTGGGAATGAGTTTCGAAAACAGATTTTTGCACTTGGTTCTTCAAATGAAGTAATTGAAGGTGGTGGAGCTTTCAGCAGGATGAAATAATTTCCGAAGAGTAGACCCACCCATATGAAAGGCTTTGATGAGACTGAAAAGAGGTATGCGAGTATTTGAATGTACTTGCGTGACTGAGCCTTCTCAGGAGAGGTTAAGTTGAAGTAACTTCAGAAGAGTACCTTTGGATCGTTGGTGGCGATCACAGGGTGTAGAAGATGGGGAAGACGCAAAGTGAATGGGTGAAACACACGCCACCATGGTGCTGGCCCTGTATGTTGGGGACTTCTGGTGTAGGTGTTTCTATGAAGTACAACTTTGGATATGGGACTGACTGCATGCTGCATGAGGTCTGACAGTAAGTCGTAGAATGTGCATGCGTGATTGGACCATATTGACAGACGTTAAGTTGAAGTAATTTCAGAAAAGTTCATTCTAAAATACTTCAAGTTAAATTTAAGTTGGAGTAATTCCAGAAAGTGTGTTTTGAGGTACCAGCAACGATGACCTTTGAGTCCCATAGTGGTGGGGACATGGAATAAAGCTCTGGTAACCATTTACCAGCCCCAAAGGCTGAACTCTGATGAGTTGGTGCCTTGAAGGTTGTTTCAAGTGTTGGATGAAAGACAATTTGTAGGATACCCCAACACTTTTTACCATCTTCTTTTACTGCTTCTTGTTGGAAAAGCACAAAAAAATGAAAGATGGAGCTAACTTGTGATTCTGGTCTTAGAAACCAGCCAAGTTGCTGTTTGTTCCGAACCGCTGCCTCTACTGGAAGACCAAGCAATTGGAGAGAGACTACAGGAGCCCTGAGGTTAGGAACAGGTGTCTCTGCTGGACTTGGATCTCCTGGCCAACCAAATCTGAAGAAGCATGGAACCACAATGTAGACCTTGTTATGAGTAATTTTATGGACAACTGTGGTCGTTAGGTGGAGAAACAAAATTTGTTTGGATCTCAAAACTACAATGATGTTGTGAAGAGGTTTTCTATCAAACCATGAAAGGGTTGATTTCAAACTGATTATGAAACGATATTGGTTGCTGAGTGTTGAGAATGATGAAGCCATAGTGAGAAATGGCTGTGAGAATGAGGACTTTGAAAATTTGAAAGAAGCAAATTTTCATTTCATGACTCAGTGTTTTTCTGGATGAGTTTTTGGTGAATCCGGCCCTTCTATTTATAGCAGAGAGATGAAGAATGGTAGATGGAGTAGTCAAGAATGGCGGATGGAAATTTTTGGTGAGAATGGTAGATTCCCGACTGGTAGGTGCTGAATGGTAGGTGGGAACGTTTGGCACCGAAAGAGGGATAGTAGGTTGGATGGGTGATCCGATGTAATTTTAAGCTCAAGACACACTTGTAAGAGTTTATTTGTACTTTAGAAGGAAAGCCTTGATGAAGTCTGGGGAATAACCCTAAGGGGATCCAAACTAAATGGATGAATCTCAAATTTTGATATTGAGAACTTTAGTTTTGGACACTGTCAGTACTTCGGAGATGTGGATCAGATTGGTAATTTCCAAGTCGCGAAAAACTGAGCAAGACAAGTTTGGCTTGAAAATCTTGACTTTGGATAGACCTCAACACAAAAATCAACTACCTTGAAATTGAGTCATTTGTGCAATTTTCGAGTTTCAAATGATGAAACGGACTCCAAAATTGGAATGTATGCGAAAAATTGAGCAAGATAGGTCCATCTTAAAAATTTTGACTTTTGGTCAACATTTACGCAAAAGTCAACTTTTTGGAAATTGGACGTTTGCACAATTTCCGAGTTTCGAATGAAGAAACGGATCTCAAAATCGGAATGTACGCGAAAAATCGAGTGGGACAGGCCCCTCTTGAAAATTTTGACTTTTTGGTCAAAGTCAAACGTGGTCAAAGCATCTTTTTTTTTTTTTTTACTTTCTTTTTTTTTTTTGGCGGTTCGGACCGGGTCAGATTTCCGGTTCGGTCCGGGTCAAATGGGTCAGACCGGAGTAGTGGATGATTACGTCATCCCTGACGTCATAAGGCGCGTGTATGCGCGTGGTTTGATGGGGGCGGCGCGTGAAACTGACGCTGCGAACTCCGGAGCTTCAGGCGGCGCGTGGAGGCGCGTGCCTCACTTTTTGGACCTGAAATTTTCAGGTTTTATAGATCTAAGGCCGTTGAAGACCCCTGTATGGTCAGTTTTGTGAAATTTGGATCATATTTGGCACAGATTTGAAGGATGAGGAAGCGATTTCCGAAACTCTTTGCGGCGCGTGGCGGCGCGTGGTAGCTCCGTTGTTGATGATCTTTCTGGGTTTTGTAGATCGAGGGCCGATGGATCTAGTGGTGTCACCAGTTCTGTAAAAATTTTGTCGGATTTGTGCAGATTTGAATGAGAAACCCACGCGACGTTGGGAGTTTTTGGCCGCGCGTGGCGGCGTGTTACGGCTCTACTGTGCACGTCTTTTTCTGGGTTTTGTTGCTCGAAGTCCTTAGAAGATTTCAGTGGGTTGATTTTTTTTATAAAATCTTGTCAGAAGTTTTACAAATCTAAACAGCTGATATTGTTGAATTTGCTGCCATTTTGGTCTACTTTGGCCGTGGCTGTCCTGACAGGATGGTGCTTGTGCATAGACTTGAGGGTCAGGAGGTAGTTGGTAAGCTACCATATGCTGTATGTCATCTTGCATTTCAACATTCAGTGCAGTTTTCTTTGAATTTGAGTACATCCGAGTTGCAGAGTTTGACCTTAGACATTGATGGTAGCATTTTTCCTCTTTCTTTTTTGTCTATTAGCTTCCAAGGATTCCTATATAAAGCCGTTGGAGCATGCACTAATTTTGCATAAGCTTTGTCTTCACTAACAAAATCTTTGTGCAATCTCTAGTTAAAGAAACCATGCATTTTCTTTTTCTTTCCTCTTTTTTTTTTTTTTTTAATTATTTCTTATTATTATAATATATATATATATATATATATATATATATATATTACACAGCTTGGTTTGCACTAACCCTTTTTTTTTTTTTTTTGACAGGCTAGAGATTAAAATTGAAGTTCTCACTTTACCGATTTTTTTTTTTTTTTTTGAGACGTGCCATGAGATTTTCTTCTGACAAGTTCTTTGTCGTTGCTTGTTTTTGTCATGCAGCATGCTTTCCTTGGCAATTAAACTGCACCAACACTTGTCTTTTTCAACGCAGCCATCTCAAGAGTGTTTACAATGTAGCCACCTCAAAAGTCTTTACCATGAAGCCGTGCCAGCATTTGTCCTTGTACTGAAGCTGCACTAACACTCTTCTTTTGCCATCAAGCTGCCTCGACATTTTATTTGCATTGAGGCCACATCTACACTTCTTCATACCCAAGCTATGCCAACATTTATCTTTGCCATGAAGCCATGACAACACTCCTCATTAGCACTTGCATTTGCATTGAATTTGCACCAATATTCAGAGGCAACATAACTCAGACATTGGGGGTACATAACACTATAGCCAAGCATCAAAATTTCAGAGACGCCAACATTCATCTTTGCCATGAAGCTACGTCAACACTTCACTTGCATCGAAGCCATGCCCACGTTCATATTTGCCGTGAAGCTATGTCGACACTTTATTTGCATCAAAGCCGTGCCAACGCTTTTCTTTAGCATGAAGCCCCGTCAACACTTTATTCGCATCAAAGCCGTGCCAACGCTCATCTTTAGCATGAAGCCACGTCAACACTTTACTTGCATTGGAGTCGTGCCAACATTCATCTTTGCCAGGAAGCTACGTCAACATTTCATTCACACTGAAGCCATGCCAACACTCGTCCTTGCCATGAAACCATGTCAACACTTTATTCGCATCGAAGTTGTGCTAACGTTCATCTTTGTCATGAAGCCACGACAACACTCCACATTAGCACTTGCACCCGCATTGAAGTTGCACCAATATTGACCTTTATAATAAAGCTACAACAGCACAAATTTTCAGAGGCAACATAGCTCAGACATCGAGGTGCATAGCACTGTAGCTAGACATCAGGATTTCAAAGATGCCAACAAGACGTTGAAGATGCAAGGAAAGACTAACAAAACCTTGAAGATGAGGGAAAGAATGATGCCAATACTTTGAAGATGTCAGAACATGTCACCAAGAATCCGACACTGCATGAACATGCCCATAGAGGAGAGATGATGCAACACCGACTTCGGATATATAATCTATCATCATTCTGGAGGAAAGTTGACGTCATCCAAATTTCAGAGACATGATGTAAAACGACACCACTCAGAAGGGAGATGATGTGGTTCAAATTTCAGAGCTATGAAGTGGCACAACCTAGAAGAGAGACGATGTAGCTTAGACTTGCAAGGTACAAGAAGATGCCCCCAGTGATGCAAAACATACTTCAGAAACGTAGGAGAATGTCCATAGAAAATGAGCAATGTCATGCCAACCAAAGGGACCTTAAAAGCATATTGACAACCGTTGCAAAACTCTTCAAGCCAGACTGACAATCTTTCTTCTTTTCATGTGACTGAACTTAGTGACAAGTACTAAGCTGCCTACGTACCCCGGAGAGGGATCAAGTCATCACGTAGTTCAACAGAAATTTTGTTTTTTTGTTTTGATAATTTTTTTTTTGATGATGATTTTTTTTTTTTGATATTTTCTTTTTGGACGATTTCTTTGTTTTTTTTTTGTTTTTTTTTTTTTTTTGTTTTTTTTTTTGTTTTTTTTTTTGTTTTTTTTTTTTTTTCAATTTGATAACTTTTTTTTTTTTAGTGCGTGACTGAACTTAGCAAAAGATACTAAGTTGCCTACGTACCCTTGAGAGGGATCAAGTCATCACGTAGTTCAAAAATTTTTTGTTATTGATTTTTTTTTTTTTTTTTGGGTTTTTTTTTGCAAAAAGGTGGGCTCAGTGTGTAATAGTGGGTATCACCACTAATCGAACCCGAGACCTCTCAAGGGCGGCTTGGGCGTCCAACCACTATGCCACACTAGCAATTGGTGACATAGAGTGGGATTAATTTCTCCTTATTGGTACGCTTTCAGAGGTAATGGGAAGACATCATGTACTCTTGCAGCGTTACAGTGGGTAGTTTAAGCTCTTGCCGGGGAGCATTCCTCGAATTTCAAGCATAGAAGTGTTTAAGGAACTTCCCATTGATGGGGCCGATTCTTATGCCATCACTGTTAATCAATTTGTAAGCTTCATTGGTGTTTGCCCCCTGCCTGAGAGTTGGAAGTACATCACAAGCAACGGTCACATGGTTTGACCCGACAACTTCATTGAAGTCTAGATCTATCTTGTTTTCTTTGGCAAGCTTCATGATTTGTTCTTTGAAGATGAAGCATTTTTGGATTGGGTGGCCAAGGATGCGATGATATTTGCAGTAGTTAGGGTCATCAACTTTCCCCATGTCTTCTGGCCGCTTGCATTCTGGCAATTCGATTAGCTTCAACTGTAATAGTTGTTCTAAGATGTTTGGCACATCTTCATCGGGGAACGGATATACTTTTTGCTCACGTTCCTTAAAAGTCAGACGACGCATCTCGCTCTTTTGCCATCCTTCAAGTTGTTTTTCATTTGCATTTGCTCCTCTTCTTAGAAGCTTGACTTCGGCAGTGTTAACAACCATTGGGTCTTTGAGGCTGACTTTTGCATTCCTATCATTCCTCCTCACTTCCCTTATGCTTTCTTCAAGTGTGGGAGGTTTTGTATTTCCGCGGCTAGCGATGCTCAGCTCCATGTCGTGCGCACGAGTTGCTAACTCTTCAAATGTTCGAGGTTTTATCCCTTGAAGGATGTAAAGAAGTCCCCAATGCATGCCTTGGATGCACATCTCTACAGCGGAAATTTCTGAAAGTCTATCCTTGCAATCTAGACTCAAAGAATGCCACCGATTGATATAATCAACGACGGGCTCATCCTTCCATTGTTTAGTATTGGTAAGCTCCATCATGCCTACCGTGCGCCGTGTGCTGTAGAATCGGTTGAGAAACTCCCTTTCAAGTTGTTCCCAACTATCGATTGACTCGGGTTCCAAGTCTGTATACCAATCAAAGGCATTCCCCTTCAATGAACGGACAAACTGCTTTACAAAAAGGCCTCCTTGAGTCCCTGCATTCTCACAAGTTTCTACAAAGTGAGCAATGTGTTGTTTAGGGTTTCCTTTGCCATCAAATTGCAAGAACTTGGGGGGCTGATACCCATTTGGCATCCTCATGTTATCGATGCGCTTTGTATAGGGTTTCGAATATGTGAGAGAACTTGTAGAAGAACCTCCATATTGTGCTCGAATAGTGTTTGTTATCATGTCTTGCAATTGTTGGACAGATATCGAGGCCATTGAGGTGGAATGTCCGTGTTGAGAAGTGCCTTCACCTCCTTTTCCTTTATCGACCTTAGCGTTTTCTCCTTTTAAGGTAAAGCCAGGTGGGTGCTCAGGACCAAGACTTGATTCACCCGAATCTTGTACCTCTAGCTTGTTCATTAGGGTTGCAATTTTGACATCCTTTTCTTCAAGTGCTTTTGTGAGAAGGACGACCCTTTGTTCCATTTTAGCCATCTTTTCGTCCATGGTAGAGGTTTTAGTCATCATGACTGACACAACTTCCCAAGATGATGGAGAAGAAAGTGATTTGAAGTGAGCACGTGAAATCTCATCTTTTGGGTTCCCTTTGATGGGAGAGAAATCGTGCGACCAACTTCTTGTGAAGGAAGAAGGGGATTTGCCCCCATACTTGAGGTGTTCCAAGGTGGAGATGTCCTTGTTGATGACCTTGTTTCTTGTAAGAGGGTCTAAGGAGATGATTGTCTGGACCTTGGCTTCCTTGGTTGATTGAGATTGAAGTTGATTGTTTGCTTTGGGTTGGCTACAATTGATTACACCAATGTAGTTGTCGGTGGTAGCTGTACCAAGTTTAGTTGAAGTAGCTATTGTTGAAGCTTGAATATTCTTGCTAAAGGCCATTTGAGTTGGTAGTAAGATGATGAAGATTTCTTTCTTTGAAGGAGAATGAGATGAGAGGCAGAGAGGTCCCACCGGGCGTGCCAGAATATGTAGACGACTAAATTTCTAGTTTGAAATAAATCAAACAAGTAAAAATAGTTTCACAAATGCGAATTTGTATTGATAATTGTGTGGTACAATTCTCTCTGATTACAAAAGAGTGATCCTCTGATTCGATCTCCTTGCAAGACTTATTTGATTTGGATTTGTAGTAATGTGATTGACTTGAACACAAAATATCCTTCAATTTGGTTGAGGGATGGATCGAAGATTGTTGAAACAGAATTACAATGAATCTCTGGCTATGAGCTTGTTAGAAATTCTTTGTTCTTCACGTTCTTCGTATGTTCTTCGTGTTCTTGGTGCGTTCTTCGTCTTCGAAGGTTTGTGGTGGAAGTTCTTCGGTGCTTTAGAGGCTTGGATCCGTAGAGCTTCGTTGATTTGTGATTTGTTGATGTTTTTCGGACACTTTAGGCTTGATTCCCGTAGACTTTTGGATCTAGGCGGATGATTTGGATGATTTCTCTTCGAATGTTCTTCGTATTCGAAGTTGAAGTTCTTGAAGTTCTTGGAGGCTTTAGAGCTTGGTTCCGGCAGAGCTTCTGGACTTCTGAATCTTCTCTGATGCTTCTTGTGCTTCAGATGGCTTGATGTGTGTCCTCCTAAATGTCTTAGGAAGGCTTCTATTTATAGGAGTTTTGGGGTGGATGAGCGACACGTGGCGGAGTTTGATTGGTGACACATGTCACAGTCTGATTGGTCCGCTTATGTCATCGCTTACACGTGCGAGGTTGCTTAGGTCATCGCTTACACGTGCGAGGTTGCTTAGGTCATCGCTTACACGTGCGAGGTTGCTTAGGTCATCGCTTACACGTGCGAGGCTGCTTGTGTCATCGCTTACACGTGCGAGGCTGCTTGTGTCATCGCTTGCACGAGCCGATGCATGATTGGTTCTTGCATGACACTTGGCAAATTTCTGTTGGCTTCTGAATGGCAACAGTAAAACCTAGCAGCAGTATGTGGCGCTTTGTAATTGGCTGTATTTTGTGGTCTTGGTAGTGTGACGTGTCAGCTTGTGATAGGTCGAGAATTTTCTCTCTCTACAACAGGGAAGTACTGAAATGAGAGAGCTCGACAAAAAGGCGATGTTCCTAAAAGACAACATTGCGGGAGACACGAAGACGATGAGAGACAGGATCATAACACCTATACCCCTTTTGAGTTTCGCCATAGCCAAGAAAACAACAAAGCCTTGACCGAGGCTCAAGTTTGTTATGTTCATGTGGCTGAAGAAGAATGAAACAAGCAGAACCGAAGGAGGTGATAGTCTGGAGGTGACCCAAAAAGGCGCTCATATGGAGTCTGATTTTGGATAACAGGACTCGGAATGCGATTAATAGTATGAACAGCATGAAGAGCAGCTTCACCCCAAAAAGGAGCAGGAACTTTGGCAGAGAGAAGGAGAGCACGAACAGTATCAAGAATATGACGAAGTTTTCGTTCGGCTCTACCATTTTGTTGAGAGGTACCTGGACAAGTTAGTTGATGAACAGTGCCATAGGAATGCAAAATAGCTTGGAAAGCATATTGAGTATATTCAAGAGCATTATCAGATCGAAAAATTTTGATGCGTCTGGAAAACTGAGTTTCAACCATTTTTGCAAAATTAGAATATACTTCCAATAATTCAGAACGATGTTTCATATTAAAAATCCAGCTATAGCGAGAGTAATCATCAACAAAGACAACAAAATATCTAGACCCACCAATACTAGAGACAGAGGACGGCCCCCAAACATCAGAATGAATAAGGTCAAAGATATCAGTGGATATTGATTCACTAGTATTGAAAGGCAAAGCTGGTTGTTTTCCTAACTGACATGAAACACAATCAAAGTTTTCTGTAGACACTGAACCTAACAAACCTCTAGAAGCCAATTGTTGTACACGAGTGGAAGATGCATGACCAAGTCGAGCATGCCAAAGTGCAAGGGAAGGAGTGGAAGAAACTGCAGCAATTATAGCAATAGAAACAGGAGCAACAAGTGGAAGATGAAGGTTGTCCACAGGAAACGTACGCCCAACTCTAGGACCGGTCCCAAGCTCCTGTCCCGCCCTAGGATCCTGCACAATGCACCCAGAATAATCAAAGGTAATGCGATAACCCAACTCAGCTAATTGTCCCACAGAAAATAAATTATAAGAAAGGTTAGGAACATTAAAGACTCCAGGAACCGAGAGGTTGGAGGTTGAAACTGAACCTATATTATGACCAGACATTGTGGAACCATTTGCTGTGCAAATATTAAGAGGGTGCGGTGCAGGTTTAAGGTCAAAAAATAAGGATGAGTGAGGTGTCATGTGATTGCAACAAGCAGAATCCATAAGCCAAGAGGTAGGAGACATACCAGATAAAGCTGAGAGAGAAGAGGAATAAGATGCATTACCAACCATACAAATGACATTGGCGATGATATTTATAAGGTCATCTCTAGAAATAGAGAAAGTGGATCCAGAAGACTTAGACTGTGCAGAGACGGGAGCCATTGGTTGGACACTCTCAGTGTTAGCAACAGTAGCAGCAGAAATTGAAACAGCTAATTTGTTGCGACGAAAGCAAGTCTCAATATTGTGGCCAAAACGTTTGCAAAAGTTGCAAAAACGTTTGCTGGATTGTCGGTTACGATTTTTGCAACAAGAAGAAGACTTGTCCTTATTCTTCATTTAGAAGCAAAATATGCAAAAACGGATTGCAAAAATGAAATCTACGCGAAAAACTGGGTAAGGAGCACCTGCATTGCAAAAAGTCAACTCTTAAAAAGTCAACGGTCAAAGTCAAAGTCAAAGTCAACAGTCAACTAGGGCTGACGTCAGCAAGATGACGTAAGCAGCTGACGTTTGCTGATGTAAGCGGCTGACTGTGCTGACGCGGTTGACTGTGATGACGTAAGCAATGACGTCAGCTAGGGCTGACGTCAGCAGGTGTAGATCTGGCGTGTGGAAGCGAGTGTAGGTGCGTGAAGAAGACAGGCGGCGCGTGGAGCGCGTGGTCTTGGACGCAGATTATTTGGGCGGCGTGTGAGGGCGCGTGGAACCTCCGATGGTGGTCAGGCTTTCGTTGAATGGTAGATCGACGGTGGACGATCTTAGTGATGCCTTCAAAAACACAATTAGAACAAGGATCACAGCGGCGATGGTATGCAGTGGTCTCGAGACTCTGAACGACGGCGGCTGCAGGTCCGAACCAAAGACAATGACTGAGATGCGTCAGAGGTTTAACGGCGAATGGCTGCAACAGCAGTTGTAACAGCGGAAGCAATTATGAGTCTGGAATAACACTAATAGAGACAAGACTGCAATGAAAAAGTCAGAGCGATGGCTCTGATACCATGTTAGAAATACTGAATGATTGTATTGTATTTCATGATCAAAGAATATACAAGTGTGCCTTTATATAGGAGGCATATGTGTGTAGTACAAGTAAATATGTGTGTTATACAAGTAACCTCACTGGGCCTAAAGCCCACAATATATTATATACATTAACATACACATTAACAAAGTCATGCGGATTTTATCACGATGGAAAACTTTGCAATAAAAACCCCATTGGATGAATTTCAAGTCACCACTCCCAAAGGATCTACCAATCAAGAATTAAGAAGTTATAAGTACAAGGAATCTTACCCCAACCAACCTATTCCAAAGTACCTACCTACTATAGAACATATTGACCTATACCAGTATCAACTGCAATACCTAATTTTACTTGTTATTGTAGAGACTTCTCTTTTACATGGATCCTAGTATGTGACTAATATCACAACAACTGTTGATTGTTGTTGTTGGTAGAGTTCTTCAATCCACGCTTGAAAGATCTAGAAGTAGCTAGGCAGAAAACCCTAAGGCACACAAAAAATCAGAACAACTCATATTAAGCATCTATCTCTCTGTGTCTTTCTATACATTAGATGTCGGTTGTTAAGTATATCTTTTATATGTTCTTGAACCCTAATACACGAATCTCTAGAAAGCCTTGTCATCACGGGCTGAAAATTGATTTTGGAATTCAAAATACCAAAAGCTTGATAGATTGAGTGGTGTCGATGAGGTATTGAGGTTCATTAAATCTCGATAGATCGATAGGTATCGGCATCTGCAGTTTCAACTTTTTTCTTGAGCAGTTTCTTGAGTATTCTTGTGTCTTCAATAATACCACTTGTATAATTGTTTAAAGGTCTTTTTGAACACACTAAAAACTAAGACTCAATTACATATAAAGTGTGTTTTGTCTCGGGATATGCCAATTTACAAATATTACCCTCCCCCCCACCCCCCCCCCCCCACCCCACACACACACACACACAAAGCGTGATTTAGATTTTAATTTTGAGCAATACTACCAACGTAAACTATTTTATAACATGTTTATAAACTGTTGATCGATGTGGTAAGTTTTTATTGGTTCTCATCAGAACCCATCACTAATAATATATTTTTATTTACCAATAACCAACTACTACATTAGCAATTTGTAAAAAAAAATTTGTGGTTTTAGCATTTTCTTTTAATTTTTATTTTAAATGACTTGAGTAAAGTATGAGATTGAAAATTTTTTACTAATTAAATTTAAGCATTGATTTGAGCTTTATTAATATATTGAATTCAAAATGATTAAATATAAAAAATTATTTTAAATCCATAATATCACAAATATTTCTTTTAAAAAAACAACATATCTACAACAATTAAATTACATACTCACATACACCAAAATTTTTATATTCTTTCTTATATTAAAAATATATTGCTTACTTTTAATAATAAAAAAAAAATTGTATATTCTAAACGGCACAAAATATTTTAATCTAAAATTTAGCTGACACAACAAGGTTTCTTTCTTATATTATGATACATTACATGCCCTATAGATTTAAAACTTAGTAGACGCACTAACTTAAACATTACAAGATGAAACAAACCCAAACTTTTTTGTTGGAAAGAGAAACAAACCCAAACTTAAACATTACAGCATGAAACCAACAAAATTAACCATAAAAAACCACACTAATATGATAGCACTTCCAGATTTCGGACTAATCATAGTCTACTCCAAACCAAGCCTTTTCCTGAACTGCCCAAGAAGCTCGTAAACCTTCTTCTGGTCAGGAAGGGTCTTGGCGATAGTCTCTTTCTGCATACACCTCTTAGCCCATGCAACAATCTTGGAGCACTGTGCCTCAATTTTGAAACCCCCTAAGGTCTCAATAGAATAGAACCAGGTGTAGAAGGGCATAAGAGTAAGGTCCACATACCCAAATCTTTCACCCCCAAAGTAAGGTTTGTCACCAAGTTCCCCCTCCAATATCTTATAGGTTTCAAGGAATTCCTTCTTTGCTGCTTCTAGCTCCTCTCCTTTTGTGGTCCATACCTTCCTTGATACTTGATAAACCTATGTACATATTCCAGTCACATTCTATTAACACTTTCCATAGATTATATAACAGGATGAACAATAACAGTAAATTCAATAATGAATTTCAAATTACGTATACCAGGCTAGAAGAATATTTCTTTAAATCTTTGCAAGAGGGAAGACCCATATAAGATGTTCTTGATTGCGTGTGACATTGAGAGGGATTACTTGCCTCTCCTTAATGGTAAAAAATTAAAATTACATACTTTTGGACTCTCTTCAAAGTACAACATGACTAGTGGAGTCTATTTAAAAAGAAACATAACAACCTACTGGACTCCAAAGAGAGGGTCTATGGACACAAAAAAAATTTAACACCTATTAATGAGGCTGATTGTTGTAGTAAGTAAACAAGTTATCAATGATGAGACATATAAGAACCATTAAAAACTTGTCAACCCAATAAAAGCTTACATAATATTACTCTTCAAAATATAACATGAATATTGGACTCTCCTTGGTAAATCAAGGTTGGCTGATAGCTTTTGCTGGGCCAAAAAAGTGCTACCCACATTTTTGTTCTATGCTCTCCCACATTTTTATTTTTATTTTTAAAATTGACTCCAACGAACCTCTAATAATCCCAACCTATAATATTTTAAATATGTAGCACCAGCAAAAAAAAAATAAAAAAGTGACCACAAATATATGGGACACTGGGTAATAAAACTTTCCAAAATTACACATATATTCTACTTCTTTATTCTGTTCTATCTAAAATTATGCTTTCGTCAATAGGTTGTGTGGGTCGCAAGAAACTGGAGAAGTATGATAGAGTGGCCTCCACAACTAGACAATGTCATTGCTTTCGTCATTAAGAAAATATCGCTTTGAACAAATATCATTGACACAATTTTTCCAACCATCTTTCACGCTAGTGCTTATATAGATTAATATTTATTTATTTTTTCTCAAAAAAAAAAAAAAAAAGATTAGTATTTATTTTAGTTGCAAAAGAATTTTGAAAATTTTGTGATAATATATTTTAATCGCTTTTACATTTCTAAAGAGTTTTGATTGTTTTTTTCAGTAAAATATTTTCTTTTTGACTAAATTATACATCGCATAATTTAAGTTTGGACAAAGTTTAACAACAAAATTGGTTGTAGTCTAAGACACAACTTTATTCAATATCTTTTTATTGGAGGTGAATTTTAACAAATCTACCGTTAGATTATATTTTCTTCTTATATCCTCCTTGTTTGCAAAATTTCTATTAAATTAAAGATCAATAACTATGTCATCAATAAATTGTTTAAATCGCAAGTTTTTGTAGTTTAAAATTATGCATAAAATGTAAACTTATAAATCATATAGTAAATAATATCTAATTAGCATAAAATTTGATATGTGTATTAAGAACATAAAGAACATGCAATTTAATAGTTAGATTTTCAAAATATGTAGTAATGTGAATGATATTGAGTAAGGTTGTAGCCTTAGGTTACAACCAATTTTATAACTAAACTTTGTCATTTAAGTTTAATGTCATTTTTATTTCATCTCATATTAAAAATTTATTTTTTCCTACATTACAAGCTTTTCTATCCAAGTTGGTTGTTAAGGTAGCAGTTAAAATTCACATAAACCTGTCATACAATAGGTCCAATCATATCATACTATATTATTATTTTAATAGCCTAAAAAATCAACAATCTCAATCTACAAACATAGGCGAAAATGGCTAACTAATTTTTTTCTTCTAACTATCTAGTTAGTTGTTAAGGTTTTGAAACAATATTTTTTATTAGCATCTCGAGTTTAAGAGTCTCGATTTTAGAATATAAATCGAGTCTTTGAGACTCGATTTTCATGGTTTAATCATGTCTGATGTGGCATCTTTGTCCACGTGGTGACCACTTAAAAATCGAGTCTCTGACACTCGATTTACAAACAAAAAAAATTTGAAAAAATATTAACTCTCAGGCGCGCCTCACCAAATCAGATCAAATGAGAGAGAGAGAGAGGAAGGAGAGAGAGAGACCAAACCAGATCAGATCAGAGAGAGAGAGAGAGAAAGAAAGAGCTCGCGCAACCCAGGGCTCTGCATGCGGCCTGGGTCTGCAACCCCTGGCGCTGCGCGCGGCCTGGGTCCGCGACCCATGGCGCTGCGCACGGCCTGGGCTTCGCCTGGGTCGATCTTCTCTCTCTTTCTGTTTCAGGATTTTTTTTTTTTCCTTTTTCTGGGTTTCTGCAGCTCCCTGGGCTGTGCGATCCAGGCCGCTGCGCGCGGCCTGGGTCTCTCATGCACGGCGGATCGACCTTCTCTCTCTTTCTGTTTCAGGTTTTTTTTTTTTTTTCTTCTTCTGGGTTTCTCTGATATTCTGGTGGTTCTTCGTTGATGTGTTTGGGGTATATATATAAGGGTTATAAATCAAGTCTTAAAGACTCGATTTCCACGTAATTGCCATGTGGAAAAAATGCCACATCAGACGTGAACAACTCATGAAAATCGAGTCCCAAAAACTCGATTTATGGACCCAAAATCGAGTCTCTTAGACTCGAGATGCTAATAAAAAATATTGTTTCAAAACCTTAACAACTAACTAGATAGTTAGAAGAAAAAAATTAGTTAGCCATTTTCGCCACAAACATATCAACCACCACTGACTACACAAACCTCATTGCATTTCTTACAACCACACCCAGCTCAACACTAGTAAGAATCTTCAAAACTATGCCTTTAGTCTATCAAAAGTAAACCATTAAATAGTGGGAAGAGTTAACGAATGCCTTAATTAGAGTATTGATTTACAAAACATTTATAGGAACTTTTTATTGGAAATGAATGTCTAATATAAGTGATACAAACAACGTTGTCTTCGAATAATATTGCTAGGGGTGGCTCTAGGATTTTTGTCTAGAGGGGTCAATAAGAAACATAAATTATATAAAATCTAAAACAAAAGAGACTTGAATATATTAATATATAAAAAAAAAATGAAATTCTACAATTGTCTTCTACGAGGTTTCATATTTTAAAACCGTTGCATGATAGATTCATTTTCAATCCTACAAGCTATATCTTTTTCAATGTACACAGTCAAACAATCATTCATCCACTGATCCCCCATAGTACTAGCAAAAGAATAAAAAACAAACTATAAGTTTATTTGACATATTTTTTTCTAATACACTATGACAAATTAATTGTTGTTGTTAAGTGATTTTTTTGCAATTCTTTAATTAATGAGTTTACAATTCTTTGAATGTTTTATATTTTTATTGTCCTTTAGTGTTAATGTATTGACCCACTCATATAGCCAACAACTACTCACAAATCGAGTTCAACATCTTTCTCCGGAAAAAAAAAAGTCACATTCAGCCAAATTAAAAAACCACTCACAAGCCACAAATTTAGTCAAAATAGTCAAAGTGCAAAAGAAAAGCTCATAACTTTGCAGCCACAAACGCTCTCTAGAGAGGAGGAAGCTGAGTTGGACCGGAGCAATAAGAATGTAAAAGATATCAACCATGCGGAGTTCAACGGCGGATCTCGGGCTTCCTCGCCCTTGTTGGGAAATCAAGCCACAGGCTTCAATACTAAACCTTCATTCAAGGACAAACTTGTGGGGGAAATACCAGGTGCCTTTGCACAAGCTTTTGACTTGACTGACCACATGGAGGAGGACTTGGACTCCGACGATGAGAGTGGTGAGGCCTCCAAGCATGAGGGGTGGGTGAAAATCAAGCTATCTAATGAAACTAAGAGGCGCATTCGAGGACCCTGGTCTAAGGCAATTATAGTGAAGCTAGTTGGGAAAACAATGGGTCTCAGCTATATGCAGAACAAGTTGGCTCAACTATGGAGACTTGAAGGGAGGCTGGATTGCATCGACCTTAGTTATGGCTTCTTCTTAGTCAGATTCTACTCCAAGACTTAGAGAGGGTGATTAAAAGGGGCCTGTGGTTCATAGGTGACCACTTCCTCTCCTTGAGGTCGTGGGAGCCATTTTTTAAGCCGTCGATGACAAATGTTTCTCTAATCGCTGTGTGGATTAGGCTCAATGAGCTCCCCATCGAGCTATACGAAACAGAGGTGCTTAAGGAAATCGGTGAATCCATTTGTAAGGTGTTACGAATTGACTCACATACAGCCATGGAGGCGCGTGGCAGATATGCTAGATTATGTGTCCAGATTGATATAAACAGGCCACTTGTCAACAACAGTCTTATTGGCCGTTTTGAACAGGTGGTTACTGAAGAAAACTCAGAAACTAGTGAACTGAGTTCTTGAAGATTATCACCAGTTGAATCAACAAAGAAATACAGATTACAGAGAAAGAAAAGCTTAAGAAAAGAAGAAAATGGCAAGGAAGCAAGAGAAGAACAGAACGAGAGAGACAGAGAGAATGAATAGAAGATTTGTATTCAATTTCAGTGTTTTCTACATAATGAATCGCCTGTGCTCATTCAGGTATATATATACAACTAGAATCTTCCTAGATGCTTAAGTTAATACCCAAAATATCTGAAACTAAATCCCTGGAAATAAGGAAAGTTTGTTAAGCCTAACTAACTGAATCTTTGCTTCTAACTACACAGATGAAGCGCACCGTTTTATTAATGAATTCTTCTCTTAAGTAAAACGACGCGTGTGGTCCAAGTTCAGTTAAATGAAACGATGCGTTTTGTTTAATCAATACGCAGCCGTTTTTAGGCTTCTTCTTCAACCTTCTTCTTTTCAGACTCAGACTTCGTCTTCCTTACTTCAACATCCCCCCTCAAACTGATGGGGGAAGATTCAACCAGAAGTTTGGGATCTATGAAGAAGAAATGAAGGAGCAGGAAGGGACTTAGTAAAGATGTCTGCAAAATTGTCACGGCCTGAAACAAACCCAATCTGTAATTGTTTCTGAAGGACTTTCTCACGAGTGTAGTGATAATCCACTTCTAAATGCTTGGTGCGAGAGTGAAAGACAGGATTAGCAGAAAGAGCTATAGCTGAGATATTATCACACCAAATGACAGGAACGTGAGCAAGAAAAATACGAAGTTCCGTAAACAAAATTCGAAGCCAAGCCAACTCAGCAGCAGTAGTTGCTAAAGCACGATACTCTGCTTCTGTAGAAGAACGAGACACGGTGCTCTGTTTCTTAGCAGACCAGGAAATGAGATTAGGCCCAAGAAACACGAGCAACCCTGTAGTAGACCTTCTGTCTGTAGGATCTCCAGCCCAGTCCGCGTCTGAGAATGCAGAAAGAGTTAAAGGCCCTGGGGTAAAAGAAAGCCCAAAATGAAGAGTGCCTTTGATATAACGAAGGACCCTCTTAGCAGCATCAAAGTGAGTAGTAGTAGGATGACTCATGAATTGACACAATTGATGGACGCTGAAAGCAATATCTGGACGTGTGAATGTCAAATATTGAAGAGCACCTACCATGCTCCTGTACTGAGTTGGATCAGAAAGGGGAACACCATCATGAGGGACCAAACAAGTTGAAGGACACGAGGGAGTCTTGGTTGGCTTGGAGTTCTCCATATTAAACCGATGAAGCACATTAGAGGCATACTTAGTCTGTGTCAGAGTGAGACCATGAGTGGATTTTGCAATTTGAATTCCCAAGAAATAGTTAAGAGGTCCCAAATCCTTGAGTTCAAACACTTGACCAAGAGCTGTAATCAAATTTTGAATTTGAGAAGAATCATTTCTAGTAACAATGATGTCATCTACATATAATAGGAGATAAATGATAGTGTGGGCTGAGCAAAACACAAACAAAGAACTGTCAGCCATGGAGGCAGTGAAGCCGAGATGAAGCAAGTGGAATGCAAATCGTTCAAACCAAGCCCTTGGTGCTTGTTTGAGACCATAGAGAGACTTGTGAAGTTTGCAGACATAATCTGGATGAACAGGATCCACATATCCAGGGGGTTGATGCATATAGACCTCTTCTTTGAGAAATCCATGAAGAAAAGCATTTGACACATCCAACTGTCTTAACTCCCATCTACAACTCACAGCAATAGCCAAAACCAGTCTCACTGTTGCAGGCTTAACCACAGGACTGAAGGTTTCATGAAAATCCACACCAGCTTGTTGATGGAATCCTTTAGCTACAAGTCTGGCCTTGTACCTAGAGATGGAACCATCACTATTCAGCTTAAGCTTGAACACCCATTTGCAGCCAACCAAGTTAATATGTGGAGGAGCAGGAACAAGAGACCATGTCTGCTGTCTCTGAAGAGCCTCAAACTCAGCAGCCATTGCCTCACACCACCTGGGATACTTAGCAGCAATTTTAAAGGAAGGGGGTTCTGTATAGGTATAATCAATAGTAGCCTTATAGCACAGTTTGGGATTAGGTTTGTTAATGCCACTCTTGGACCTGGTTTGCATAGGATGGGAATTAAGTGGAGGAAGAGGTAAGGGCACAGGTGGAGGAGAGTCATGGTGAGGAAGAGGGAAAGAAATAGGATCAGTGAGGGTGGGAATAGGGTCAGGAACATGGACAGTGGCAGTGGATGGTAATGGAAGATAAGGAGAAGTTGAAGGAGAAGAAAGGGGAGTAGGAGTGATGTTAAGTGAGAGGGAAGAATCGGTATTATGTGAGGTTGAGGTGGAATGTGACAAATTAGGGGAGTGAGATGGATATGGACCAAGTAAGGAGGACTGATTTGTGGAGTGAAGATACAATTGATTTGACAACCAAGTAGGAACAATAGGAGTCAGATTATTGGAGGACACAGATTGAACAGGTGATGCAGCAGGGAATTTGGACTCATCAAAAAAGACATGCCTAGAAGTGTACACACGGTTTGTAAGAGGGTCAAGACAAAGGTAACCTTTAGACTGAGAAGGATAGCCAATGAAAATGCACTCCCTAGTTCTAGGTTCAAGTTTATGAACAGTGTAAGACCTCAGATTGGGGTAACAAGCACACCCAAAAGTTTTAAGATTGTTGAGATCAGGGAAGGAAGAGTAAAGGGTGAACCAAGGAGATTTCCAAGAAAGTACAGAAGTAGGGAGCAAATTGATCAAGGTAACAGCAATCTGAGCTGCAAAGGACCAAAAAGAGTAATCCAAAGAGGATTGAGACAGAAGGGTAATAGCAGTTTCGATGATGTGCCTGTGTTTCCTTTCAACAACTCCATTTTGTTGAGGGGTATGAGGGCAAGAAGTTTGATGAGAAATGCCATGATTGGCTAAGTAAGATTTGAATTCATTGGAAGTAAATTCACCCCCTCCATCGGATCTAAAGGTTTTGATTTTCAAAGAAAATTGAGCGGTAACCATAGCATTGAACTGAACAAACTTAGCAAAAGCTTCAGATTTGGACTTTAGGAAATAAATCCAACTAAACCTAGAGTAGTGATCAACAAATAAGATGTAGTACTTAAACCCATTGACAGATAGAGTAGGGGCAGGACCCCACAAATCAGAATGCACAAGTTCAAAAGGAACAGAAGCTTTAAATTGAGAATTTGGAAAAGGAATATTATGCATTTTACCATATAAGCAATGAGTACAAGTAGACATCACAGGACTGATTTTATTTGGTACAGACTTGACATTTGGAAACAAGCAGTTGAGAACTTGATCATTAGGATGACCAAGTCTCATATGCCAAAGGGTCTTATTGAAATTAGAGTACCTAGAAACATTATTACAGACTCTATGAAATGGAAAGGGCCGAGAAGCATGATGAGGATAGATAGGGTAAACTCCCCCTTCACTCTTGCCCTGGTAGAGAATTTTCCCTGTGTCCAAGGCCTGGATGGAAATAATATTTTTATCAAAATAACACCAGCAGTGATTGTCATGACAAATTTTGTAGACAGAAGCAAGGTTAGAGGCAATTGAGGGTACTCTAAGGACATTATTAAGTTGAATATGAGAGAAAGAAGATGGAATTAGAACAGTACCAGTATGAGTAATTGGTAAGTTTTGTCCATTACCAACAGTGATGTGATCCTGAGTGGTGTATGGCTTAGGGAAGCTAAGCTGATTGAGACTAGCAGTGACATGATCAGTTGCTCCACTGTCAGCAAGCCAAGGTTGATCTTGATTGAAATAAGCATTTGAGGCTGTGGCCATTGCTGCAAGCTTTGCAGGTGGATGCTTGCCTTGATAGGCATAATCCATTCTGTGATAACAATCTACAGCTATATGCCCAAGCTTTCCACAGATTTGGCACATAGGCCTATCTGATTTAGGACCACTCATACTGGATTGACCTTGCTGGAAGTGGTTGAAGTGATTAAACTGAGAAAACTGACCATTTGAGCCTTTGCCACCTCTTCCTCCTCTATTATTGAAGTTGAAGTTCCCTCGGCCTCTACCCCTATTTTGGTTATGGTTATAACCATTACCATTTGACCTTTGATTAGTTGATGCAGCCATAGCAAAAATAGAGTCTTTAACCTCCAAACCATCATTGAGAGATTCTTCTTCAGCATTTAACAAGGTTGAGAGTTCATCAAAACCAAGCTGAGTGCTCCTGGTCCTGATTGCTGATCTGAATGCATTGAACTCTTTAGGTAGTCCCTTGATTGCAATATGGAGCAATTCCTCATCATCCACAATAACTCCAACGGCCAATAATTTGTCTCTTACAACTTTAATTTTCTGCAGGTACACATTCACAGACTCACTTCCTTTCTTCAAATTATGAAGTTCACTCTTAAGGTTCATGATGTGAGACCTTGAGACTGAAGAAAATCTATTTCCCAACACCTTCCAGACTTCTATTGCAGTTGCACAACCAACAGTGAGTGCAAGCACAGACGGAGACAAAGTTGAACTTATAAAGGTAATTAAGGCCTTTTCCTTTGATTTCCAAATCAAGAAATTTGGATTCACAATTGTAGTGTATGATCCAGATAAGTCCTTGAGAAATTTCTCAGGAACCAGTTGAGGCTCTTCAAGCAACTCATACAGGGAATAGGTTTCAAGAACCATGGAAATCTGATGTTTCCATACAATATAGTTCGTATTATCTAATTTTACTGTCATCATATTGGACATATTAGACAGAAGCAAAAGTGGCTGATTTACCAGATTTGATGACATTGAAGAAGTGGATGAAGACGATGCCATTGTTGAACTTGAGGCAGCCATAGTTGAAGATTGAGTAGCAGCAGCAGTAGTAGGCTCTGATACCATGAAGAAAACTCAGAAACTAGTGAACTGAGTTCTTGAAGATTATCACCAGTTGAATCAACAAAGAAATACAGATTACAGAGAAAGAAAAGCTTAAGAAAAGAAGAAAATAGCAAGGAAGCAAGAGAAGAACAGAACGAGAGAGACAGAGAGAATGAATAGAAGATTTGTATTCAATTTCAGTGTTTTCTACATAATGAATCGCCTGTGCTCATTCAGGTATATATATACAACTAGAATCTTCCTAGATGCTTAAGTTAATACCCAAAATATCTGAAACTAAATCCCTGGAAATAAGGAAAGTTTGTTAAGCCTAACTAACTGAATCTTTGCTTCTAACTACACAGATGAAGCGCACCGTTTTATTAATGAATTCTTCTCTTAAGTAAAACGACGCGTGTGGTCCAAGTTCAGTTAAATGAAACGATGCGTTTTGTTTAATCAATACGCAGACGTTTTTAGGCTTCTTCTTCAACCTTCTTCTTTTCAGACTCAGACTTCGTCTTCCTTACTTCAACAGTTACTTATGAGGGAATCCAAAAATTGTGTTTCTCGTGTGGTAGAATTGGGCATAAGGCTGAAGCTTGTCCATACACTATTTGTAAGGACAAGGAAAAGGAACTGAAAGCACCGACGGAGGAAGGTCTAGAGAGCCAAATCAACGATGTTGGTGACGGAAACTCTGTTCATTAGAATTTGCACGACATTTTCACGCACAATGCATGTGAGGCGACGGATGTAAAGGGGCAATATGGTCTGTGGATGATGGTGAGTAGGAAAAGAAACGGACAGAAAGGGAAAAGGACAGATCATGGTATTGGGCTTGGTACAGGGAGTGCTGGCAACTCGGCATGGAATTCCATTAACCAACTTACTCTAGTTTTTGCGGAAGGAATGGTCACGCCCGTTGGTGGTGGTCCTTCATCTAGCAAAAATTTGCCACGTAGACTTGCTAATCCTAAGACCGGGGTCGGGTTCAAAAATGAAGGGAAATCATGGGCTTCAAAAACTCCAGGATTGTTTACTCTTAAGGAAACACTTCAAGCCCAAGTATGGCCAGATTACTTGTGGACAGTTTCAAGGACACATTGGTTAGTTTAAAGCAAGATGGTAGCCCAAGTCCATCTCCCCGTGTTCCTTTAACCAATCCCTCTTCAGTGAAAAAAAAAAAAAAGAATTTGGCTAAGAACTTAGCTTCTGATATTTCACCCATTAGCGCCGCCTCTTCATGTGTGGAAGGTTCAGACAAAAAGATCACCACCCCTCCCCTCACCCACCCCCCTTCATCTCGGTCTGATCCCAACCAACCCATTGGCGGCACCTTTGAATTCTCAGCGATAACCAATGCCGAGATCGGAGTACTTGCTGAAAGTGAGAGTGATCGGAGTTCGCATGCTCGTCACGTTGGAGAGAAGAGTTCTTTTCCCACGGATGACACACCAAAGGATAGAAACTTGGGTTTTAACCTTCAAGCCAGTGTGGGAATTCAGCTTTCAACCCAGAGCTTGGATAGCGAAGATAGGAGTCTTGCCGAAGATCATATGGTTTCTGATGAGGGAAGTGGAGCTGCTCCTTTCCTCTAAAGTATGTTATAAAGCTTTATACCTGCACTTCAACATGAATTTTATTATTTGGAACAGTAGAGGTGCTCTGAAGCCTAATTTTTAGGGACATATTTGTAATTTAGTTCAAGAGCATAATTCGGCCATCCTTGTGGTTATGGAGATGAAATTGGGGGGGTGATAGAGCTAAGGCAATTACTGACAGGTTGCCTTTGGATAGTGCCATCCACACAAACACCATCGGATACTCTGGTGGTCTGTGGCTTCTTCGGAATTCAGACTTAGTGGAGGTGGAATTGCTTGCAAAGACAGAGCAGGAAATTCACGATGAAGTTAAGGTACAAACCTCTAGACTCACTTGGTTGTTTTCTACTATCTATGCCAGTCCTAGGAGTGAGGAGAGATGCATTTTGTGGGAGAATCTAACTAAAGTTGCAAAATTACATAAGTTGTCGTGGGTTATGGCTGGAGATTTTAATGAGCCATTAATTGATGAGGATAAATTCGGAGGTAGAGGTGTTAACATCAATCGATCTCTGGTTTTTAAGGATTGCCTTGATAGATGCAGTATGGTAGATATGAGTTTTTCTGGTCCTAGATATACTTGGACTAACAAGAAAGACATTAGTAATTTGATTCTTGAAAGGACTGATAGATTTTTTGTGAACCCGGATTGGTGTGTCATTTACCCAAATGCCAAAGTAACCCATCTCCCTAGGTGTCACTCTGATCACTGCCTTGTTCTCATGGAACCTCTGCCAGCCAGTACAGTCAAGCTCACCAGGCCGTTCAGGTTTCAAGAATTTTGGCTTTCTGACATCTCCTTTCCCACCATTGTTTCCAAAGCTTGGAATGGGAATAGGGAATTAGCAGAGTCCATTGATTGTTTCTTGAAGGATGCATCAACGTTGAATAGAAACCACTTTGGTAACCTACATCAGAAAAAAAAAAAAAAAAAAAAAAAAAAAAAAAAGGAGAATTTTGGCTAGAATTTATGGTACACAAAAGGCTCTGTCCAACAATCCTAGTTCCTCTCTTATCAGTCTAGAGAACCAGCTCCTTGAAGAGCTGGAGACTATTATGGACCAAGAGCGTGATCTCTGGATGTTGAAGTCTAGGCTGAATTGGATGATCCAAGGGGATAGGAACACCGCTTTCTACCATGTTTCTACCCTTGCTGGGAGGAAAAGAAATCACATTGCGGCAGTCAAAGATGAAAGGGAGTTGTGGCTCACTGAGGAAAGGGAGGTAATGGAGCATTTTAGGATAGGTTTCCATACCTTGTACACCATTGCCCAAGAGGTGGTCACTTGGATCCCCCCTTGCTTGAATCAGTGGCATGTTCAGCTTTCAGAGAAGGAGAAGCAGTCTCTTAATGCTATGGTTTCCACTGAAGAAACTAAGGAGGCACTCTGGTCCATGAAACCTTACAAGGCACCGGGGCCGAATGGGTTGCATGCTGGTTTCTTCCAAAGATTTTGGCTCATAGTTGGTGATTCAGTAAGGAAGGAGGTTGAAAAAGTCTTCACTGAAAGGAAAGTTCCCGAGTATTTCAAAAACACTCATATTTTTCTCATTCCTAAGATTCAAGGTCCGGAAACTATTGGGAACTACAGACCAATCAGCTTATGTAACTCAGTCTACAAGATCGTCACTAAGATAATAGTTGCCAAGATCAGACCACACTTGGATAAGCTTGTATCTCCTTACCAAACTGCTTTCGTCCTAGGCAGGAGAGGTCTTGATAATGCAATCATTGTCCAAGAATTAATTCACACCATTGGGAGAGCCAAAGGAAATAGAGGGATCATGGCCTTCAAGATCGACTTAGAAAAAGCCTATGACAGAATTGAGTGGAGTTTTATTAAGGAGATGCTCACTCTTTTTAATTTCTCAGAGAATCTCATTAAGCTCATCATGAGCTGCATTACCTCAGTGTCCACTTCCTTTCTCTTGAATGGTGGTAGGCTTGACCCTTTTCTTGCCTTCTAGAGGTATTAAGCAAGGCAATCCCCTCTCCCCCTACCTTTTCATCCTTTGCATGGAGTTCTTGGGCCATTTAATTGAGGGAAAATGTGCTGCTAAGGTATGGACCCCTGTTAAAGCATCTCGAAGTGGTCCGGCTTTTTCGCAGCTCTTTTTTGCGGACAATTTGGTCCTTTTCGCCAATGCAAATCCAGAAAACTGTGCTGCCATCAGTTCTGTCCTCCAAGATTTTTGTAATAAATCTAGGCAGAAAGTTAGTGAAGCAAAGTCTCGTGTTTTCTTTTCTCCTAATGTCGATCCTGATCAAAGAGAAGCTTTAACTAGCATTTTGGGTTTCAATTCAACCACCAACTTTGGCAAGTATTTGGGTTTTCCTATAAAGCACCTGAGGAGGCAGAGGCATTAGTTTGGGTCCATTTTGGATAGGGTTAAAAAGAAACTTGCTGGTTGGAAAGCCAATCTGCTCTCTATGGCAGGTAGAAAGATTCTTATTCAAGCTTTGACTTCAGCCATTCCTAGCTATGTTATGCAGAGTAATTTTTTACCCAACAAAATTCTTAGCGGCATAGATAGAGTCAATAGGAATTTCCTTTGAGGGTCCTCTGATCATAAAAGGAAAATGCACTGGGTAAACTGGGACATGGTAACCAAGCCCAAAGAATCAGGTGGTTTAGGGCTTCAATTTACAAGAGGGAGAAACAAGGCTCTCCTAGCTAAGCTCAATTGGAGATTCCATGCCGAGAAGGATTCTTAATGGGCCAAAGTTCTCAGATTCAAGTATGGCTCGATGCAGCAGATAAATTCTAGGAATGAGTCAAAACTTCCAATTTCTTCTACCTGGAAAGGTTTAAAAATAGGTGAAACTGTCTTCCAAAAAGGGATTAAATGGGTGCCAGGGCATGAGAGTAATCTTAATTTTTGGTTGGATTGTTGGTTAAATAGTGGTCCCATTAGATCTAGCATTCAAGGCCCTTTCCCCCAAGGCTCGGTCAGCCTCACTTTAAAGGATCTATGTGCACCATATGGTTGGAACTAGGCTGCCATACCATTTGAAATTCCCTCAGAAATTAAAGTTGACATTCAAGCAGTTCCTTGGCTAATAGTTGCTAGAAGTAGTGATAATTTGGCCTGGAAGTTTTCTGCTAAGGGAAGTTTTGATATGAAGAGTGCTTACCTTTTAGCCACAGATCAAATGGAAGCTGACTCTTTCTCGGGATCATGGATTTGTAAACTCCAGACCTTGCCTAGAATCCAAATGTTCATCTGGAGGTGCATGCACAATAGCATTGGTGTCAAGGAGTGCTTAGCCAAAAGAGGTGTTTCTTTAGACATTTCGTGCCCCTTGTGCCCTGAGCAACCTAAATCTATTTCCCATGCCCTTCGTGAGTGTCGCCTAGTTAAACCGATGTGGCAATAGTTGGGGTCTCATAACTTCAATGCTAATTTTTTTTCTCAAGACTTTAAACTTTGGCTAACTTCTAATACTAGTTCAAAGTCTTCTCACATTGTCAAAGGTGTTCCCTGGCACTCCCTATTTTCGTTTGCCATCTGGTCATTATGGAAGCAAAGGAATCAAGTTGTCTTCAACAACAGAGGAGTCAACCCAAACCTTACCAATTTGATAATTAAGCAAGCAATGGAGTATGTGTTGTGTGTTACTTAGCCAAGGTGCAACAACTGAATGGTAATAGGACAAATCAAATGGGAAAAGCCAAGCACGGGTTGGGTTAAGCTCAATACCGATGGGTCTGCAGATGCTGCTTCAGGGACTGCTGGAAAAGGAGGACTGATTAGAGATGATCGGGGCAATTGGATCATGGGCTTCACTAGAAAAATCGGTAAAGCCAACAGCTTCTTAGTTGAAACTTGGGCACTACATGATGGTCTCCTCTTGTGTAACCAGCTAAATTTGAATGCTGTTATGGTTGAGCTTGATGCCAAAGCTCTAGTTGATTCTCTCAAAAATCCTTCGTATGCTAATACTATAGTCTCCTCGCTATTCAATGATTGTAGACATCTAGCTGCATAGATTCCCCAACTTAGCATCAAGCATATCTATTGTGAAGCTAATAGGTGTGCTGATTGTTTAGTTAACTTAGGTAGTTGTCAATCTTTAGATTTCATTTCCTATTTTTGTCCGCCTGTGGACTTGGTGCCTTTTATTATGGCTGATTGCCAGGGGATGTTTCTCAACAGGCTTTGTCCTGAGCTGTTGCTTGCTCGTTAGTTTTTCTTAATGATAATTCCATTTTACCCAAAAAAAAAAACTTTATATCAAATCAATCCAAAAACTTAGAGTACTAGTAAAGAAACTCAAAACTCTATATGGCTTCCAAAAAAAAAAAAAAAAAAACTCAAAACACTATAACCCATTAACCCCCCACAGGCCCACACACACGGTCAAACTCACTTGAGACTCAAAACTCAACCAGTGTACCACAAAAATCAGAAGAACACTATAACCCCACAACACTCCCCCCCCCCCCCCCCCCCCAAAAAAAACACACACTCGATCTCAAAGATTCAAAACTTAAACAAAAAAAAAATCAAAAGACCACAATAGTATAACTTCACATACACATGGTGATTCACTCACACAGATTTAGTGAAAGAGTATATCAAAACACTATAAACACACTCTCACAGTGAAATAAAGAGAGAAATAGAGAGCTGAAAAACCAGATCAAGCGTGGCAGATCAAGTGGCGGTGGCGGCGGCAGATCGTGGAGGCTACACAGCGGCAAATTTTGTGTGTGTGAAGTAGAGGCAGCCTTTTTCCTTTGGGTTTGGAGAGTGAAAAAGGATAGTGAGAGATTTTGGAGGCTAGATAGCTGCAAATTCTTAGGTTTTATTTGGCCTTTTTTATTTATTTATGATTTTTCAAAATTTGATTTATGGGCTTTTTATTTCTGAGATTAAAGACCAAAATTTTCTGTTGGACTTCTTATTTTTCCGGAGTTTAAGCTGGGCTTTCAAAAAAAAGGGGGGGGGGGGGGTCAGGTTCATGGTGAGGGTGTGCAAATTTGTATTGAGGGGGTTCAAAATTAAAAAAAAAAATATTATATATATATATATAATAAAAAATTTCGGGTCAAGGGGTTCATTTGAACCCCCTGACTGCCCCTGAATATTGCCAAGTTATCTTTGATTAATGAAAATTCACATCGTTCTTAAATATGTTGAATTGTTGATCTCACCTAAACACATTCACAACTTGCTTCATGTATTGCAACAATCCCTATGCGAATTGAAGAAATAGCATACTGTTTACTTCTTCTTAAAAATAAAAGCATATTGGTTACTTAATAGATCTCCATGAAATGCAAGGTGGCCATAAGTGAACAAATATTATTTTGTGATTGGCCTTTACATGGATTAGAAATATGTAAAGCATTAACAGCAAGGGGGGGAAAAAATGATAAGAGCACTAATCTTAAAAAATGTAATTCACAACCATAAGATTGTGAAAATGTTTTATGTGCAGTAATCTTAAGAAGTTTCTTTTATGGATCTTACCGATCTCCAATCTTCAAAACAGTGTTATAAACTATGAAGCACAGGTGCATTTCTGGATTCGGGTGCGGGTGCAGGACTCGGCAATTTTTGAAAAAGTAGGGTGCGGGTGCGGCAGGGTGTGGTGATTAAAAAATTATTAAAAATATTTTTATTTATATTTTCTATATATTACTAAGCATATTTTTTTTCTATATATTGCTAAACATTATATATTGACCAATATATAATAACTAAATAAACTATCAAACCCAAGTCACGGCTCCCAAGTTCACAACATTACACTATTACAGGCAGCTTATATAAAGAAATATTTAATATGTTTATACGGTCAAACAAGTAATTCACAATTTATTGACGTAATAAAAATAATAATTTCAATAGAGAGTCTAGATTTAAAAAAAAAGTGAGACCGAGATTTCAATAGGGAGTCTAGATAAAAATATTTTTCACAGAACAGTGTGTGAACTGAATGGTGAGTACAATTAAAAAAAAAAAAAGTGTGATAATCATTGTTTAATAAATGTGACCTAGTGGGCCACATATCAGATATTAAATTGATAAGAACAGAAACTACACTTACCTGAGTCGAGAGTTGGGTGACTTGGGTCGGTGAGCTTGGGAGTTGGGAGTTGAAACCGAGTGGACATTTTGAAGCTTGAGTTGAAACTGAGACCGAGATTTTGAAGGCTTGAAGCTTGAGTTGATTCAGTTGAAACGGTGAGAGAGAGGGGAGTGATGGGTCTGTGAGTGAGAGGGGAGAAAGAAAGCTCAGAGTAGAAAGGGGAGATGGAGACACAACAGAGCCGAGAGGTAGAGAGGGGTTGAGCAAATGATTCACAATTGACTTAGGGTTTTCGGTTTTGAAGGTTAGTTTGAGTTGAAATGGTGCGTTTCACACTTTTTTTTTCTTTTTCCCAAACTTGAATTTTGGCCTGTATCGGCGGTTTTTGCCGATACGATCCGATTCGGCCCGAGTCGGCACAAATCAGCCTGCGTCAACGTCAAGTCGGCGCGTATCGCAAAACGAAAAAAAAAAAAACTTGAGGCGGTTTGACCCGCAGGTAGCGACATTCCTCGCCTGTCGCAGCGTCGGATGCGGGTGTGGCAGGCAGTTTACTGCGTCCGTGCATCCTAGATTATAAAATCTATTTTATTATGATAGATTGAATGGATTTGTGCCTTAATTATTCAATTGACTTTACATGAAAAGTTGTTCCACCGAAAGATATTGGAATGAAGATATGTTTTTCAGTTCATGCCTAGTGCCAGTTTTTGTATGACCATGTCCAGCACAAAATTAAAATATTGGTTCGACTGACCCGCATGCTTGATGGGAATTCCAAGATATTTACCTGGTGAGGGTGTGGGCCGAAATCCCAGAATATCACTAAGGAGCTCTCACTTGTCCCTATCCACATTAGGCGAGAAAAAAACTCTTGATTTAGCTTCACTCACCGACTGACTTGAAATGGAACAGAAGGTGTTTAATACACTTCTGATGGTGTGACAGTTGGTGTCATTAGCTTTAGCAAAGAGGAAAATTCATCGGCAAACATCAGATGTGAAAAGGCAGGGCCACTCTTGGAGGATTTAACAGGAACCCATTGGTTGTTGTTACACTTTTCCTCAATAAGTTGTCCTAGAAAGTCCATGCAGATAATGAAAAGGTAGGGAGACAATGGATCTCCTTGCCTAATGCCTTTAGAAGGGAAGAATGGCTTAAGGGCGCCTCCAGGCCTCCATTGAAAAGGATAGAGGTAGAGACAGACGACACATAACTCATGATTAAATCAATTAAGTTCCTAGGGAGGTTGATACGGATGAGCATTTGCCTAATGAAGCACCATTCAAGCTTGTCATAATATTTTTGGATCCTTCCGCAATCTAAACGATGTCATTGCTTTTGTCATATAATTCTTTTTTGCTTAAATATAATTCATTACTATAGCAATTCTGACTTTTAATTGGGTGTTGAGTAGATATCAGTCGCTGTCTCTTTTACTTCTAGAAAGTTCGTGGTCCTGAATCTCTAGCCTTTTCTTTTCTTTCTTTTTGGTTGAGAAAATTGAAATATATTATTTAATAAAAACTCAATGGGCAAGATTCGTAGAGAAGATAAAATTGTCATTGGGGTAATATTAATTTTAATTAGTATTTTTTGTAGTTGCAAAAGAATAGTGAAAATTTTGTGATACTAGATTTGAATCGCATTTACATTACTAAAGAGCTTTTATAGTTTTTTCAGTAAAATATTTTCTTTTTGATTGAAATTATTAATAGTATATATTTTAGGTTCGATGTCATTTTTATTTAACCTCATATTAAAATTTTGATTTTTGTGTATATTTGATGGTTGTGGTAATCGTTAAAATTCACATAAACCTGTTATACGATAGGTCCAATCATATCATACTATATTATTATTTTAATTTGTTTATGTCACATAAATTTAATAACCTAAAAAAAATTAAGAATTAAAAAATCATTTAAAACTAAAAATTACATAGATTAAAATATAAAATAAAATAATTTCTTTCTTTCCAATCTTTCCTGGATATCAAAAAAAAAAAAAAAATTCAACAATCTCAATCTACAAACATATCAACCACCACTAACTACCCAAGCCTCATTGCATTTCCTACAATCACACCCAGCTCAACACTAGTAAGAATCCTCAAAACTATGCCTTTAGTCTATCAAAAGTAAACCGTTAAATAGTGGGAAAAGTTAACGAATGCCTTAATTAGGGTATTGATTTACAAAACATTTATAGGAACTTTTTATTGGAAATGAATGTCTAATATAAGTGATACAAACAACATTGTCTTTGTGTAATATTGCCAATTTATCTTTGATTAATGAAAATTCACATTGATAGGGCCGACGATCTCTCTCACATAGACGGGAAAACCAAATATCTCCATTAGTATATCCACATCACTGATGAAGGTAGGGAAGCTATTCAATGCAGTCAATGATGACGTGGACGGTTACAAAGCCAGCTGTATAGACCGTTGGAAGCCCATCAAAGCCTACATTACTAAGCCTGAAGCATTACCAAGAAGGGCATTAAAACCACAATAACAGCCACAACAGCTAGGAGCTGTGGAAACATATATAAAGCCTTCACAGCACCAACACAAGGTACATAGACACACCTTGAAGCATTTACTGTTATTCTGATATTCTGAGTTATTCTTTAAAAGCTTCCTTATACTGACTTTGGCATTGAAGACATTGTGGCAGGCACCACACCGGTGACCACCTTGAGGGAGTCATCTTACTACATTTGCAGAGACACAGACGAGGATTTAGCACCGTCTGGACGCACTTACAAAGACTGATGATTTGCACTTCATCAGTTTGGCATCGTCTGTAAGGACGACATTTTCGTACTTAGGTTCGAAAGCGTAGTTTCCAACTAACTTCTACATTCAGATGGAGTCCAACTAGGATTCTGCAGCATTAGCTATGCAAGTCCAGGCTCTTGCGGCTAGCATCGAAGAGCTCGCCAGACAAAATCAGGAAATGAGGCTACGACTTTAACAGGAGGAGAACGAGTCTAAAGCCAATCAAGAGGATGAGGGAGATAGCCATTGAAGGAGCGACTGTCGAGGGCCGACTACTCTAGATGAACAAAACTCAGATCTTCTCCGGGAAATGAGAAAGGAGATGGACGAGCTGAGGAACGCCATTAGGGGGAAAAAAGACCGAAGCCTAGATAGAATGGTTAGGGCAACAGATTCGCCCTTCACCGCGGCTATCTTAGAATGCCCTGTACCGTCGAAATTTCACTTGCCTCAACTTGAGCCGTTTGACGGGCTTAAGGACCCTCAGGACCACCTTAACACCTTAAAGATGACACTAGGCGTTCAATAGCCTCCTAGCGAAATACTGTGTCATTCCTTCCCCACCACTCTCAAAGGAGCTGCAAGGGAGTGGTTCACAAAGTTACCAACATCATCCATCGATAGTTTCGAACAGTTGAGCAATGCCTTTTTGCGCCACTTCGTCGGGGGACAACGCTCAAAGAGGCCTGTAGACCACTTACTCACCATTAGACAAGGGGAGAAAGAAAACCTGAGGTCCTATGTGAAACGCTTTACTCAGGAGACTCTGGAGGTGGACAAACCTGATGACAAGGTGCAGTTGACAACCTTTAAAGCAGGATTGAAGTCTAGAGAGTTCGTGGTTTCACTCGCGAAGAATCCTCCTAAGACGATGGCAGAGATGCTTCTGAAGGCATAGAAATACATGAACGCTGAAGAGGCATTAGCTGCCATCAAGGACATGGAAAGGCCAGGAGACAAGGGAAGGAAGGAGGACGATCGTAGAGGACGAAAATGGGAGTGCCCACATCGTCAGACTAGTGACGGGAGTAAAAGGAAAGACGAAAAAACTCCTTGAATGGTAAAATTCACTCCTTTAGTTATACTTGTTGACAAAATTTTGGCGTAGATTAAGGATAAGCACTACCTCAAATAGCCAAGGCCATTACATTCGTTGCCCAACGTGCGTGACAAAAAGAAGTACTTCCGGTTCCACAAGGATCACGGTCACTACATAGAGGATTGCAGGGACCTAAAGGAGCAGATAGAGGAGCTTATATGAAAAGGGAAACTACAGAAGTATGTGAAAAAGGGAGAATCTAGTAGGTTCAGAGACGACCATAAAAACCAGCGCGAATCTTCACCCAAGGATGAGGATCACACGTCCCAATGCCAGCTAAGTGTGATCGAGGAGATAAAGATGATCACAGGTGGCCCATCCACAAGTGGATCGCTCAGATCCCTTAGGAAAGCATGCCAGAGGCAGGTGAACAGTGTCCACAGAATGCCCCCATTTAAACAAAGACAGACAGACCAAGACATGTTTTTCTCGGAAAAGGATGCAAGAGGAGTGAATCAACCTTATGACGACCCCTTGGTCATAATGCTCACGATAGAAGGATTCAATACCAGGAGAATTCTCGTGGACAATGGTAGCTCTACAGACATCATCTACCTCTCTACTTTTCAGCAGCTGAAGCTAAATCCAAGAAGGCTTTGCCCATTTGACTCCCCCCTCATCAGCTTTAGTGGGGACAGGGTGTATCTCAAGGGTATAGTGACACTGACGATTACAGTAGGGACCTACTCGAGGCAGTTGACTCGTCAATTGGAATTCTTGGTAGTAGACTATCCTTCATCCTACAATGTGATCATCGGGAGACCCACGCTCAACCGTTGGAAAGCAGCCACGTCTACCTATTGCTTGAAGGTAAAGTTTCCAATAGAGAACGATGTGAGTGAGGTAAGAAGAGATCAAGGACTGGCCAGGGAATGCTACCAGGCCGTGTTAGATGCCAAAGAAAACCATACATGGATAATCGAGGAGAAGGAAGAAGATAAAGTGGAAGCCCTGGAGATAGTAGAGTTGGTTGAAGGAGAAGCAGCAAAGATGACCAGAATAGGAATGACATTGAGTCCCGAGATAAGGACGAGACTCATCCAATTTCTTAAAGAGAACCTAGACGTCTACGCATGGAGTCACGAGGACATGCCAGGTATATCCACGAGGGTCATCCAACACAGGCTAAACGTGGATCCCGAGAAAAAGCTAGTCCAGCAGAGACGAAGGGTCTTTGCTCCAGAACAGAATCAAGCAATCACGGACGAGGTTAACAAGCTGTTGACAGCAGGTTTTATTCAAGAAGTCTACTACCCAAACTGGCTTGCCAATGTTGTCCTAGTGAAGAAAGCAAATGGAAAATGGAGAATGTGTGTGGATTTCACGGACCTGAACAAAGCCTGCCCAAAAGACAGTTTCCCCCTAACAAGGATAGACCAGCTAGTAGATTCCATAGTGGGGCATAAGTTACTGATGTTCATGAATGCATTCTCAGGATACAATCAGATAAAAATAGCTGAAGAAGACCAGGAGTAAACTGCTTTCATCACAAGCCAAGGGCTTTATTGCTATAAGGTAATGCTCTTTGAACTAAAAAATGCAGGAACAACCTACCAGAGGTTAGTGAATAAAATGTTCAGCAAGCAGATCGGGAGAAATATGAAGGTATATGTGGATGACATGCTCATCAAGAGCAAAGAAGAGCTTGCTCACCTGGACGACCACAGGGAAACGTTCGCGACACTCATACAATACCAAATGAAGTTGAATCCCAGTAAGTGTGTGTTTAGAGTAGCCTCGAGGAAGTTCTTGGGGTTTATGGTGTCCCAGAGGGGGATAGAGGCAAAGCCGGAGAAGGTGCGAGCCATACTCGACATGACGTCTCCAAAGACTGTCAAAGAAGTCCAGAAGCTTATAAGAAGGATAATGGCATTCAACAGGTTCGTCTCTAAAGTGACGGACAAATGCTTACCCTTCTTCAAGATGTTGAAGCAAGCCTTTGCCTAAACCGACGAATGTGAGGCGGCATTTCAAGAGCTCAAGCGTTACTTGAGTAATCCGCCCCTTCTAAGTCCGTCCAAGGAAGGGCAAAACCTGTATCTGTATCGACAGTAACAGCCACGGTCGTGAGCCCAGCCTTAATTTGAGAAAAGGACAGGAAACAGCTCCCATTTTACTACATCAGTCAAGCTTTCCAAGGGGTAGAAGCCAAGTACCCAAGGATTGAGAAGATCGCGTTCATATTGATAGTAGCTTTGCGCAAGCTGCGACCTTATTTCCAGGCAAACCCCATCTTAGTAATGATGGACCAACCCATCAAGAAGTCCATGAACAAGCCCAAGGTAGCAGGAAGAATGGTCCAATGGGTAATTGAACTTAGCCAGTTTGACATCGAGTACCACCCCAGGATAGCCATTAAAGCGTAGGCTTTGGCGGACTTCATCGCTGAGTTCACTCTTCCAGACGAGGACAGCCTTACTGATGAGAAAGAATGGTGGACGATACAAACCGATGGTTCGTCAGCCCAAAGGAGGGGAGGAGTAGGGGTCGTCATCACTGCCCCAAACGGAGAAATGCTTAAATATGGAGTTCAGCTAAAATTCTTAGCTACCAATAATGAAGCCAAGTACGAAGGAATATTGACGAGGCTAGGGTCGAAAAAGCACTAGGAGCTAAAAATTTGCTCCTCTAGAGCGATTCTAAGCTGGTAATAGGACAGATAAAAGAGGAGTACGAAGCAAAGGAAGAAAGAATGCAAAAATACCTCAGGCTGACGAAACATTTGACACAAGAGTTTGATAGGGTGGAATTTATGCAGATCCCCAGGAGCCAGAACATGATAGCCGACGAAATTGTGAAGCTAGCATCGTCAGAAAAAGGATCACGAGTGTGGACTCAGAGATGGAAGTCTAGAAACACCCTAACATTGAAGAAATCTCTACATTTGAAATCCAGAGCACAAGCAGTTGGATGACCCCGATCATATTATTCCTCCAAGACGGACACCTCCCACAAGACGTTGAGGAGGCCAGGAAGGTTAAGAAGGGAGCAGCTAGATTCACGATCCTGAATGACACCCTGTACAAGAGAGGCTTTTCCATGCCCTACCTGAAATGCGTAGATAAAGAGGAAGCCAAGTATATTCTGGAGGAGATTCATGGAGGTGTTTGCAAAGACCATGCAGGCCCTAGATCCTTGGTAAGTAAAGTTGTCAGAACTGGTTACTTCTGGCCTACTATGTAGGTAGACATGAGGGAGCTCGTCAAAAAGTGCGATAAGTGCCAGAGGTTTGGAAATGTCCAACGCCTTCCAGCTGAGAGACTGACGATGATAGCCTCCTCATGGCCATTTGCACAATGGGGAATCTACATCGTCGGTTCATTGCCCCAAGGTAAAGGACAGGTAAAGTTCCTACTAGTCACTATTGATTACTTTACAAAATGAGTTGAAGTAGAGGCATTAGCAACTATCACTGAAGCAGGAATCCAGAGCTTCGTATGGAAGAACATAATTTGTAGGTTCGGAATTCCACGAACGATCATATCAGATAATGGGCGGCAATTCGACAGTCAAGGCTTCAGGGATTTTTGCTCAGGTCTAGGGATCAAGAACCAATTCTCATCCCCAGGACATCCATAAGCAAACGGACAGACGGAGGTGACTAATCGGACAATACTCAAGATCATTAAAGCTAAGCTGGACGATGCTAAGGAAGCTTGGCCCGAGGAATTGCCTAACGTCTTGTGGGCTTACAAAACTACAGCAAGAACCCCAACTGGAGAAACCCCCTTCAAGCTCACTTACGGCACCAAGGCAATAATCCCGGTCGAGGTGGTAATAACCAGCATCAGACGAGAGATGTTTCACGAAGAGAGCAACGACGATCAACTAAAGGTCAACCTGGACTACTTGGACGAGGTCATAGATGGAACTTCTAACAGAATGATGAAGTACCAGCAGAAGATGGCCGAGTACTACAACAAAAGAGTGAAGCTCAGATGACTCGACATAGGGGACCTTGTCCTATGCAAAGTCACCCCAGCAACCAAAGACCCTGTCCAAGGGAAACTCGGCCCAACCTGGGAAGGACCCTATTGGGTCGTCCACTACTCCAGACAAGGCAGCTATCACCTAAAGACCTTAGACGGGCAGAGATTGCCACGACCATGGAACATTGAGCATTTGAAGAAGTACCACCAATAGATGTAGCAGAAAATTGTATTCGTTTTTAAAAGCAATAAAAGAACCATTCAGTTAATGATTCAATGCAAGCAAACCTAGCAGCTTAAAAAGAAAAAAAAAAAAAAGATTGACAAGATCCCTTAAATGGGTGTAAGTCATAAAATCTTGGCTAAGTAATAAGATTCCACCTAGACGGATGTAAGTTACTGACAAAGCCAAAGAGTGACAAGATCCCTTAAATGGGTGTAAGTCAAACATAAAATCAACTAAGTAACAAAATTCCGCTTAAGACGGATGTAAGTTACCAACGAGACAATATTCCTTCAATAAGCGTGATTCTCAATGGAAATTTTAACTAAGTAACAACAATGCAAGCTACCAACGAAGAAGAAACAACCAAAGAAACAAAGCAAATAGAAACAAGAATGTAAACAAGTAAGTAAAGGCCCAAAGACAACAGGCAACTAGCATTGTATTATAAGCCCATAAACACTGGGTAAGATTGTCCACAAATTAGAATATTGTTCTCAAAGTAGAATTAAAAAGCCCAAAACACACTGGGCACTTTAAAAAAAAAAGATTACAAAAAGGAATGTAAACAAGTTCAGGCATCGGCAGCAGCGTCAGTAGGAGCATTCCCAAGAGCATTGCCCTTAGGAGCCAAGGATTGAGAGGCTTCGTCAGCAGTCATCTCTTTATCCACCTCTTCTAGATCCAAATTTTCCAGATCTACTACGGTGGGGTGCTTGATGAAATACCTTCTCAGGAGCTCAAAAGCTTTAAAATACCAACTGAAGAGCACCGTGTTGTACTCGTCAATCTGCTAGAAAGCCTCAACGGCCTTAGCAGCAATGGTTTTGAGTTTCTCCTTGGAGGTTAAAAGTTGTTCGTCTTTTTCCAGCGCTAACTGCCATTTAGCTCTGAGGTCGTCACTCAAGGTCTTGACCTTCTCCTTCAGGGTGTTGGTCTCATCCATGGTGACGATCAAATCTTTCTTCAACTTCGAGTTCTTCGCCTCTAGGGCCGCCACCCTGGACACAGCAGACCCAACCTTGGCCTCTTGGGTAAAATACTTCGAGGTAAGGTGAAGACTCTCCCCCAGCACCTAAAAGAAGGAACCAAATCTCAGAACAGTGCCAAAAAAAAAAAAAAAAAAAAAAAAGAAAAGAAAAGAAAAGAAAAGAGGGGCACATGTACACTACCTGGACGAGCCTGCGAAGATGACGACTTACAATCTCATTGGGAAGCATGCCTGAGAATACCTTCATTTCCTTAGCAGTAAATGTCTCTTGCGCCCTTGTTTGCGCGACACAAGCGTCTTCCCAAACACTAAACGAACGAGAGTCAACCTTATCTTTCCCCTTATCACCAATGTGCTGCCTTTTTAACTGGGGAATAATTTCTTCAACGGAAGTAGCTAGGGAGGCTGTCCTCGTCGCCTTAGTCTTGGGAGTATCTGGGGTAGCCGGAGTGATGGAGGCCCCCTTATCCATCATCCGCACAGCCTTGGCCCCAAGATTGGAAAAGGGCTCATTCTTCTTGGCCCTCATTCATGCATACATCCCCTGATTGAACTTTGTCATCATTCCTGCAAAAGGAAAATACTTGTAAAAAATAATAATATAAGGGAAGGAAGAGAAAAGGGCAGCTTAGATGAGCTTAACACTTACTCTTTTTTTGCTGAATATCTATGTTTCGCATGACAAAAGCAAAAGGCTCCAGGCCAAGGCAGTGGAAAGCGAGAGTCCACTGGTCAACCAGATCCTCAAAGTCTTCGATCGTCCTCGAGTACTCGATGGCTGCTTCAACGCGCTGCCTGTACCTGCTCTTAAGCTTCGATCGTCTCTTAACTGTGCACAAGATAACAGGCAAGGAAGTTAGAAACAAAATGTGAGCCAGAAGAAACAGATTAATAAAATTGATGAAGTACTGAAGGAAAGACGACGCACCTAAACTCAGGGTTCCCTACCGACGGAGCAACCTAGGGACGTCTCCCTAAACTTTGCCAAAAAGGGTCTCAAACTCGTCCCCGAAAACAAAAAAGAATCGGGACTTCCAATACCGAAACGACGAGGGTAAATCCTTGACGATCCTAGCTTCCCTGACCCAAGGCACTAGCTCATAATACTCGTACTCCTTAGATTCTTTCAAACGGTACAAATAGACAAGCTCGTCCACCCTTATCATATCCCCGTTAGTAGCGGTCAGCCATATCTCCATACAGCTAACCACTATCCTTCAGAAGTTAGGCATAAGTTGCCTTAGGGCAATTCCAAAGTGGTTTAGAAACTCCATAATGAAGGGGTGGATGAGGAATCTAAGCCCACTCAAGAAGGTAGCCTCGTACAAGCACACCTCCCCAGGCGAAAAATGGCAAGCTTGTTCCTCTGATGTAGGAAGACGAACCCTAACCCTATCGGGAAATTGAAACCTTAGGCTAAATCTAGAGAGGGTTTCAGCATCTAGGCCACACTCCTCCCCGAGGGCGGAGAAAGCCCTAACCTCCCGAGGAGCAGAAACAGCCGTATCACCTCCAGCCTTCACTGGGTTGTCATTAGAAGACAACCCAGTCTCGAGTTCACTGGATCGAACCTCAGACATTATCCCTCGCTCTCTCACCAAACTCTCAAACCAATCAATTGACTGATGAAGCAAAGGTAGCAAATCAGCCAATGCAACACTCAAACCACAACCCTAAAAAAAAAAAAAAATTCTCAAGGTACGGGAAAACACCTAAAGATCCCCCAAAATGTGCAAACAGGAAAGAAATTGAGGGGTAAGCTATCCTAACCTCAGAGCTACTAACCATGGAAAACTAGAAAATAGATGGAAAGAGATGAATCCTAAAAACCCCAAAGACCAAAACACAAAAAAGAAAGAAAGAAAAATCAGAAACAGAGCATAATCTATATCTATGCCATATAAAGAAAAAGAGGGAAAGAAGAAGGGCATACCTTAAAAGGAAAATGCAAAGAGCTCAGCCGCTGAACGCACCGGCTTGGAGAAAATCACAGAGGAAAGTTGGAGAGGAAGAAGCTCAGAACAATGATTGGGAGTTGAAGAAAATGAAGGGGAAAGTGAAAAGAAGGAAGTTTAAAAAACTAGGCACAGAAAACTGAAAAAAAAAAACAGCGGGAAAACCGAGAGTCACACGGAGTGGAGCATTGAAATCACCCCTCAGGTTACACCACGTGGCCACAACACACCCATCGTCGCCACTGTGCATTGAATGTGGAGGGAAATCCCAATAGACATGTCAAATAAATAAAAAATAAAAATAAAAACCTTTCGCCTCTTAGCGGTCGTCACTAAACGGATGACCATAGAGCCTGAGGGGCAGCTGATAAGGCCGACGATCTCTTTCACACAGACGGGAAAACCAAATATCTCCATCAGTATATCCACGTCATTGACGAAGGTAGGGAAGCTATTCAATGTAGTCAATGACACCGCGGACGGTTACAAAGCCAGCTGTATAGACCGTTGGAAGCCCATCAAAGCCCACATTATTGAGCATGAAGCGTTACCAAGAAGGGCATTAAAACCACAATAACAGCCACAACGGCTAGGAGCTGTGGAAACATATATAAAGCCCTCACAGCACTAACACAAGGTACATAGACACACCTAGAAGCATATACTGTTATTCTGATATTCTGAGTTATTCTTTAAAAGCTTCCTTATACTGACTTTGGCATCGGAGACGTTGTGGCAGGCACCACATCGGTGACCACCTTGAGGGAGTCATCTTACTACATTTATAGAGACACAGACGAGGATTCAGCTCCGTCTAGATGCACTTACAAAGATTGACGATTTGCATTTCATCACACATCGTTCTTAAATATGTTGAATTGTCAATCTCACCTAAACACATTCACAACTTGCTTCATGTTTTGCAACAATCCCTATGCGAATTGAAGAAATAGCATATTGTTTACTTCTTCTTAAAAATAAAAGCATATTGTTTACTTAGTAGATCTCCATGAAATGCAAGGTGGCCATAAGTGAACAAATATTATTTTGTGATTGGCCTTTACATGGATTAGAAATATGTAAAGCATTAACAGCAAGGGGGGGGGGGGGGGGAAATAAGAGCACTAATCTTAAAAAATTTAATTCACAATCATAAGATTGTGAAAATGTTTTATGTGCAGTAATCCTAAGAAGTTCTTTTATGGATCTTACCGATCTCCAATCTTCAAAATAGTATTATAAACTCTATTTTATTATGATAGATTGAATGGATTTGTTCCTTAATTATTCAATTTACTTTACATGAAAAGTTGTTCCACCAAAAGATATTGGAATGAAGATATGTTTTTCAGCTTTTGTCTAGTGCCATTTTTGTATGACCCTATCCAGCACAAAATTAAAATCTTGGTTCGACTGACCCGCATGCTTGATGGGAATTCCAAGATATTTACCCAGTGAGGGTGTGGACCGAAATCCCAGAATATCACTGAGGAGCTCTCTCTTGTCCCTATCCACATTAGGCGAGAAAAAAACTCTTGATTTAGCTTCACTCACCGACTGACCTGAAATGGAACAGAAGGAGTTTAATACACTTTTGATGGTGTGACAGTTTGTGTCATTAGCTTTAGCAAAGAGGACCAAGTCATTGGCAAACATCAGATGTGAAAAAGCAGGGCCTCTCTTGGAGGATTTAACTTGAACCCATTGGTTGTCGTTACACTTTTCCTCAATAAGTTGTCCTAAAAAGTCTATGCATATAATGAAAAGGTAGGGAGACAATGGATCTCCTTGCCTAATGCCTTTAGAAGGGAAGAAAGGCACAAGGGCGCCTCCATTGAAAAGGATAGAGGTAGAGACAGACGACACACAACTCATGATTAAATCAATTAAGTTCCTAGGGAGGTTGATACGGATGAGTATTTGCCTAATGAAGCTCCATTCAAGCTTGTCATAATATTTTTGGATCCTTCTGCAATCCAGACGATGTCATTGCTTTTGTCATGTAATTCTTTTTTGCTGAAATATAATTCATTACTATAGCAATTCTGACTTTTCATTGGGTGTTGAGTAGATATCAGTCTCAGTCTCTTTTACTTCTAGAAAGTTCATGGTCTTGAATCTCTGGCCTTTTCTTTTCTTTCTTTTTGGTTGAGAATATTGAAATATATTATTTAATAAAAACTCAGTGGGCAAGATTCTTAGAGAAGATAAAATTGTCATTGGGGTAATATTAATTTTAATTAGTATTTTTTTAGTTGCAATAGAATAGTGAAAATTTTGTGATACTAGATTTGAATCGCATTTACATTACTAAAGAGTTTTTATAGTTTTTTCAGTAAAATATTTTCTTTTTGATTGAAATTATTAATCGTATATATTTTAGGTTCAATGTCATTTTTATTTAACCTCATATTAAAATTTTGATTTTTGCGTATATTTGATGGTTGTGGTAGTCGTTCAAATTCACATAAACCTGTTATACAATTAGGGGTGGCAAATGGGCGGGTTGGGTCATAAATGGGTTGGGTCATAAATGGGTTGGGTGTGTAATTACCCATTTATCCATTTATGAACCGTTTATATATAAATTAATTATTCATTACCCGCCCAACCCATTTAATTAGTAACCCGTCCATTTAACCCAATATGACCCAAATAAATAAATAACTGGGATTTTACTAAAACCTTTAATTAATTGGATCTCACTTAACTAATCAACTTAATTTTGAGATAGAAACAACTAAACAAGCATAAGATCCAACTTCCCGTACAATTTTTCATCTCACCCGCCAAATAAAACTATAATAAACATGAAATGAACTAATCCTAACAACCTTTTTTCCCTAGAAAAAGATTCTCTACCTTTCTTGCATTTTCCCACCGGCCAAACAGAACAAACAATTGAAGAAACTAGCAAAAAGAATCACAGAAAACCAAACCAACACGAAAAAAAAAAAGTATAAATCTCTTTCGTTTTCCTCCATTTTCTCAGCTCCCAAACACAGGAAAAGGACCCAAAAAAAAAAAAAAAAAAAGCAAAAAAGCAATCAAAATTTAACTTATTGAATAAGTGGTGGGCTAGACACGAGTTTTGGCGGAAACAATAGCTGTGGCAGTGGCGTTTATAGTCTCATGAAATGAACTAATCCTAACAAACTTTTTCCCCTAGAAAAAGATTCTCTACCTTTCTTGCATTTTCCCACCGGCCAAACAGAACAAACAATTGAAGAAACCAGCAAAAAGAATCACAGAAAACCAAACCAACACGAAAAAAAGGAGTATAAATCTCTTTCATTTTCCTCCATTTTCTTAGCTCCCAAACACAGGAAAAGGACCCAAAAAAAAAAAAAATAGAAGCAGTAAAAATAAAATGCCCACATAAACCAAAATAGAAAGAGTAAAAATAAAGAAGAAAAAACACTCACCTTGGGTCTGTCTTAGAAGCAACCGGCAAGGCAACAACTGAACATTTGGGAGATAGGAAGAGGCGAGAGAAAAAACAAATAGAAGAGAGAGTGGGTTAGGCCCTTTCAAACCCTAACTTCAGAAAACACTACCTGAGAAATCAACCCAAGAATTGAGTGATTCAGGTATGTTCCATCTCTCTCTAAAATTTCCTTATTTTTTTGTTTGGTTACTGAGAAAATTTGAGGGAAAGAGAGTGAGACTGAGCTTGAGAGGGCGTGTTTAAGGAGAGCGAGACTGAGCTTGAGAGGGCCGAAGATCTTAGAAGGGTTAAGTGGGTATCTGTGGGTTTATCTAATTTTAAATTTTAAATGGGTTTAGTGGGTGTTAGTGAATTTATCCATTTAAACCCATCTAACTAAATAACCAAATAGGTCTTTACCCATTTAACCCAAATATTAAATGGGTTGGGTTAAGACTTATCCAAATAAAATGGGTAATGAGCGGGTTAATGGATATGGTTATAATTTGCCACCCCTATATACAATAGGTCCAATCATATCATACTATATTATTATTTTAATTTATTTATGTCACATAAATTTAATAACCTAAAAAAATTAAGAAATTAAAAAATCATTTAAAACTAAAAATTACATAGATTAAAATATAAAATAAAATAATTTCTTTCTTTCCAATCTTTCCTGGATATCCCCCCACCCCCACAAACATTAATATGGGACACGTACGTGCATGGTTAGATATAATTGCCACAGGCCTTTCGGGCTCTTCAGACTATTCTCTTTGTACTCATTTTCTCTATTAGAGACCGATAAAAAGTATCTCATATTGGTTGTGTGTGTTTAGTGTCTGTTATTTATAATTTTAGTCTACAATTACAAATGTTAGACCCTTTTGTAATTATACTCTGGTTATATAATTTATTATAAATCTGATTTAAAACATTACTATTACTATTTTTGTATGTATTCTAATAAGTGCTACGGTTTACTTTAAAAAAAAAAAAAAAATTGGAAAGAAGTAAAAAAAAAGACAAATATCAGTACAGCACAAATCCTGGTGGACCCAATCAACCCAATTTTAATTAGACATTAACGTAATTATGGCTTTAAAAAAAAATTAAAAAAAAAAATCGAGAGAAAGAATAAACTTTGGAACGTGAGCGTGTACGTGGACCCAATCAACCCAATTATAATGAGTTACGTCTGTCTGGTGTACGTGGACCCAATCAACCCAATTATAATGAATTACGTCTGTCTCTTTCATTCGATCCCTGTCCTCAACCAAAAATGAGATTACATTAGTGGTGACTTGTTTAAGCTAGTATTTTTAGAATTACAAATTATTATATAATTTTTTGTCACAATTTTAATGTGACAGATTATAAATTGTTAAACATCACTTGTTTATGGTTCCACTATTTTTTATTTATCAATTATACTCTACCACATCACAATTATAATAAGAAGTTGTGAAAATTTTTGTGACCATAAACTTTTTCTATTTAATCTCTATGGTCTTCTCTTTTGGAGCTTTGGGAGTCTCCTCAATTGTCTCAATCCTTTGTTAACACACTTGCACATTTTGTTCTTAAGAGTTAAGAGTTGATTTGTCTCTACTTCTCTCTCCCTATTGCATCATGTAGGGGTGGAATTTTGTTTCATTCTTGATTTCTGCGTCTTCGTATGTAAATGATTTTTAATTTTGATTTTTGGCTCAAATGGTTATTGATTTGCATGAATAATTGTGTTTGGTGAGTGATAAGGATCTTATTGTCAAAGCAGACGGATTTATGGTGTCGATCTTAGTTTTTTATTTTGAGTTTTGATGCCAAGATTCATGTGGGTGAAACAAAGGACTTGAAGTAGTTGACGTCTCAAAGAGGATAGACATGATTCTAAAGAGAAAATTCACCTTCTATCAATTTCAACGTCAAGATTCTAAACCATAAGTATGGGTGAACAATCCAAAGTCCAAACTCCATATGAATTTGTAACAATGACCATAGTTTATCAACCAAATGTGCCGTGAAAGGTTGTAATAGACCTAGAAATTTCACATTAACTTTTACTTACAATTACACGTTTGGTCCATTTTACTTGTTTTACTTTTAACTATTTTTGTTTATACTGTTGTAGTTAATTATAATCTTTATTTAATTATCCAATTGTTTAGCAAACTTCCTGTTATACAAGCTCACAAATTTGAAATTGATAGGACAAAAATTCTATTGGTTTAAGTAATTATGTAGTAGAAGTTTCCTCATGTCACGTTTCAACTTTCATCATGATTGCTCAGCAGCTCACAAAGATAAACTCCTCTACATTAATTTTTTTTAAAAAAAAAAAAATTGCCTACAAGAGTGTAAGTGGCAAGATAAACTACACCATTGTTTCAATCATCTAACCAAAGAAAAGAAAGTTGTTCTAATATTTTCCTTTTTGAGGGTTCATCTATAGTTGCACAATACAATGAAAATAGTAGGAATTTGTTCAAACGTATCCCCCTACATTTTTGGGTTCAAATCCCTCACTTCCCATTATTTTAACTAACAAATTAAAAAAGAAAAAGAAAAAGTTGAGGCTTATGGATCATTAATTTGAGACTTTAATATATTAATACTACTTCTAAGCACACGCTAGCATGTACTCACAGGCTCTTAATTTTTTTTCCCCTTAAAGCTCAACACTTTTCATTCATCCTAATTTGAAGTTGATGCATTTTCTTATCACAAAAATAAATTGGAGTATGATGATTTATTTTTTTATTTTTTTTAATATTTTGAGTAAGAGTATGATGAGATTTAGCACAAAAAAAAATTATTTTACACACAAACAGACGCATAAATAATTGTGCGTTTGGATACTGCTTATTTTGCTGAAAACTGAAAACTTATTACTGAAAATACTGTAACAAATTATTTTTATTGCTACAAATTATTATTCACCTATTTTTATCACTTGGTTGGTCTATGAACAATGCCATGGACTAGCCAAAAAAAAACGTAAGGGAAACAAATGCAAATGCAACCGCTCCATACAAACGCACCTTAAGTCTACACATTCTAGTAGCATCCCATACAAAAGAATATTGATGCACAAATGATGGACATGATTGATATCCAAATTCCAAAACCCTCGTAGTTTTGATTTTCGCCTTTCTTAAACATTGCAACATGTAACTAACGAAATTACACAAACATCCAAAGCCACACTAATATATATATATATATATATATATATATATATATAGCACTTCTAGATTTGGGACTAACCACTAAATAGTCCACTCCAAACCAAGCCTTTTCCTGAACTGTTTAACAAAATCGTACACCTTCTTCTAGTCAAGAACGGTCTTGGCGATAATCTTCTTCTGCATACACCTATTAGCCCATGCAACAATTTAATCTTAGGGCACTCTGCCTCAATGCTGAAAGCCCCTAAGGTCTTAATTGAATAGAACCTGGTGTAGCAGGAGATAAGACTAAGGTCCACATACTCAAATGTTTTACCCCCAAAAGGAAGGCTTGTCACCAAGCTCCCTCTCCAATATCTTATAGGTTTCAAAGAATTCTTTCTTTAATTACTTCCTCATGCTCCTCTCCTTTTGTGATCCATACCTTCCTTGCTACTTCATAAACCTACATATTCCACACACATTCTATTAACACTTTCCATAGATTATATAACAGGACGAAAAATAACAGTAATGAATTTCAAATTACGTATACTGGGCTTAAAGAATATTTCTTTAAATCTTTGCAAGGGGGACCATATAAGATGTTCTTGATTGCATGTGAGATTGAGAGGGACTACTTGCCTCTCCTTAATGGTAACATTACATACTATTGGACTCTCTTTAAAGTACAACATGACTACTGGATTCTCTTCAAAAAGAGAGTCTACTGACACAAAAAATTTAACCATTATTGATGTGGCGAATTGTCATGGTAAGTAAATAAGTGATCAATGATAGGGTCGTATAAGAACCAACAAAAATTTATCTACTTAGTTAATATAAAAATTATTTTCGTTGTTTTTGTTATTTGTTTGTGCATATAATATTACTCTTCAAAAATATAACAATGACTAGTGGACTCTCCTTGGTAAATCAAGGTTGGCTGATACCTTTGATTGAAAAAAAGAAAAGAAAAGAAAAGTTGGCTGATACCATTTGCTGGGTCAAAAAAGTGCTACTCACATTTGTCCTATGCTCTCCCACAATAATTTTTTAATTGAATAGAACGAACCTCTAATAATCCTAGCCTATAATATTTTGTCTACGTAGCACCAGCAAAAGAAAAGAAAAAGTTACCGCATATAACAAGTATGCGGACTGGTGGACTCTCGTTACTCTCATCTTTATGATGGACTCTATAACAAATTTAATGGGTGAATTATACCATAAATATAAAAAAAAAAAAAGCATTATTTTTTGTATTATGAGAGTATCTAAAAATTACTCTCAAATTACACATGTATTCTACTGCATCTCTATTCTATTTTATTCAAAATTACACTTTTTAAAGTGCTTTTAGTAAAGTTATTTTTGGTACTACTTTGTCAATTTTTTTTACTCCTTATACTTTAATCAACTCTCTTTTTAAATCCATTCTCAAAAAAAAAAAAAAAAAAAAAATCTCTTTTTAAATCCAGTAAAATCAACTCGTCCGCCATTGTCAGAGAACTCGATATATTATTATTATTATTATTATTATTATTATTATTATTATCGAAGCAAATGGGGAAAGTTCAAAGAAAAGTGAAATTCTATTGAATTCAAAGAAACGGGCTGTGTGGATTTACAGTCAACAGGCTGAGTGGGTCGCAAGAAACTAGAAAAGCATGATCGAGAGGCCTCTACAGGTAGACAGTGTCATTGCTTTCGTCTGCATCAAAAAAAAAAAAAAAAAAAAAAAATGACATTGCTTTCGTCATTAAGCAAAAATCGCTTTGAACAAATATCATTGACATAAGTTTTCCAACCATTTTTCCACACTATTGCTTTGATAAATAGATGTGGTGTACGGTGGACCCAGGATTAGAGAATTGGTAAGAAAGTAGTAGAATTATTTATGTGAAATAATTTTTAGCATTTAATAACTCAAAAACTTATTTATCTATTTTAACAACTTACTTTATAATACATCCAACATCAAAACATTTATTTTCTACTTTAGCTAAAAGCTTTTCATTTTTTATTCATTTCTCTCTCTCTCCCTTCTCCCTTCTGTCACAGTGTCCCTCACAACATCCACAAACCCTTAACCAGATGCTCATCGCTAGGGGCGGAGCTATAGAGACTAGTTTTTGTTTTTTTTTTTTAATTCATTTTTTCTACATATTTAATATCAAACTAGATTGTTTTTGTACAGTATTGGAGTTTAAAAGATGATAAGTTCCCCTAAAAAATTATATTGCAAATATACATATGTGAATGTTTATATTTGTGTATGTGCATTTACGCATGTGTATGATGGTTTATCTTGACTCAAGACTAATATATTAATAACAAAATTTGGCCCCTCCAAACAAAAAATTCTAGCTCTGCCCCTGATTGTAACCTTTGTATTCTAGCAATATTGCTTAGCAAGCTCTATATAGATGTATTCCTAATTTCTTGTCCTCAAATCTTCCAAAGTTAATGTTAGGTTTTAGTTGTGGCAAATTCCATGATGTGAAAATACTGTTTGTGTTGTAACGTTGAATCACAAGTACAAGATTAAGTGTCCAAGATTCAGCTTAAGAGAAGGCAATTTTTGTAATCTCACCTAACCTTTGATCGAGGCTCGACACACTCTTGATTGATCTAGAATAGCATCTCAAAATAATAACATAGAAGAAGATTCAATAATCTTGATTGACTCTTGATTGATCGAGAAATTAGTTTTTTCTTGAGCGTTTTATTTGAAGCCGGTTGTGTTTTACTAAACACTATATATTTGGGTCACATATAAAGGCTTGTTGTACCAGATTTCATACAATTGAGAGGCAGATTTTTTAGAATTATCTATATGTAATATCTAAAAGTTGAAACATGACATTTATTGTTGTTATGCTCTTGTTAAGTGACATCAGGGTAGCATTTCGGTCCATTTAGATCCAATTTGGTCCATTCGGTCCACTATAGTCTACTTTGATCCATTTGGTCCAAATCGACCCAATTATATCCCATTTTGTCAATTCAGTCCACTTCGGTCAATTCAGTCCACATTTTCAAGTCTTAATCCTTAAGTTTCTAAAAGACCTTTCTTTGAGGCATATAAAGTTCATGGAAATCCTCGGTGAACTAGATAAAATGATCTCGTATGGTTGTGATAATTTGTTGATGTTGAATGCTTCAGGAGACTTCTTGTTGGAACCTTTAGAATTTAAGAGCTTCTTCATTATTTAGTAAATCACTGCTGATGACATCCTCCACTTGTGTGCTAATTGCGAGTAATGCTTTAAAGTGAGGCAAAGTAATGGGTAAATATATGCTTGATAATTGGGTAGAAGATTCTTTACAATCATCAGAATTTGTTCTTCTTCATTAGTTCTTATAGTCATTTGGGCAGCATTTGCTCTCCATCTACTAATGAAAGCTGAAAAGGTCTCCTTTGTATGTGGTTTAGTAGTCTCTAGGCCCCTTTGAGTAATATTAACCTCAGTATTATGGTGATATTTCCTAGCAACTCTTCATTGGCCCCTAGTGGCTGAAGAGCTCTCACATGCATCTTCAAATGGGTTGTTTGACAATCCCTTCTATCAAACTTATACAGAAAATGTATTTTGAACATTGGAGTTTGGAGCACACGAGCATTTAAGAATAGCGATAGACTTTGTTGGTCTAAATCCTTATTAAATCCTTGGGCCTTTTCACCATTTGTTCCATATTCTCCATTCTTTCTATTAGCTTCTTTTCAATGTCATATAGAGATTGGCAAGGAATAGGGTTGACTTCCTCCTCATGCTTTTCAGAAAATAGTATGAGAGCAATAACCATGATTTGTGGGTCTTTGTTATTGGGGGGTTGGATATGAAATGGATGTCTTCCTTAGTTGGATTTGGATGGTAACCATAGTTTCCACAAGGCAGTTCAATCATAAGTTATGCTTGGTAGACTTTAAGAGTGGATATCTCATGTATTTGGGTATGGATTATATGGTGGACTAGGAAATGGGTTTGGATCCAAAGTGTTACGAGGATTAGGGAATAGGCTATGTCTCAAGTTAAATGGTGGGCTTGATGATGATCTAGCTAGGGATGTCTCTAGGTAAACAAATGGTTAGAATATTGGTTTGTTGACTCAATTGTTTGTGGGGTTAATAGAGATCTAATCGGATTGGGCTAAGATGTTTAAGCTTGAAGTATTTGTGTTGGGGTAGGGGTTTGAGCCTTGGATTAATCCTTCAATAGTTGGGCTTGACTCAAACTGACCTTAAAACAATGATGTTGGAGCCCATTGAATTGAATTGAAAAATTGTGAATCAGTGTTCTTGAATCTGTGTAACAGCTAAAGGTAATTTTTTATTTTTATTTTTTCTTGTATGTGTTTTGTTTTTTAGAAAAATATTTTTATTATTTTATCATATTTTTTAATTAAAAAAACCATAAAAATAATGTTCACTAACAGCAATTATCCAACAACAACTAATGGAAGACATAAATTAAATATATTTGAAACTTAGAGAACTTAATTGAATAAAAGTAAAGTTGAAACCCTAAAATGAATTTCGGTGAAATTTAGAGAATGAGATTTGCATTTTTTTCCTTATTATTATTAAATGGTTTAAATATTACAAATGCTAATATAAGTTGTAGACATAATCATAGAATGTTCGACAAATATTTATAGATTAATATTACTTGATATTTGCCATGCCTAAGGACTAAATACAGTGGCTCTCTTATCAAAAAAAAAAAAAAAATACAGTGGCTCTATGGTTTGAATGTGATGTAATAGTACTTTAGAGCATTAGTAATATTTAAACCAAATGCAAAATTTTTAGCATTTGACACACAAAATACCAAAAACCATACCTCATGAGATGTGTCAAAATGTCAAATAAATTTGACATTTGTTAAGAGTAAAATTATAACAATAGCATTGTACAGCCAAATGTGCTATTTTTATTTTAGCAATTTTTTATTCACACTTTTCTCTTTCTTCTGTCAGGTTGCATTATTACATTACTCTCTCTCTCTAAACAAAAAAGAAAGAATAAAAAACATAATTAAAATTAATGAATATTTAAATAAAGTGGTTAGAGAATAGAAGATCTAATATATGGTGTATTGTAAAATAATGTATTAAAATAGATAAATAACTTTTTAATTTGTCAAAATAGCATTTTTTTTTTTTTTTAGAAATCCTTATGCTAGTGCTCTAAGTAATGTTAAGTTGTCTCTTTTTAAGTAAAATAAAATAAATAAATAGATGAGTTTGAAATGAGTTTGGATTCATTAAATATGTGGAACAAATTTGATATTAAATTGCTAAAATTTAGTAGAATTTGAAAAAAGTTTGAGATCTATATAATTTTTTTTTAATAAATTTAGATTTAAAATATGTAATTTCAACCCAAATATATGAATTGAAGTGCACTGAAATGGACCGAATAGATCCAAATGCACTAAAATGAACTGATTTGAGCCAAAATGGACCGAATAAGAACGAAGTGAACCGAATTAGAAAAAATAGACCGAAGTGGACCGAACGTCAAACGACTAGGTGTTTTCGATTAGTCGCACTAGAAAGTAGAAACTCCTTAAAAAAACAAAAAGGCACCATTTTCTCTTCCTACTTACAAATGGCGGAAAATCCAAAGGAAATGGAGAATCCAGAGGAAGTGAAGCTCCACAGAGCGTTCTTGGCAGATTTTGGGGCTATTCATCAGGAACTTATGGATCAAGAAGCCAAAACGGCGCAAGCTGAAGCCGCAGCTGCTGAGATGGCAGAGACATTGAAGCTAGAACTTGTTTTGCCTATTACCAACATGCAGGAAGCTAAGGCACTCTCAAAGCTCCATGAGGAGTACGAATTTAAGGGTTCTGTGGAGCTCCTCCACCAGGGTCTTTCCATGGCTGAGAGGAGAGAGTTATTGGAGGTCGCTAAAGCCTACACGCTCAAACTCAGTAACTGAAAAAAAAAAAAAAAAAAAAAAAAGGTATGGTTTTGAAGTTAATACTGTGAAATGGAAGCTCTTTTGTAATTACTTTAGCTTGTAATACTGATGTTCAATGATCTGGAGATATCTTAGCTATTTTAAGTAAACTATGGATGTTATCTATTTTGTCTACTGCTTTACTGTTGTTATTTTGTTTGAGTGTAGTTATTATTTTCATTCTTTAATTTAGGTGATGCGATTTGCACATTAATTGTTTGGTCAAAAGTTGAGTTAATGAAGTTGTACATAGAGTTTTTCAATGCTTTATCTGAGATTTGTTGGGTATTGGATCTTATAAACAGTGAAAACAAGGCTGACTAGTTCTTTCTTTATAGGGAGTGCTATTGTGGTTCTGTTGAAAGTTGCATATGAGAGAATACTGGAAACTATTGAGGAGTTGAGAACTCTTTACTGGTTATGAAGTGATCTCTATTGGTGGCCTGTCTTTTCGCTGTCTATGCATCTGGAAAGAATATGGAGTCTTTGTCATGCCTTCTGCATGAATGAAGGCTTTAGAAATTTCGACTATGACTAGCCAGATAGCGGCTATGCTTATAGGAAAAGGACTGGTCAAGTCTTGCAACTTTGCAATTGAGTGTAGATCATCTTTTCCTCTTATAAAATATGTCCAGCTTTCCCTTTTTCCAATATGGTTTATTCTAGCCCTATTAATATCATATGTTTTTGAACTATCGTTTTAAATTATATCCCACAATAATTTTGGTTAGAATCTTAATGATACCACTGCCACTAACCACTAACCGCTTTGAATCCCCAATTGGGCTGATTTTGCTCACCTACATCATAAGCAGTGGCTGCAGTGCCCTGAATAGAGGACTTGTATATATAACTTGTCATTCTTAGGTTTCACATTTTGCCTTGCTTTTGTTGACCTTGATTACTCAAATATGATTATCAAAGTTTGCAACGTCTTAGCGACAAGGTACATCAACCATCAATAATCAGTATTAGTATAGAAATTGTCTTCTAATCTCATAGTGCTGGCAGTTGCCTTTTTGTTGTTGTTGTTGTTGTTGTCGATGTTTCCTTGTTTCTGTTTCTTTGTCCAGGTCAAAAATTTTTCAGCTTTTCTGTGGGATATAACATTGAGTTTGTCACAGTTTATGGTCCTTGTTTCTGGTGCTCTAGTGCTCAGGTCATGAGTAATCAATTAACTGCATGAAGCAAATTAGTGTGTATTTTGTTGCCTAGAAGAGAGATATGCTGCCAAGCTGCAATAATAGTAGAGTTCTCCTTTTGCTTTGCAATGTCTCCTTAGTGAATGAAGGGTTAGTTGAAAATATGGCTTATACACCTAAGATGAAAGTGAGAAGCATATATCCTTCAAAGGATTGTCATAGTCCTTAGGATTCAGGAATGAGAACCAGGCTGTTGACACAGTTCAAGTTACTCCTACTTGCAAAATTGACATTTTGTCTTTGGCAAGCGAATGTAAAAGAGAAGAACACACCACTAGGACTCAGCAAAAAGAACCAAGAGGTGTTAACAAGCCTACTTGCAAAGTTAGGGGTTACAAAGTTGGCATCAATAGGAATTTTCTGGGCAGCCCATTAACAAAGCTTGGAAGAGAGGCTCGGATGTCCATGATAATGTACATATTTCTAGTGATCGGACCAGATTAGGATCATCTTCTATTTTAATGGATTCATTTCATGGTTCTGATAAAATATTATAAATCTAAAAGTGTATCTAGTGTCATGTCATTTATGTTATTTAAAATGACATGGCATGCCGTACACTATAACATCTTTGAAATAAATTCTAGTAAGATAAGTTTTCAAAAAGAAAATTTTACCTCGCAAACTCCACACCCACAATTCATGAAAAATTAACACCATGTCAAACTAGCTACAAAGAAGGAGCCACTTTATCAAATTGCCACAAACAAGAGTAAATAGGTAATAAGTATGAGCAATTACCTTGTAGTCAGATATGAGAAAGTCTAGGAACATAAAAAAATGCCACAACATTCTTGCCAAAAGTTGTGATGGATCCCGGTTTAGTATTTTATTGTTTTATTTTGACCTATGACGAACCGACACTTCAGTTGTTGTGTTCTTAGAACAACTCGCCGCATATATAGGATCAACTTTATCCCATTTCTCTTGAGTTAATTACCAAATAAGAGCCATCTCCACCTCTGCTCCAATTCTGCCCCCTACTCTTTGCCAATCAATTCAAGCCCTCGCTTAATCACACAACAATTATTGTTGTTGTTATTCCCGGCTTTCCCAATAGACTACGCCTTCAGTGGGGCCCCAAATTTTCATCATCTGATAATTTTTGGCATATATGTTTCTCAGTGATATATCTAATATAGAGATCATCGATGGTCTATTAATCGTTTTGTTATATTACAAGCTAAATGTATACAATCTAAATCAGTAATTGACTTCAATTTGAAAGGTTAAATAACAGTTCCAAGTAAAAAATAAAAAGTAAAAAAATAAAAAACGCAATGTTAAATTAAAATGGAGATTGTCAGCATTAGCTATTGCAATTCATATTGCCCATCATTAAGTAGTTACAATGAAAACAGTAAAAAGACAATCATCACATTTAACAATTAGTTTGTAGTCTCTCTCTCTCTCTCTATATATATCAACTGGTACCTAGCAAACAACACCACTTAAGCTAATATTAATGACAATGATTAAAGTATAATTAATTCAGCTCCTTGAGGTAGATTTTTCTTGAGTTGGTTGGCACATTCTATAGCTCCTTCATTTTTCTCAGTCGTCTCAAACTCCCAAGGGGTTCCCACAAGAGCTGGAGATCGAGGATTAATAACTATCTTCTCAAGTTTGATGGCACTTTCAAGTAAGTAAACAGTAAGCTCCATGTCTATTGCACGCCCCACAAACCCCATTATTTCCACCTCCTTGAGGTGCTCATTTGGATATTTCATCACCTTCCTAAATTCTCTTTCTATCAGGGGTTTACTCCATAACAACTGCAATTAAGGAAAAGAAAATAAGAATCATATTGTGCATGACAAGTTGCAAGATAAACTAACTATTATAAACCAAATTTACTGGTACAGAACTTTAGACAAGTATGCTTCTTGATCCCGATTAAAAAAGTTAGCTGTATGATTACAGCACTAGAAACTATGACTTGCTGCAACAAGTACACTCTGTATGTCATTTTGGAAGTGATAAAATGGTTCACATAAAATACATCAAACTAATTGTGAATCCACCTTAATTGAGTTGAACTAACATAAAATAAAGAAGATAATATTTGAACTAAGACCTACCCCACCCCACCTTTCTCCACCCACCATGAATTGCTACATCTCATATATTACAAGGGTTTTGCATGTGCAACACAACATTTTAGTATAGTTCCCAAGTGTGTGTGTGTCAGCGCATGAGAGAGAGAGAGAGAGAGAGAGAAGTGAGTGATTTAAAACTCAAATTTTTACTAAGTAAAATAAAGATACAAGTCAAGCCAAGTAAAATGTCAGTCAACATTGATTCAGAAGTCTTGTAAGAAAATAGGAGGCTTAACCCTGATTTTAGGAGTCATAAGATTCATAATGCATAAAAAAATTATCAAAAATCTGAATAGACAAAGGACAAAGGACAAAGTTTGGCTGCAACCCAGTTTGGAGGAATTCCTTCAAACTGTGTTAGGTAGCACCTTATGAAGCTTACACGTGTCCTAACTCCTAAGTCATGTAAGCTTTTTTTGATGTATAAAAAAAAAAAATTCTAATATTTCAAATCAACTCTCTCAAAAGATTACATCAATATACAATTTCACAAAACTCGATGGTTAAGAGTTTCATATCCTATATATTGGCAACTTCAATTGTTAATATTTCTACATCATAATTTAAAAAATAATAAACTAATACATAATATACATTCCCTGTGTTTGATTCACAACCATGATAGCAATAATAAAACAAAAGACATGAATAGATCAAAATATACCCAGAAATAAAATATCACCTATTTAGTGACTTTTAGACAACAGGTTTGTGGGTTTTGGGTAGCGTTTTAGCCTTTCGGTTTTAACCTCTTGCTAAGTTGAGCATATAAGTTTAGGAATTGATTTATGCCTTGCAATGTCAGAAAAAAGCAAGCCAATTTGCATTAGGTGCACTTAATATGTAGGCTCACTAGTAAAAGCCAGTTTGCTAAATTTTTTTCCCCTGAGCTTTCTGAAAATGGGATTGTTTTAAAAAACTATATCTAGAAAAAAAAAGTTCAAAAGTTACACTTTGAAAAAGTGCAGCTAGAAACCGCATGACCAAACGAGCACTTAAGAAGCACTTCCCCTTTGGCACTTTGGGCTTTAAGCAAGCCTAGAATGCTTCACAACTCAATTTTTTAGGCTTGTTAATATAGAAGTAGTGGCTTTATGCATTTAAATCATGCTAGAAAACAAAATAAATTAAGTTGTACAAATTAGAAAAAAGAAAAAACACTAAAAAAGGTATATCGATAATTAAATTAGGCACAATGATGACATTGGACACTGGATACCAAAGAGAAAACTTAGAATGGTTGTTGTAGTAATAGTAGTAATACTCCAAAAATTCAATAGAACTAGTGACATTACTAGACTGATCACCACTGATACAAAATCATTTCTAGGTTTCATTTAATTATAAAGTTTCACTAAAAACACATCAACTTGCTGCTCTACATGCATGTCCTAGGAGAATAAGCTTTCACTAATGTTTTCCTAGTTTTATATATCACAATCAAACTACAAATAATGATTATCAAATTACATGAAGGGAAAATTACATAAGCCATATTTGGAATCATTAGAGAGAATGTCAGAGCCAGGTTAGGGGGCTGTAGAAAAGTTGAAAATTCACTTTTGGAAGAAATTGCTAAACCTTGAAGAGTGAAGATGATGATTCTAATAGAACTCATAAAAATTATATAAATGCTCATGGCAAATGACAAGTCAAGTTCAAGAGATATCTTTTCAATGGATAAAAAAAGATGGAAAACCATAAGCCAAATATGCAAATAGCATCACCTAAATTAAAGAATGAAAGTTATCACTATGCTCAAGTGGCTAGCTATGAAGTAAGAGTGGTCACCTCCAAAGTAAATTTTTGTAAGAAAGGTGCTGCTTCTACCATTGATATTAAATAGACAAGGCTCTCTCCATCAGATGCAGTAACTCTCCATTTGAGGTGTCTAAGATTGGTTAATGGTTGAAATTTTAAGAATTCCAATTTTTCCTGAATTAAACAATCGAGAAATGAGAGAACATTGTGTAAAACCATATAAACATAAATGCAAGAGATTGAAAAAGTATGTTAAAGTACTTACATTCGGATAAATGCAAATGTGAAGTATCAAACTCTGTAGCTGAGAAAGGTAGCTTGAAAGAGGGCAAATTGCAGAATTCACAGGTTTGCTTCCCCCTATACATACATCTAGAAGACAAGGTGCATGATTAACATGCATCTCAGTTTGTCTACCAACGAGGCTCAAAGACTTAAGATTTGGTGCAAAAATCTCAATACTTTTAAATTCTAAACAACGTATTATGTGTAAGTACTTCAACCGCAATGATGAACCACAAACCTTCAGAGTCACTAGATCATCAGAATCAGAGACATGTAATCTTTCAAGCAAGGGACAATTGGATAGCAAGTGCTCAAGAAATTCGCCAGTTACACGTACGTTCATTAGAGTGAGGGACATCAGGGACTCGATGCAAGATACTCCATCAGAACTTTCGAGTTTTGTAAACCGTTCATGTGGAAATGTATAACGCATTTGACTCTTGCATACCCATGTTGGTGTAAAGTCCAATTCAAGCCTCTTAACTCTCTTTGACATTGCAAAGTCAATCCATCCATCAATGCGATGTTTAGAATATCTATTAAGCTCAAAACAAACTCTGAACTGGTCTATATTTGAGCCGTGATGTAATTTTAGAATACGGTTCACCCTTTTCGCAAAATTATTCCTTTCAACTTTCAACTGTTTCTTTTCATCCGCAATGTCCCACATTGTATCCGGATCATCAAAGTCTAAACTACCAGTGAAGAATGGCCACAGATGTTTCCATCGGTGCGAAAGAACACTAGTTCTGACTGCTTCTTCAAAAGTCAAGAAAGACAGAATAGAGACTAGTATTTCATCTGGGAACTGACTTATCCTATCCTCCAAACCCACATGGTTCCTCTTGCGCTTAAACATTTCAAACACAAAATACACACAAGAAAATTTCAATAAAGCAAATACAAAGCTAATGGGTTCAACTTAAATTTTAATAAAGCAAATAATCAGCAAATGGGTTCAACTCACACAAGAAAGTTTCAATAAAGCAAATACTCAGCTAATGGGTTCAACTTAAATTTCAATAAAGCAAATAATCAGCTAATGGGTTCAACTCAACAAGAAAATTTCAATAAAGCAAATGCTCAGCTAATGGGTTCAGTTTTAGAATTACAGTTTGTTCAAACTAATATACCACATTAGAGTGGACAGATTAAAAGGGGTCACTGAGCCTAAGAATCCCTATAAAGTTTACAACTTCTACATTAAAATGAAAAACTTGAAAAAGGAAAGTTCTTTGAAAGATACCATTTATACCTTATTGGAAGGTTGAACTGTTTTTTCCATTTAAATGAATATAGTTTGAATACAGAGCTGCAATGACAGAGAGCTGGAGAGATTTTTTGCTGGAAACCCAAAAAACCTTCGCGAGAAGAAAATGTAATTGTTTTTTTTTTTTTTTTTGTGTGGAGAGGTTTGCTTGAAAGAGAGAGAATATAAAGAAACAGAGACTAAAAGGAAACGAAACGACGCCGTTTTCTTTCCTTTTATTTATTTATTATTTACCAATATTCTCTTTCTTTTAACCTGCTAAAGTCTAAAGATATGAAAAAAAAAAAAAAAAAAAACCTTCTTGAATTAGGTTGATTGGAAATTTAGAATCTTAGATGCCATGACACCACTTATATCTTTAGATATATATAAAAATTAAATCTGAAATAAGAATAATATTTTTTTTTTTTTAAATCCAAACTAAGAAATGTACCATTTCTACTTCAAGGTAAATGGAGAGACAACTGAACCCCCAATTTCCCATTGTACTTAAATCATAAAGAATTTATTTGATTGACGGGGCTAGATTACAATATAAAATTATTACTATTATCATTTATATTTATATAATATTTAAAAGCTGAAATGTATTATTTATTATTGGTACACTTTTATTGAAGAAAATATATTTGGTATCAATTGATACCATGTCAGCAATATCAAAATCTAATAAGTGAGATATACGTTTACAAAAAAATAACTACCCCACTAATAATTGAAAGACATGTTTTAGTGGATATTTATTTTTGTATACATGTTTCTCATTTATTGGATTTTGATACGAATGATGTGGTATCATTTTATACAAAATGCTTTTTTCTTGGAAAGCCACACCAGCGTATGATTTCAGTCCACTTTGATTCATCCTGTCAATTCGGTCCACTTCAGTTCGTTCGGTTCATTTCTATCATTTTGGTCCAATTTGGTCCATTCAGTCCACTTTGTTTCATTCAGTCCATTTCAATGAAAGTTGAAATGTTTTGCATATGGATTGTAGACTCTTCATCGCCCACCATTGGCTAACGTTTCCACATTAAATTCAACTCATTGATAATTCAACCATTCTCCTATTCTATTTCTTTCTTTCTTGTCTCCTCCTCGTCCGGAAATTAAAACCCATTGATTGAATTCAACAATGAACCATTCTCATGTTTCTTCGTATTCTTGGCAGAGTTTAACACTTTCCCATCTTTTCAACTTTATGATTTAACTCAGTGTTACTACTCTCTTCTTTTTTTCTTATCTCAAGTGCAAGCTGCACAACTTGTTCTTCCACCTTGGAATTTATACAGCTTTCAAACTTCAATTTTCTGAGCTAGGACTGCAGTGGTTGAGAAGAACACATGAACAAAACTGATCTGAACATCACCAATGTGGCAAGACTATGAGAGGCAGCATGTGTTGGAGGTCCATCAAAGGTGTTAGGTTTCATTAGAGAGAGGTCAATCCATATAAACTCTTAGCTCAATCCATAATTTTTCCACACAAGAAGGTGATTAATCTCTCTCTCCCTCTATGTGTGTGTGTGTTTTTCTTTGTTTGGTAGATTTTTAATTTAATCTTGCATCTCTAATTTAAGTTGATTAACTTTTATGCTGAACTATATTTTTTGTTTCTTTTTTTTCTTTGATTGTTAGATGTAATCCAATTTATTATTAGTATTTAGTACATAAGGATATAATGTTATTCTATTACATAGAATGACTTTGATAATTTAATGTTTACAACTATACCTTTTATTTTAAATATTCTTCACATCATCTTTTATTATATAAATTTGCTATTCTTTTCCATATTCTCTCTTGAAAAATGTGATTATACGCTCGCTCTCTCTCAAATTTTCATTCTTTTTTGTAACTCTACTTTAGGTTGATGAATTTTTATATATTTTAATATCTCTACTTTGGGTTGGTACTTTTTAGTGTTGTGTTTTTTGAGTTTCCCATCACAAGTCCTCTCTCTCCCTCTTATTACTTTGGTTTGATTTTTGTTTGCGTTAATACTTAGTTTGGAAGTAAGAATTTGAGTTTATATCAAAGCATAATCTACATGGCTATATACTTGAAAGCACAAATCAATTATTGGAGTAATATCAATTATAATTATGTGATGAGTTTTGAACTTAAAAATTTTAGTTGTATGAAAAGAAATAAAGAACATATAATGCATAAATAGTTAGGAGAATATGGAATACTTTATATATATATATATATCAATATGATCATAGCCTGTGAAGCACAGGTGTGTTTCCAGAGATATATGGCTTTTTGTCCTAGTTACAATCTACCCAAATATAAAAGAAAGACAAGGCATAAATCTACCTATCCAAAGACACTAAATTCGAATGCTAGGTTACAGAATGGGAAGGTGTTAGGCACCCATTCTGCCCAGACAAAGTTTGATCTTCTAGACTCTTATGACCAATGTACCCCTTTATACATGATATGAATGATATGTTGCATACATGAAACACTTAACTAAACTAAGTCACATAAGCTTATTTATGAATGTGTCCTCTTCTTTGTTAAAAATTCAGATTTGTTTTTGTGATTAAAAAAAAAAATGATTTGATTCCTAAAAAAATCAGATCTGTTTTGGTATAGGTAAAAAAATTAATTTTGGTGAAGAAAAATCAGATCTGTTTTTTGTTAAGTAAAACAAGGTCTTTTTGCTAAAAAATATCAGATCTGTTTTGGAACAAAGTAAAAAATGGTTTTTGGTTTGTATGTAAAAAAAAAAAATCAAATCCGTTTTGTAACAAAAAGATTTATATTTGTAGAGAGCTTTAAAAAATCAGATCTGTTTTTTATGTGAAATTAAAAAAATAAAATAAAATTTAGAAGAGAACTACACTCATGAAATAAAACTACGCTACTTGCATCAAACAAAACAAACAAAACATCATTACTCGTGACTTTTTTTTATTATTTCAAAATCTGCTATGTTTTAAAAAAAATTTAAATCTACATCTATAGAAGATATAGATCAGTTTTTAAATACAAAAAATTCCAGATTTACATCTAATGAAGATACAAATTGGTTTTTATGTTAAAAAAATTCAGATTTGTATCTAAGGAAGATACAAATCAGTTTTTATTTTGAAAAATTCAGATTTGCATCTAGTGAAGATGCAAATCAATTTTTATGGTTTGAAAAATTCAGATTTGCATTTAATGAAGATGCAAATCAGTTTTAATTTTGAAAAATTCATATTTGCATCTAATGAAGATGCAAATTAGTTTTTATTTTGAAAAATTTAGATTTGCATCTAATGAAGATGCAAATCGGTTTTATGGTTTTGAAAAAGACATGATGATAAGCAGATTTTTGAAACAAAAAAAGTAAATCGTGACAACAAAGACATCAAGAACATGTTTCAACAAAAATATATTAACAATACATAGTATGAGTATTTAGAAATTAAACTGAAAGAATATTTACACATGCATCATCAAAGTAAAAGAAACAAAAGAAAAAGAGTAAAGAAGAAACCACCTCTTGCATGGATGTACTCTTCTTCTTAAGGGAATATTTTAGGGTTCAAAGACATTTGTTCAATTATCTTTGAAACCTAAAATACCTCGCTTACAAAAAAGAAATTCTCAAGGCTAGAGCCTCTAGAACGTCTTTAATGTAGGAGAGAAAATAATAGAAAGGAGAGTTAGAAAGAGGGGAAATTCGAGAACGTGAAAATGTGTGCTAAATTTTGAGATGCAACCTCTATTTATAGAGGGTGGGAGGCTCGAAAAAATAGATAATGATCAGAATACGAACTGGAACGCGTCCTTATCTCTAAAAAATCGAAAAGAATGAGTTTTATCTCAATCAAAGTGCCCGCAGGCCGGGGCTCGAGTTTGTGCAATTCGGCACTCCAAAAGTGCCATTTAGCACTCCAAAAGTGCCAATTAGCACTCCAAAAGTGTCAGGTGCTAGATCCGCTTTTGAGTTCTAGTCCATTTTGGACTCCTTTTTTGAGGTATTTTTTAGCCAGGAGTTGTACTTAGATACGTTTTTAATCCATATTCTAAAAATTAAACTCTTTTTTGGATAATTCAGGTCTTTTCAGCAACATCTATCTTGTAGTTAAATACTCTAAAAGTCTTGATTATTTACAATTTTATTGTTATCTAATTATCCCATTTATTCTCATGCAAGCAAACCTATTTTTGACACTAACTAACAATCAATCACAAAATTATTTAATTAATTTTAATTGTTTAGCCAATCAGAATTAATTTAAATTAATCATGCGTAGTTGATTCTATTTAAACATAATGCACGCTAACCGTGCAAACTTGATTATGCAATATCTTTCGATTTGACGGTTCGATTTGGAAATCGGGCATACTGTCGTAAACGTTAGAATATCAAGATCATTTTTATAATATGCAATGAATGAATTAATGCATGTTATGCAATCATGAATTTTGGGTACACGAATAGTCACTATAGTCATCTTTCTTAACTAAATCATGGGTGCAAAATTAAGTATCTACACTATCAAATATCATTTCTTTGACATGGCCTATGATCTAGAAAATTCCAACATTTAGCAGACACATCAAAGTGTCTTGTCTTATTTTTTTACCATAAATGTGATACAATGCACGTCACTTTAATCTGAAGTTTCAGTAGTAGTCACACCAAAGTGTCTCTATCAATCGGGCATACCGTCGCAAACGTTAGAATATCAAGATCATTTTTATAATATGCAATAAATGAATTAATGCATGTTATGCAATCATGAATTTTGGGTACACAAATAGTCACTCTAGTCATCTTTGTTAATTAAATTCTGAGTGCAAAATTGAGTGTCTACACTATCAAATATCATTTCTTTGACATGGCCTATGATCTAGAAAATTTCAACATTTAGCAGACACATCAAAGTGTCTTGTCTTATTTTTTTACCATAAATGTGATACAATGCACGTCACTTTAATCTGAAGTTCAGCAGTAGTCACACCAAAGTGTCTCTAACAAGCTGTTCATGTACATTGATGACACAAGCCCCAATTCAAATACTGGAAACTGTAAACCAGCACAATTCCAAAACTATGCTAATATTGCTACCACAATTACACTTGGCCAAACCTATTTTCTAGTCCATGCCAAAATATTTCTTCATCCAAACAGTAAACTCATAAATCTTCTTTTGGTCAGGAAGAGAATTCGCAACACTCTCCTTCTGCATGCACCTTTTTGCCCATGCAATTATCTTGGGGCACTCAGCCTCTATGCTGAAATTGCCGAAGGTCTCATAGGTATAAAACCAGCTGTAGAAAGTGATTAGAGCAATGTCAACAAAGCCAAATGTTTCACCCCCAAAGTAAGGCTTTTCACCAAGCTCTCCCTCTAATATCTTGAAAGTTTCAATGAATTCCTTCTTCGCTACCTCTTGCTCCTCTCCTTTAGTGGCCCATATCTTCCTTGCAGTGTCATACACCTGCATCTTGCACTCACATTGTATAAGCACTTTCGTAAAACAAGGATGTAGAATATGAATGGTTTGTATTGTCATTACCTAGAGCTCTCATACTAGAACAAGAATGCCCAATATGGAAAAAGTAAACCTCCAAATTGATTTTCCTAAAATTTGCTACGTATAGGTTGAAAAGATTGTTGACATGTATTTTTAGTTGTCTAATTTTTTAATAAGTTATGTAACTTGTTTAAATGATACATGATAATCATATAAATCGCTCCATAGTGAGTTATTTGGAATTCTTCTAAATTGGTTTGTAGGAAAATATTATCCATAGAATATTAGTTAATCTCGGTTGTTAGAATAGGTTTCAACTTTGAAGTTTTTTTATCTTCCCTTTATATTTATTTTTTCTTGTTTGCTAATGAAAGATGGACTCAAATCATTAAAAAAATTTAATGTTAAAACCCTATTATAAAAATTATCTGATATATGTTGTGGTTATATCAAGTGGACATCCTCTCCAATTTTTTTTTTTTAAATTTTTTTCTTTTGCTTTTTCGGCTTATGTCATGTGGTGTAACATAAGTATAGTAAAATAACAATGTTAGCTGCTCTAAATTGAACAATATAGCTATAGTTTAAAAAATATAACTCCAATTAAAATTGTTTTAAGGAATTCAAAGAAGTTTCACCATTTATTGTATATTGTTTAATAATTTATCCAAATATTTGTTTTTTAATAATAAATTTGGATCATACTCGTATTTTGTACCATATATTTGGCTCAATGTATTACAACTGTACGACATAATTTTGCCATTTGACTCAATAAAAATATATTAAAATCATTAGTATAGTCTATTTCAAGAATTAAAAAAAAAAAAATAGTAGTGGAGGTCACATAAAAAGAACTAGCTAAACAATATTGTATTATTGAGTTACAAGAATTTTAACAAACTTTTTTTACTAAATATAAGAGATTAAGGGTGTGTTTGGATACCACTTATTTTATTGAAAATTAAAAACTGAAAATACTATAGCAAAATAATTTTTAAATGTGTGAATAGTACTGTGAGACTCATTTTTAATGAAAGTTTGGTTAAAAAAAGAGATTTGTGGGTCTCGTGAACAGTGCACGGAACCCATTGACAAACACATTCCAGTGAAAATTTTGCTGGTCAAAGAGGTAGTGGGTCCCGTGCACAGTGCCTGGGACCCACTAACAAACAAAATCCCACGTGAAACGCTCTTCTAAAAATTAAAAAAAAAAAAAAAAAAAAAAAAACCAAAATGCAGACGCTGATAATTGATAAATATTAGCTATATCCAAACGGGTACTAAGTGTCCGTTTGGTAAAGATTATTTTCGTTAAGTTATTTTACTAATCAGCTTATTTTTAGTACTATTCATAGGTCATATTATACTATTTTAACTAACTTTTACCTTTATTTACAATACTTTCAATAAAAAGTTTTTTATTTCAACAAAATAAGTAAATCGGACCCTAAATATCTTGATTAAAACTCAATTATTCAAAGTTTTAAAAAAAATTAAAAATGTTTTTATTATTTATTTTATAATATAATCTTGGATATTTTTAAATAAAAACTTTGTCCAACACAATGCCCATTAGTTATGCAACTTAAATTACTTTCTACTATTTATGGTAAATTCTAGATACTTAAAGTTTTAGCTAATACCAATTAGATCCAAAACTGGTTAGAACTAATCATCCTAGTCCGTAAAAGACATCTTTGTCCCTAAATAGCTAAACGCCATTATCTCTTCTAACTCTCTTCTCTGTCGTCCCTTTCTCTCAACAAACCTAGCCACCTGCAAAACCCATAAGTCTTCACCAGCATTAGCAACTCCATTGAACAACCATCACTACTAAAGGATAGTTTAGCATCAACTCTCATTCTCTCTTCCCTATTTTCTACCACCTAAAAACAGTAACATCAGCTACAATCCATGGCTGCCACCACCTCTAGCCCAGTGCAGCAACAAAAGGAAAAACAAAAAAAAAAAAAACAATTGTGCAGCAACCAACCACGGCTGCCACCACCTCTGACCCAGTGCAGCGACAACCCACGGTTGCCACCACCTCCAACCTAAGCCACACGGCCACCACAAATCTGAAAGGTCACCCACCAAAATTTAAATCCAAACTACATGCACCAGATTTGAAGACATCCATTCAACCAAACCCCAAAACCCAAATCAAAATAGCAAATCCATAGATCTACAAATAGTATACACAAAATCCAAATTTTCAAACCTACACCCAAATCATCTAAACCTAACAACCAAAGGAAAATTAGAGGGAGAGAGGATTATGAGTTTCACTGATAACAAGAGTTCGGTGAGAGAGAAAGGGATGAGAGAGAAGTGATGGGGATCAGCTGGGTGAGAGAGAGAGAAAAAGGGAAAAGAGATGAGGGTTAAAGAGAAGGGAGAGAACAGAAACTAAGAGCGATTAGGTATTTAGGGACAAAATTGTCTTTTAAGGACTAAATTGGTTAATTTTGAGAAATTTTGGAACTAATTGGTATTAACTCAAACTTCGTATAGTTTTCTGATATTTATCCTATTATTTAACTTTACTGATATTATTAAAATATTTTAGTTTATATATTATTGTTGTCTAAATCGCATCAATATAATACTAATAAAGATGATACAGTTTCGAATAAATTTTTTTTTTTTTTAAAAAGATGATAAAGTTTGGTCAAAAATATGTTGGACTCATCAATTCCAATGGAAACTTTCACATGTCTTTAAAAAAAAAAAAAAAAAACTTTCACATGTCTTCTGACATCACAAGACCCATAAACTATTCAATTCTAATAAATAAACTTATCATTAGAGCATTAACATGAATATTTTAAGTAATAGTAGGTAATTGTTATTTTATCTATATATATATATATATATATATTCAATTCTAATAAATAAACTTTTCATTAGAGCATTAACATGAATATTTTAGGTAATAGTAGGTAATTGATAATAATAAATAAACTTATCATTAGAGCATTAACATGAATATTTTAGGTAATAGTAGGTAATTCTAATGAATAAACTTTTCATTAGAGCATTAATATGAATGTTTTAGGTAATAGTAGGTAATAATAAATAAACTTATCATTAGAGCATTAACATGAATATTTTAGGTAATAGTAGGTAATTGTTATTTTATATACACACACATATATATATATATAAAATAACAATTTCATCAATATATATATATATATATATAAAATAACATTTGTGGGAAATTTTTTCTCAGTGAGAAAGAACAGAAAGTCGGAACAAAAAAAAAAAAAGAAAGAAATTGCATATACACTATAGGTAAGGTAAACGGACCTTCTGCTCAATAAAATCAGCCCAGAATCTGGAACGAGCTTTGTGGTAAGGATCAGAGGGCAAAAATGGATTCTTGTCTTTCCACACCTCGTCAATGTACTGAACGATGACCAGAGACTCACATACTGGTTTGCCATTGTGGATGAGAACTGGGATCTTCTTGTGAATGGGGTTCATCTTCAGAAGCAGAGGGCTTTTGTTCCTCAAGTCCTCCTCCTTGTACTCATACTTGATACCCTTCTCAGCCAGCGCAACCCTCACCCTCATTCCAAACATGCTTGGCCAGAAATCCAGTAGAACTACCTCGTGCGCCATTGTCAGAAAGACAGAAGCAAGCTAATGGGCCGGGGGTAAAAGATAAGTGGAATAATGAATCAACTGGTGTGATTCGTGTGATTATGTGTGTATATATATATATAGAAGTGGTGTTTCGTTGTAGGTAGTCAGAAGATCCTTCCCCAACACCTGCAATATATTAATTATTGAAAATCACCTAAATAAAGGGAAAAATATATTTAAAAAGGAAAAAAGAAAGAAAGTAGAAGACTTATCTTTTGTCCTATTTGAGACTAGCGTTGATAAGATCATGATTCATAAAATAGGATTTCGAGCGTATAATATATCTTAGGCTGTGTTTGGTTCCCGTAAAATATTTTTCAAAAAATAGCTTATTTTTCAGAAAATAGCCTATTTTTTGAAAATGCTATTTTCGGGAAAGAAAAATATTTTCAAGTGTTTGGTTGCATAATGAAAATTGTTGTAGAAAATATTTTCATATGTTTGGTTCTATTTTGAAAATGCTATTTTCCTACACATTTTTCACATTTTCTCAGCATTCAAACAAATTATTATTACAAAAAATTTCAAAATCACGGCAAACTCCGGCAATCAAAAGCGTAAACAAAACCAAAGAAAAAAAATATCAAATCCAGGTTCGATTGGGTTCTGGGTTCTGGGTTCGATCGGCGACTGGGTTCAATCGGCGCGGTGCTCGGGGTTCGATCGGCGACGGGTTCTAGGTTTTGGGTTTTGGGTTTGCCGGTGCGACTTGCCGATGCAAAGGCTATGGGTGTTCGTGGCGAGATCGCGCGGTGCGGTACGTGGCGAGATCGCGAGATCGAGCGGAGGCGATCGTCGGCGATTGAAGGCGAGATCGGTGCGATGCTCGGGGTTCGACGGCGACGTCTCCGGCGTGATCTGGGCTCCTCTTCTTCCTCTCATGCTCTCTCTCTCTCTTTCTCTCTCTCTCTCTCTCTCTCTTCGTGCTCTCTATCTCTCTGTTTTCCAGAAAACGTTATTTGAAGTGAAAATAAAAAGGGAAATCATTTTTACCCTTGACTCACGGTCAACTGAAAATGATTTTCGAAAAATTGATTTTCCATGCGCAACCAAACACCCGAAATTACAGAAAAGCATTTCTAAAAGTGATTTTCACCCAAAAGAAACGCAGCCTTAAATGATAATTACTCTTTATCATCTTACTAATATATCAATTGATTTTTGGTTTAAGTAGAGTTTGATCTGTAAATTTCTTATTTAACAATAAAATATTTTATTAAATGAATTAATTTTTTTTTATGAATAAAAAAATAGGCGAATGGAGACTTGAGTTGATGTCTTCCAACTAAATGTGACTATAGTTACATTTTACCCACTGAACTTCGGCGGTAAGAATAAAGGATTCGGATGTGACTAAATGAACTAATTAAGAACCCACATCTAACCTATAATTTTTGGTGACATAGAAAGTTACATCAGAATATATAGTGTGGTGACATGACAATATGGTACCACATAACATTAGTTATCTCATGTGATCTAAGTTAAATTAAAATTTTCTATTTATTATAAAATTATAGGATTAATTTTTTTTTTTTTTTTTTTTTTTTTGGAGAAGAATAGGGATATCGGTTGAAGTAAGATAATTGAGATAATATATAGAATCTTTAAGACGGCATTTGGTTAGCATGAAGTGACATTGCATTGTAATGTTAGATTAATGTAATCTTAGATTCATTGAATCACATTATTGTCATGTAACATTACCATTTTTGGTTCATTAATTACATTCCATCACGTTCCAAAAATGTAACTAATGAATTTATACAAATATCCATATGAAATAACTAAACAAATTTTATTTATTAATAAAAAATCTACTAAATATCCCAAAAAAAAAAAAAATATATATATATATATATATATTACTTCACTTTCTTCCACTTTCTTGCCAATCAAATTAACAACACTTTCTCACCAACCAAACAATTAGAAAATAATCACACAAAATTAAATAAACACTCTTTCAATTTCCCACACTTTCTCACCAACCAAACATCATAGATCCACCAAAAAAAAAAAAAAAAAAAAAAATCACAGCATTGCTATCCAAAGATAATCTTGAAGCTTCTCTGGAGAAATTTCACATTGACCTCATGCTTTCTTATAGTTTGAAAATCTAGAGAGGAAGCGGCAACTTCATCGGAGGACAATCTTGACGGAGTTGCTAATTCTGGTGTTCTAGTGGCAACTTCAATTAGGTTTTGTGATGGATGACTTGAGTTGTGACTTGTGGTTGTGGTGGTGGTGATTGAGTTTGTTTGAGAGAGACGCTAAAAAGAAGAAGAAAGGAAGAAGAAAGAAAGAGAGAGATCAAACAATAGGAAATTAATTAAATATTAGGATACTATAGTAACTGTGTATATTTACATGGTTACTGTAGCAAAAATATAAATCTACAGTGTTTTAGATGGACTGATGTAACGTGTTTTTGAAATAAATGTGTAAAATTGACAACTTTTTGTATTTTGCAAGCACAGTGTGATCGCTCTTAAGTTCCTTTAGCTCTACCTCTTACGACACTCCCCTTATGGACTTCTTATTAAAAATATGCCTCTTGAGGACCACTTATTAAGAATATGTCTTTTTAAAATCTTGTAGAAGAAAAGTTTTGTGCGAAAAAATTATGGGTGAAGGAGAAAAAAAAAACAATATTCGAATGTACCTTTGAGTGCTTTAGGATTGTCTCCTTAAAACCTTACAAATAAAAACTTTATAAAAAATAAACCTTAGCAGAGGAAAACTAGTAAAATTAGCTCATATCCTTAAGAAACACTTACTCCCCTCATGAGTATTGAGATCTTCTTTAAGTCAATGCATGCTAATGTTGTATACTATCCTTTTAAATATTGCAATTGATAATGATTTAGTGAATAGATATACCAAATTATCACTCAATTGTATATGGTTGACATCAATGTCACCACTTTCCTAAAGCTCACATGCATATAAAAGAATTTTGAATTAGATTGGTTTTGTTACCTTTGGGATTTGATATTGTTGATACCCATTTTCGTGACACATTTTCTACAAGCACAATCAATAGAGCCCAACTTCCTTATGGACCCAATTCATGTATTATATTATTTTATTCTTTTAAGCATGGCCCAAGCCCATGCTACATATTTGGGAAAGTTGAAGGAGTGCGGTTTGAAGGGTATGGTTCGGTTCCTTTCGGACCTTTTGCATGAGCCCAGCCCATGTGTGCTACCAAGTGGACAAGGGAAACTAGTAGCACCTCTGGCTCATGGAGGAGGTCTTGTACCTAAAATTTCCACCTTAAAAGATCCTTTATGCTCTGGTTGACTGTGGCCTAAATTTTTTGCTCTACCATTCTTTGGCCTAAAACATATAGCTGACCCTAAGTGGCTAGCCTTGTTTGCTGCAACAACCAAATGCAGACTTAAAGGGCCTGCCATGTCTAAGAAACATCAGCCCATGAATTTAGGCCAATCCATTTCCCAAATTATGCAAAAAGCAAACCAACTCTCTTATCCAATTAAAGCAAATCTGACCATAACATCTTTGATTGAGACCTTGGGGTTCAAAGCCTCTTCTATTGACCAAAAACTAGTCACTTAGAGCACCTCAAACTCAATACAAAAGGCCCCAATCTAACTTAAAATGAACCAACTACGTTTTCCCCCATAGAGTAGAAACTTAAGACTAAAAGCCTATTCAGCCAGCCAACATTCTCACAATTTTGAAGCTTAGGAGTGGAAATATGGGTACAATGGAATTTTCCCTCTCTTCCTCGCAACCTCTCTCAATTTCCTCTTCTCGCTGACTGTGGGTCAAAGTTTCGGACTTGTGTACTTTTTCTGCATTTTCTTGTATTTCAGTTATGACATTTGGATTTCTCTCTTGTTAAAGCACCATTAGCCTTTTGTTCATTATAAATTTGGAATTTTGGGCTTAATTCTCCACAAATAATCACTTCTTAAGAACCCAATGGGAGATTTGGGCTAATCTTGCATTTTTAGCCCTTGTAGCAAAATGACCGTGACACTTTAGTGACTCCACTAAGGAGCTAAGCAGCTGAAACAAGAGAAATGGTTCCTCCAAAGATGCAACCAACAAAGAGATGGTGTTTCTCACCTCAACTTGCTATTCCCAAGAGAAACTGTATGATGCTTTACTGCGCAAGAAGAGCATTGTGAAGTTAAGCTGAAAAAAATATCTATCCTTAGCTCATTGAGATGCTAGAGATGCTCCAAATCATGTGACAAAATCGCTCCAACTTACGGAAGCCATCCAAGAAGTAAAGGATGGAGGGAGAATCAACTTTCTTATTCAAGAGAAAAATTTTCTTCCACTCATCTATATTATTTTTTAGTTATCATTCTTATGGATGAATTATCCTACATCTCTTGATTTCTATAATATTTGTAAACAGTTTTGTTGTAGCTTGAAAATGCAAAAATGGTGAGCCGTAAGTCTGGCCTCAAAAGGAAGGAAGGCTTTAGCCAATAATCAACAAAGAGAAGTTCTAAACATCAATTTCAACCTAAGAACCCCCAACGATAGCAGCTAAAAGCTCATCCTCAACATCTTCTCAACATATCTCTCTTTTATTGTTGAGTTGTATTGTTGCTAGGTTAGCGCCAAGCGTATGGAGGCTGTCGCGAGTGATTGACTCATTTTGAGACGAGTATAGTTGACGTTGTGTGCAACCCTTCGCAGCAGAATATTTTTTGCGTCACCGCTAAATAAAGTCTTTGCCAAATTTGTAAAGGCCACAACTAAGCCAATTGCAAGTCGCTAGATATTCCACACACCAAGTCTTCAAGTAGCGACATGTCATAAACCAAACCTTGAAGTCATATGAGCGATATACTATTGTCAAAGCACACTTAAGCTAAGACTCTCAAGCTTTCTCTTTGCTAATTCATCTTTTTTATATATCGCTTGAACCATTTCAATCTTTCAAATTTTTAATCAAAATATTTTCAGTAAGTCATTTGTGCTAGTGCTTAGACATGACTATCGTTTACTAATATAAATGATAATTACACTAGGGGACAAAACGAAAACCTTCTCGGAGCATCTGACAAAGAAGGAAAGCTGGACTCGGTTTCCTCTTACCAAAGTCGTGATACACTCATGCACTCTAAGCATTGACAAGCTCACACATCCAAAATCATGGTCGATCCGCACACGCCAAGCCATGGCGTGTTCATATATCTCAAGTCGTGACAAGCGCATGTATTCCAAGCCATGCCAATGCCTTAATCATTTTTGAATTCAAGATTATGCCTAAAGAGGGAAGTGTCAATGTTGCCATCTTCAAGAAAATTGCTCTTGGCATGCACCTTTGAAGAATGTTTTGCTAGAGCTTGCTGTAAACATTGATGTGAAACAACCAAAAATCACACACTAGTTGCTAGAAATCCTTAAATCCATTCCAAATATTTTCAAGTGGAATCTTAGTATAATGTGGAAGCTTGGAATAAGCAACATTGAGGCTAACGACAGAAATTGTTGTGCTAGGGATGCAACAACCCTATACTGATATCTCAAATGCTTAGCCCATCATTGTCCCAAAGTTATAAGCTAAGCTTGGTAGAAAGAGGCTCATCGAAGCGTGGGAGGAAAACTATTGTGCTAGGAATGAAACAACCCTATATCGACATCTTTGATGCTCAGCCTATCATTGTCCCTGAAAGCTTGAATTTGTGCTAAAACACAAGAGCTTGTTCAGACCCCCAATTAAAAATACCAGCTAGATTGCTTTTACTCTAATTTAGACTAAGTGCGGAATAAGAGTAAATAAGTGTAATGAACCGATAACACTACCCTAAGCCATATTCATCCATCATCAACAATAAAATGAAATCTTAAAGAGTAGGGAAGAGAGATGTAAACACAAGATAACATCGAGACGTGTTATCGAAGAGGAAATCGAAAAACTCGGTGAAAAACCTCTTCGCGACTCTCCAAGTTGAAATCGATCCACTAGAGAATAAAGTTGGAGTACACGAATAACAAAAGACCCTTCAAGCCTAGTCTACCCCATGTACTTGAGCCCTCCAAGCTCCTGCTACCAACGGACTTCTCGGAGTCTTGTCTTCTCTAAATTTTCTGATCCCACAATTCAACCCGATTGCATCCGTCAATGAATGGCTTCTTCCAATGCTTCCCAGTAGCACCAAAATCTCACTTTACACTTAGAATGAGTGTGGTAAGTGTTTGGGCTAGTAACCTCTCAAAAATCTAGAGATAAAGATCTAGAGATGGAGAGATAGGAGTTAAGGAAAACCACAAGGAAATGTGTAGATGATTGTGGGTATAACAATCTCTAACTCTCAAGTGTATTTTCTAGGGTTTTCTCTCTGAAAAACACTTCTTACAATTTGTGGGTAATGAGGGTATATATAGTGTGGGTAAAGACTTGGTAAAGCCAACACAACTTTTTGCCAAACAAAGACTTTTGCGGGTCCTCCGTGGGTTGGCCCTTCTCATAAGACAGTCACAAAAATGATAGCTTGGCAAGACACTTGATCTTCCAGTCATGTGCTCCACATGTGACCTTTTCGCGAGTTGCATCTCACGAGCTACTCGCGAGCCAGTCGCAAAATCCATTGATTCAACTTTTGTAGCTTGATTCTTCACCAATCTTTCACACTCATCCCTTACAGATAAACCCACATACATACAAGGAAAATGATTGAAGAAATTACAATCAAATTAGGCACGGAATTAAAGCCAACACAATATAGTTGGAAATCACAACTTTACAGTCCCAAAATTAGAAGCCAAGTTAGCGAAGTATGGAGTCGCTGTCTGCATCACAACATATTTTGGTCAAAGGAGAATCATATTCTGCCTTATATATAACAGATTAGGGGACCCCATTTTTGGAACTCATCTTGGAGGAATATGAAGAGTACTAAGGAAGGAATAAATCCCACCAACAACTCTTGGCGATGGGATACCATTGAGTTGCTTCTCACGAGCTACTCACGAGCCAGTTGCAAAATCCACTGATTCAAATTTTGAAGCTTGATTCTTTACCAATCTTTCACACTCATCCCTTACAGATAAACCCACATACATACAAGGAAAATGATTGAAAAAATTACAATCAAATTAGGCACGGAATTAAAGCCAACACAATATAGTTGGAAATCACAACTTTACAGTCCCAAAATTAGAAGCCAAGTTAGCGAAGTATGGAGTCGTTGTCTGCATCACAACATATTTTGGTCAAAGGAGAATCATATTCTGCCTTCCATGTAACAGATTAGGGGACTCCATTTTTGGAACTCATCTTGGAGGAATATGGAGAGTACTAAGGGAGGAATAAATCCCACCAACAACTCTTGGCGATGGGATACCATTGGTTTGACATAACCAAATTTGCTAAAGTCGCCACACTTCCAAGTGCACTCCAAGCTTATACGCACACACCATATAAACCTTCAAGACGTGAGCACCCCAAAGCTTTTTATACATGGGGGCTTGATCTCATCGGGCCTATCCATCCATTCTTGAATGGGTACATTTGGGTTTTTGTCACCACTAAGTAATTCATTGAGTGGGCAGAAGCAATTCCACTCAAGAAAAAGCAATGGGAGTGGCCATAGCCAACTCCATCATGGAGCATATCATTCGTCACTTTGGCATCTCACATGAAATCCTAAGCAACAACAATATATCTTGTTCATATCAATTTTTGGAGGCAAACCCCATGAAACATTAGAAAACCAACAAACTATCATATTATCCAAGTATGGTGAGACCCCTACATAAGAAGGTGAAATGCTTTCAATAAGGTAGAGAAAGCTAATGCTTTCTCTCAATTGTAAAAATTGCGAAGCGGTGAGAAAGCCTGTAAATTACTCTTATGGAAAAACCTCTACATGCGAGGGTGAAAATACTCTCAATAAGGTAGGGAAAGCCAAATACATACTCTCTCAATGGTAAGCCCTATCAAATGATTAGGAAGCCAATAAAACATTTTATTATGGCGATACCCCTACATGCGAGGGCACAACTAGTCCTTTAAAAGGTACGAAAGCCTATAAATCCTCAAAGGTAAACCCTGTCGAATGACTAGGAAGCTGACAAGATGCCACATCATTCATACAGGGTAAGACCCCTACTTGCGAGGGCACAACGCCCTCAAAAAGGTGGGGAAAGCCAATATTTTCTTAACAGCAAGCCTTACAAAGTAGTAAGAAAGTCAACATAATATCTTATAATTCAAGTGCGATGATCCACTATGTTAGGTTCTAAAGATTTAGGATTTTATGTATTTAGAACTCTAATTTGTATTGTTGGCAAACCATGATCAAAACAGGTTATTTAGTCTTGTTTAGACTTGCTCAAAGTTGGGTCTTTCATGTAAAGTTGGAATTGAGTGGCTGCAGATGCATTGGTGCATTTCGGCCTGGCTCGATCGATCGAAGGAAAGGCTCGATCGATCGAATCTCGGGCAGAATGCTTTTCTGCAGAATATTCCAGCTCAGCCCTAACTCATTAAACGTTTTGGGTTTTCTGTTTTTACCCTAGGTATATAAAGAAAAAGCCTAGCCACATTTTTAGAGTTGCTCCAGTTTTATTGTTGCTCATACATTTCAGTTTTGTGTAAATCTCTTGTGAGATCTAGAGGAGCTTTCCTTTACACAAAGTTTAGGGTTTTCGAGATAGAGATAGTATCAACATCTTGATGATCAACTCGGTTGCTACCATTGAAGCTTAAAGAATATCAAGCGTGGGTGCTTGTAGCTGATTGAAGAATTCAAGAAAGAAGGAGTCCGTGGATTCGGAGCTTGCACGTGGTCGTGTCAGTAAGTTCTATTGGTGGGTAGCATTAGGAAGTCAAGCGGGGAGCTTGTAGTCCTTCTGTATGAACTTCGATTCTTTCATAGTGAATTGAAGTTTGCCTTGAGGATCGGTGGGTCAAATCCTCCCCAGGTTTTTACCGTGTGGTTTCCTGGGTGATCATATCTTGTGTTATTTATTATTCCGCTGCTTTATATGTTTGATATGATTATTTGATTGCTTTAACCTAGAATTGCATAATTTGACTAAGTAACAACTTGGCTAATTAACTAGGCTAAACAATCTGGTTGTTTTAAGGGGTCTAAAACCGTTCAAGTGGTATCAGAGCAGGTAGCTCTCTTGTAAGAGATTTTTTTGATCTCTGAGCTGATCCTTAACCCCTGTTGTCATGAAGCATGGACACTCTCTTGTTGTTCCTCCTCACTTTGATGGGAACAACTATGCTTATTGGAAAGTAAGGATGAAAGCATTCCTGAAATCTATTGATGAGAGAGTATGGAATTCCGTTGAATACGGATGGCAGAAGCCCACTACTCCTGTGAGTGAGTGGCAGACTTCTGAAAAAGAAGCAGCAAGCTTCAATAGCAAAGCTATGAATGCCATCTTCAATGTTGTTTCTATGGAGGAATTTAAGAGGATCTCAAATGTTGAGGTTGCTCATACTGCTTGGAAAATCCTCCAAATTGTGCATGAAGGCACAAGGGCAGTTAAGATCAATAAACTGCAGCAATTGACTTCTAGATTTGAAAGCATTAGGATGTCTGAGGATGAAACTTTTGATGAATTCTATGCTAAATTGAATGACATTGTTAATTCTGCTTTTAATTTGGGTGAAATCTATGATTAACCTAAAATTGTTAGGAAGATTCTTAGATCTTTAACTGAAGACTTTAGACCCAAAGTGACTGCCATTACTGAAAGCAAGGATGTGGACTCCATCCCTATTGATGAACTTGTAGGATCTCTTCAGTCCTATGAGTCTGACCTACCCAAAGTGAACAAATCCAAATCAATAGCTCTTAAGTCAGTTGATGATGTTGATGGTGGTGGATTTGATGATGAGCTCTCTACTACAGAGATTGCGTACCTTGCCAAGAACTTTAAAAACTTTCTTAGGAATATCAACAGAAAGGCAAGAGGTACAAACACTGCTGAACCTAGAAATTTTAGGAAGAATGATCCCACTAAAATGAATAACTTTGAAAAACCTAGAGAAAAAGTTGGTCAATCTTCAAATAATTTATTGGGTCCTCAGTGTTTTGGTTGTCAAGGGTATGGTCATGTGAAATCTGAATGTCTTACATTCTTAGGGTAAAGCTATGGCTGTAACCCTTAGTGATAATGAGGTTTCTGATAATGAGTCTGGATGTGATGAGGATGGAAACTTCATTACTTTCACTACTACAGCTGTAGTCAATGAAAGCGTATCTGTTGAAGAGAACCTTTCTGATGGGTAACTCTCTGAGGATGCAGATCTTCAAGAGGCCTACAATAAACTTTGTAAAATTGCTGCAAAGGATGCTATGAATGTTGAACTTGGCCTAAGAAAATTGAATCTCTTGAGCTTGAAAAGAAAAATTTGCTTGTTAAACTGTTTGATGCTAATGATCTTTTGAACAATGTTAAATCTGAAAACATGCTTTTGCTTGATAAAGTTAAAACTTTGGAACATGATTTATCTGTTGCTAGATCTGCTAGTTCTAAACTTGATCATATGCTGAATGTTCAAAAGTATCATTCTGATAAATCTGGGTTAGGATATGTTGAAAGCATCTTTGATTCTGCACCACATTCCACGAATTTTGTTCCTTCTTCATCTTCTGAACCTTCCGTGAGTGAGGTTATGAGTGAAACTATCAAACCCCCTGTGAGTGAGATTGTCAAGCCTGTAGAAGTTTCACCTCCTAGGAAGATTAGGGTTGATGTGAGAGAGTCTAAACCTAAGGATTCTATCCTTTCTAAGGACAAGATGCATGGTAAACCTGCTTGGGTTTGTCATTATTGTTGAAAGTCTGGACACATTCGTCCTAAATGTTACAAGTTTCAAGCTGCTAAGAGAGCAAACAAACCAAAGGTGCCTGTGCCTCAAGCACAAGATCCTATGGCACTTATTGGTGAATTGGTAAAGGTGTTGAACCTTTATTCCAATCCTGGAGTTAGAAATCACTCGAATGTGAATAAGAACTCCAATGCTTGTGCTGCATCTAAAAGGTTTTGGATGCAAAAGACTCGTCCTAATTGAGTCTTTCTGACATGGTCCTTGTGCTTTACTGCTCTATCCTCTGTGACCATTGTTCTTTGGTATTTGTGTTTTTTTTTAGGATTTGCATTACATTACATTCATGTATTTCATTCTTGGATTTATTTGTTTTCTCTTTTTTTTTATAAAAAAAAAAAAAAAAAGAGAAGGAGAAAGCAAAAATTTGTTTGACATTATTTTTCTTGGTTTTTTAAAACAAGGCTGGTCAATTTATTTACACATAACATGTCTTTATGTACCTTGTTTAGCTTTGATGAGCTTATTTAGTGCACTTGACTAGTTGAAACTTTGTAGTGCATGTTGTGTGGGAAAGATGTTTATGCTGTTTATCACTTTGTCTTAATCTTGAAGTCACATGTTATTTGACTGTCGGACTAGATCCTTTTGAGAAAAGCATAAATAACCATCTCACCACTGTTCACTAGCCAATCATGAACACCTTAGTGCATATCATAAGATTTTGTGCTCGAGAAAGTGTAGCACATGCACAAAAAGAACATAAGGTGTAGCCTTAGCTTAACTGCTTAATGCTTAAAATTGGTGTGTACTATTAGGCTTGATGCCAATTCACTTAATTAAAACTGGTGTGTACTATTAGGCTTGATGCCAATTCACAAATTTAAGAGGCTAAATTCAAGAAACTTACATGATTGCAGGCTTATGTTCTAGGAGATGTGGGAGTTATATGATGTAACTCTTTAGGTGATAGTCTCTTTTAAATTCTATGTGATGAATTTTGTAGACTTTGTGATTGATTGCTATTCACATATTACCTCACATGTTTCTCAAGCTTTTGCTAGTTTGCACACACTACATGAGTTACTCTTTGCTAAACACTGTACATGTTATTGTGTGTATTTTTGGTCTGACCAACCAAGTTTGAAAATATCTTGAGATTTATGCAAAACATTATTTTGCCTGAGAAATTGAAAGAAGAACTGGCTGAAACTTTCTTTGGAGAAACTGGGATTACAAATTTTGGGTTTTTGAAAAATCATTCCATTTCATCTTATACTCATGCATTGTGGTTCATTGATTTCGATGCTTTGAGGAGTTTTTTTTAAAAATTGGTTTGAGATTTTCAAAACTGAAATTTTTCTGAAAATACTGTGATTCGCTGCTTGTTTCGATCGATCCAGTCTGTTTTTCGATCGATCGAAAATTTTAAAATTTCTTTTATAAAATTCCGGAGTGATTCGATCGATCGAAAGTAATTTTCGATCAATCGAAAGTCGTGAATCAGCTTTTTAAAAACAATATTCTTGGACTGATTCAACCTAACTTTTCAAAAGTTTTTCAAACTTTTCTTTCTCTCTCCGAGTTGGCACGATCTACAACAATTTTTTGTCGTTTTCCTCCAAATTTTTTGCAAGATTTCTCTTTCCTCAAGCCGGTAAGTCTCTTTTGCCCCTCCTTTTTGAGTTTATTTGCATTTTTCATGCATTTTCCCTCAAATTTTCAGACCTCTCTATTTTTGGGATTTTTGATGTTTCAAGCAAAATCTTGTGCAATTGATCAATGGGTTTTTATGGGGACATGTTATAAGCTTGATTGTGATAGTTTAATTTGATCAATTTTGGTTTTTGTGAGAAATTGAAATTCTAGGGTTTATGTTCAAGTTCCGAATTGGGGATTTTGTTAAATTGAGTTGTAATTGATGAAATTGGCTTGTTGATTGGATGTAATTGGGCACTATAATCTATGTGTAATGTTTTGTAAGGCTTAATTCATCCATGTGTTTCAAAGTTTTTCAAGTGGTTTTCAAATTTTTGGGGTTTTTGTTAGAAACTCTGTGCTCAAGCCAATTTTGTGCAATTGAACTTAATTTTGACCTTTGTTTACTGCATTAGTACATGCCTCATGTCATTTTAAATGTTCGTGCATCATATAGATTTTTGCTCTATATTTTTTTTGTGCTGACTTGCAGTCTGCCCTTGGTTTTTATTTTTATTTTTTTTGGTTTTCTCTGTGTCTCTGTCCTTTCCTTAGCATCATGCCTAGGAAAACTAGAGCTCGTAGGTTTGTCACCGCCTCTTCCCCATCCCCTCCTCCCTTTGACCGAGAGAAATTCCCCAGTGAGAAAAACCAAGAGGTTTATGATAAGTTGAACCTTAAGAGGAAAATTTGGTCTGAACGTTCTGTCATTCTAGATGAGCTTGATCTTGCCATTAGGGCAAAGTTTGAGTGTCGGGGCTGGTTACCCTTGGTGGATATTTCTGATCCTCCTCCACTTGCTACCTTGATTAGAGAGTTCTACTCGAACATCTCTATCCGCATCTATGATTCCAACACTTTAGTAAAGAGTTGGATACGAGACGTAGAGTACTCCATTACTCCTAAGGTAGTGGCTGATGCTCTAGGGGTACCTTTGGTACAGCACCCTGTCTATCCATATGATGAGTCTCCAGTTTTGAGTGATGTTATGTCTTACATCACTAGGTCTTCTATCCAGTGGGGTTTTGATCCTCGGATCACCACTGCTGAGCTTTCTGAGCTTCACTATCTTTTCTTTAGGATAGCTTGTCACTCCATCTGGCCCATTTCTTATCTTCACACCATTCCTCTCGAGTGGTGTGTATTTTTGTACACTCTTGTCACTGATGCTCCTATCAGTTTTCCCCACTTGTTCCTTCGTTCTTTGAACGAAGTGTATAGGAGTTCATCTTCTACTCGTGCACTAGTTCATCCTATTTTCATCCATAGGATTCTTCTTTATTTAGGTTTAGAGGATTTCCCTTCCTCAGAGCCTGTGCATGTCATCGGTCCCTTTGGTGTGTCTTTTCTTAGACAAAGGGCTGCTCACCTTCGAGCTGGCTCTAAACACCCTAGGTCTGAGCCTTCCGGGTCCGTACCTCCTCCCTCTTCTTCTACAGGTCCTGCTGGTGAGGCTGTTCCTGATCCTGATGCTGCTGTTCCTCCACCTCCATCGGATGACTTTGATATCCGTCGTACTTTAGAGACTGTCATGACCGTTCAGGCGGCTCATGGTCAGCTTTTGGTGGACCTTTTTGATGAGATCCGAGCTTTGCGAGCTGATCTAGCACGTCTGCGTTCACCCTCACCACCTCCTTTTGATGATGGATTGTGATTGTCCTTTGGCATTCCGTCACAAAAAGGGGGAGTAGAGTTTGTAGATGAGATTTTTGTAGTTAGGGAGATTTTAATTTGTTTTGTGGAGTAGATTGTATTTAGGCGCTTCACCTTGTATATCATTTTTGGGATATTCATGTTAGGGGGAATAACATTGATTGATATACATGATTTTTTATTTGATTATTGTTTCTTTGGATTCACTGTTTATTGATTTATATTCTATGAGTTATTCATGATATATTTCTTTATTATGTGTTGTGTGAATCATACAAGAATGTTATACCTGTTTATATACTATTTTCTGTCACACATGCGTTTATGCGTTTGTTGAGTATTTCAGGAATATACAGGTTGATTCAATTGAGCTGCTGTCTACACTTGCAATTGATGGATAGTAGTTAGGATTGAATTTTGATTTTATGAGCATTATTTTGTAAAGGGCTTTTTACTTGTAAACTTTGAGTTTTTAGTTTGTATTTTGTCACGGATTGCCAAAGGGGGAGTTTGTTAGGTTCTAAAGATTTAGGATTTTATGTATTTAGAACTCTAATTTGTATTGTTGGCAAACCATGATCAAAACAGGTTATTTAGTCTTGTTTAGACTTGCTCAAAGTTGGGTCTTTCATGTAAAGTTGGAATCGAGTGGCTGCAGATGCATTGGTGCATTTCAGCCTGGCTCGATCGATCGAATCTCGGGCAGAATGTTTTTCTGCAGAATATTCCAGCTCAGCCCTAACTCATTAAATGTTTTGGGATTTCTGTTTTTACCCTAGGAATATAAAGAAAAACCCTAACCACGTTTTTAGAGTTGCTCCAGTTGTATTGTTGCTCATACATTGCGGTTTTGTGTAAGTCTCTTGTGAGATCTAGAGGAGCTTTCCTTTACACAAAGCTTAGGGTTTTCGAGATAGAGATAGTATCAACACCTTGATGATCAACTCGGTTGCTACCATTGAAGCTTAAAGAATATCAAGCGTGGGTGCTTGTAGCTGATTGAAGAATTCAAGAAAGAAGGAGTCTGTGGATTCGAAGCTTGCACGTGGTCGTGTCAGTAAGTTCTACTGGTGGGTAGCATTAGGAAGTCAAGCGGGGAGCTTGTAGTCCTTCTGTATGAACTTCGATTCTTTCATAGTGAATTCAGGTTTGCCTTGAGGATCAATGGGTCAAATCCTCCCCAAGTTTTTACCGTGTGGTTTCCTGGGTGATCATATCTTGTGTTATTTATTATTCCGCTACTTTATATGTTTGATATGATTATTTGATTGCTTTAACCTAGAATTGCATAATTTGACTAAGTAACAACTTGGCTAATTAACTAGGCTAACCAATCTGGTTGTTTTAAGGGGTCTAAAACCGTTCACACCACATGCGGAGACATAACCATCCCTTAAGAATATGGGAAAGTCAACACAACAAATCACCACCTCAATTTAGGTTTATAACATGTATGCTAGATGAATGTTAGAGTATGCCATGATAGATGTATGATTAGATCTTTTTGGGATGATTGATGCCTTGTTGTATGCTTAAATGTATGCTAGTGTGTGTGTGAGTTAGAATGCAATATTGTGTATGTCTTTAATAGGATTAAGACATAAGACATAATGAGAGGAAGCCAACTCTAGGGTTGGGCAGTTTTGGGTGCCTAACACCTTCCCAAGACCATACCTTAACTCCAAACCCACATCTCTGGTAGAAAGACGTCCTTCCTTGAAAGGATGCTATATATATGGTTCTTAGATCATTGCAAAACCTAGGTGGTGACTCCTCCCCGTTGTGTCCACAAATTCCCTTGAGCGGAATTGAGAGTGACCTGGTTATGCGCACAGACAGCGGGACAATAAACTCATCAAATGCCAATGCAAACAATAAGAAGACTAGAAAGGGCTTTAACCTTACCAATCCAGTACCACTTATTGCGGGTGTCTTATTGCTGTCAGTGAGAGTTGTATCCTACAAAACACACCAAACAACCCATTAACAAGCATGAAGCAATAACTTGTGACCCCACATCTTTATTCACATTCGCCTCAAGAACACAATATTGGGGGCTGCCAGCACATATAACAGCTATGTCACACCCTTATACTACATCACCAAGTGATATCTTTGCTCCATTCCATCTCAAATGCGCTATCCTAAAGTGGCCAGCAATATCGCTTATTGCTCGTGGTTACAGCTTCATTGAAATAAATCCTGGCAAACACAATCTCACCAAATTGACCAACAAGTAAGTAAATAAAAATTACAGCATCCCCAATGTGGTCCAATTATTCAAGATGACTTCTCATTAATCATCATCTTCTCACATGGACCCGAGTGTAGCATTGGCTTCGCTCCTTTGAATTTACAGCTAAGAACATTACTTATACTACTTTCAACATAATGGCCAACTCAAGGTCAAGCACAACTGCACTACAAATTGACCTTCATGTTTTGCCACTATTAGAATCAGTGGAGAGTCGACTTTGATATGAAGTTCGACTTCAACTAATGCAAGAACTCAACCTCATAGGTCTTTATCTCATAGTGGGTTTGTGATTTCCCAAAGAAGATCCATCCTATAGAAGGAATGACACAATTTATTCAACATATCTCCAAATATATCCAAGTGATGGCAACAAAAAAAAAAAAAGCTTGCCATGGGAAGCATCACATCCATTTTTATCAAGTTTGCTCAAAGAATGGTCTCTACACTGCATTTAGTGGCTACTTTCGGGCCTCATTCACAAATTGTGGGCTTTTGCGCCCTATTGGCTACTAGTCATCAAAGCATTTGTGTCTAGAGATAGTTCCAACCATTCAAGCTTTCTTAACACAAGTGCGACCAAGCTCACGAAAGACAAACTCATTACCCACAAGCTCCTTGTTAGCTCGTTGATATTTAAAAATTGACTATACATACTATGCCGTAAAACAAATGGGGCTTCGAAAAAGGCTATTTTCCACAAAGACAAAATATCAACAAGCCTTTATGTGGCAACACCCACATGGCCTAGCATGCAATACATCATTCTCCTACGACAATCCCTTATTTCTCATTGACGATTTCCTCTTCTGCGTCGACATTGGCTCAATAAAATCAATGCAAGAAAATCTCATAACCATGGTGGCGGGCTGGTGCAAATTTTCTTTTATGTTGTTGGGAAAACAAACTTGCCCCTAGCCAACCAATCCTCTATTGTCTTTGACAGCAGTACTTCATCTCGCCTAGATTTTAACTTTGTAAATGGCGAACAATATTGAAAATTTTCAACTAATTTTCAATGGAACCCTCTTTCTCTAAACCAATAAAGAACAAATTCGACGCCATCATCTTGGACCACCAGATCTGCTCCCACAAGCTACATCACCATAAGAAGCATGCCCATCTCCAAAAAAAAAAAAAAAGGAAAAAAGAAGAAGAAGAGATGTGATTGTGGTCTTTATGATTAAGACGTGGTCATGCCTGAGGGACACCCTTAACAAACTGTTCTTGGGTCCTTCGCAACTAATATAGCGCCATCGCCACAAATTTGCATCCAAGAGCGCAATTGCTCCTTCACAAAATTGGTGTCACCATCATTAGACTTTATCTCTTCTACAACCACCATGGGCTGCATTCACTCACAGCTAAGAAAGCAAAGCTTGGTTCGTAATTCCTCTTGGATTAGTAATTGATCATGGAGCCTCTATAATTGGAATTCATGAGAAGCTAATTGAGATTGTCAAAACCTCATAGGAATCAGCCATCAGATACTATATTTGCTTGTTGGGACTTTTGAGAGAAGGTGATCCAAATGCTAAGAGCATTTCCAGCAGTTTCTCTATATTTTTGTACTGTTTGGACAATGAACAGTAATATTTATCTTTTACCTACCTACCTTTTCAAATACATCTTCCAACAGATTCTTTATCCTTTCTCTATCTCATTTAAATATTATTTATTCATTCATTATTTATTCATATTTTAACACACATATCCCCATACCCCCATCCCTACTCCTTTCTTTGCTAATTTTTTATTTTGTTTTATTCTTTTGCCAGTGAACAGTAACACATCAGGTTTGGAGAATGACTGTTCATTAGCAGAAAACTTTTTGAGTTTTAAAGAAATTGTTAGAGGACTATTTTTTGGTTTCATTCTCCATTATAGAGATTATTTTGCTTTTACCTAAGCTATTGGAGATGCTTTAAGCACTACCTCCTTCACCAAAGCTATATGGTGGAGGAACATGAGTGGACCCACCACTCACTTGTGTTAACAAATGAGCCACACATTTGATTTGGTATTCAGACTTCTACACGTTCAAGGAGGATTAAGTCCACATTATATACTTTGTGCCTCTAACAAATGGGCCAACCTGGTTGTTAACAAGCTGTATTAGTGTTCAACAAAGAAAAAGCTACACAAAATTAAAATGCAAAACTAAAGAAAAAAAAATGAAGTGTTTGGGTAAACTAATTCCCAAACTCACAACATTTTCAAGTAATGGGAAACATCAACTACTCACACACATGCCACAAGTGTCATGTGTGCTTGGGGGGCTAATGTCGATACCCATTTTCATGACACATTTTTTACAAGCACGATCAACCAAGCCCAATTTCCTTATAGGCCCAATTCATGTATTATATTATTTTATTCTTTTAAGCATGGCCCAAGCCCATGCGACATATTTGAGGAATTTGAAGGAGTGTGGTTTGGAGGGTATGAGTCGGTTCGTTTCGGACCTTTTGCATGAATCCAACCCATGCGTGCTACCAAGTGGGCCTTTATGTTTTGGCTGACTGTGGTATAACTTTTTTGCCTTACAATTTTTTGGCCTAAAACATATAGCTGACCGTAAGTGGCTAGCCTTGTTTGCTGCAACAACTAGATGCAGACTCCAAGGGCCTGCCATGTCTAGGAAACATCATCCCATGAATTTAGACCACTTCATTTCCCAAATTATGTAAAAAGCAAGCCAACCCTCTTACCCTATGAAAACAAATTTAACCATAACCTCTTTGATTAAGACATTGGGGTTTGAAGCCTCTTTTATTGACCAATAACCAGTCACTTAGAGCACCCAAACTCAATACAAAAGGCCCCAATCAAATTCAAAACGAACTAACTCCGTTTTCCCCCATAGAGCTGAAACTTAAAACCAAATACTCATTCAGCCAGCTAACATTCTCACAATTCTGAAGTTTAAGGGTGGAAATATGGGTACAGCGGAACCTTCACTCTCTTCCTCACAACCTCTCTTAATTTCCTTTTCTTGCTGATTGTGGGTCAAAGTTTCGAACCTATGTACTTTTTCTACATTTTATTGTATTTCGGTTATGGCATTTTGATTTCTCTTTTGTTAAAGCACCATTAACCTTTTATTCATTATACATTTGGAATTTTGGAATTGATTTTCCACAAATAATCACTTCTAAAGAAACCAATGGGAGATTTGGGCTAATATTGCATTTTTTGCCCTTCTTGCAAAACGTCCTCGACAAATATATATAGTCACCTCTAATATAAGTGATACAAGGAACATTGTCTTTGTATAATATTGCCAAGTTACCTTTGATTAAGGAAAATTCACATTGTTCTTGAATATGTTGAATTGTCGATCTCAACTAAACACATTCACAACTTGCTTCATGAATTGCAACAATCTCTAAGCAAATTGAAGAAATAGCATATTGTTTACTTAATAGATCTCCATGAAATGAAAATGTAGCTATAAGTGAACAAATATAATTTTGTCATTGGTCTTTATGTGGATTAGAAAGATAACCTACATATTTGCATATCTAACTGATTTTATAAAGCATTAACAGCAAGGAAAAACAAAATAAAAAGAGAGCTAATCTTAAAATATTTAATTCACAACTATAAGATTGTGAAAATGTTGTGTAGTAATCTTAAGTAGTTTTTTTTTTTTTTTTTTTTATTTTTATTTTTATTTTTATTTTTATTTTTATGGATCTTACCTATCTCTAATCTTCAAAACGGTATTATAAACTCTATTTTATTATAATAGATTGAATGGATTTGTGCCTTAATTATTCACTTGACTTTACATGAAAAGTTGTTCCACCGCTAGATATTGGAATGAAGATATGTTTTTCTGTTTTTGCCTATAGAAAGAAAAAAACAAAATATTTCACGAGAATTTGCAATCATTAATGTTCTCTCGTTGCTTATTTGAGAGATTCTCATATGTGATTATTCACTTAGTAAAATGATTATTTATTTATTTATTTATTGAGAATCATTAAAATAATTACTTGGGTGACATGAGTTTATTAAATTTTTTTTTTGAAACCGAGTTTATTAAATTTATAACTACATATGTGATGCTTTTTATTTTTTATGACCATATAATATACCATAGACAATTTTTTTTTCACAATCTTTAAAACTTGCTAAGGTAACAACTTGTTATTACAACACACATCGCTTCTACTTCCACACGAAATCATCACTTATGCCACTTTTGCAATTATCCCAATCACAAGATCATGTTAAGAGCTGTAAAAAATATTATAAAAACTATAAAGTTTTGTTCCCCCGTATTGTAGGTACCAAAACTTTTGAATACACTAGAGCCCCGTTTGAATAGCGTTTTGCTCCTCCCGTCTGGTGTTTGGACCTTTTTTTTTTAACCATCGCCTCTTGCACTATACAGTACATTCAGTAGTGAACAGTAACTCAAATTATTTTTTTTATTGTTTTCAGCAAAATGTTTTCCGTTTTCAGCAAAATAAGCAATATCTAAACACACACTAGATGGCAACAGTAACTCATAAATTATTTTTTTTATTATTTTCAACAATATGTTTTCAATTTTCAACAAAATAAGCGATATCTAAACACACACTAGATGGCAAGGTAGATTTTGAATAAGTTTGATCTAAAATTTAGCCCACACAACAAAGTGTCTTTTTATTCATGATTCAGTACAAGCCCTTTTTAGATCTAAGGCTCAGCAGACACATCAAAGTGTCTTACAAGCTAAACGGACACTAATGAAACAAATCCAAACTTAAACAGTACATACTACATATAACCAACACTATTACAAAACCATCCAAAACCATAATATGCTAGCACTTCTAGATTGGGGCCTAATCATTGCTCTACTCCGAAACAAACCTTTTCCTCATCTGAGCAACAAACTCATAAACCTTCTTCTGGTCAGGAAGGGTCTTGGCCACACTCTCCTTCTGCAGGCACCTCTTAGCCCACGTGATAATCTTGGGGCACTCCGCCTCTATGTTGATATTGCCAAAGACCTCATAGGCATGGAACCAGCTGTAGAAAGTGATAAAAGAAAGGTCCACATACCCAAATGTTTCACCCCCAAAGTAAGGCTTGTCACCAAGCTCCACCTCCAATGTCTTTAAGATTTCAAAGAATTCCTTCTTGCCTGCCTCTTGCTCTTCTCCTTTTGTGCTCCATACCTTCCTTGAAGCTCCATAAACCTGAATTTTCCACACATTGTATTACTAGGATGAACAATGACAGTAATGAATTTCAAATCAAGTCTACTGGGCAAACTGAATATTCCTCTAGACATTAGCAAGTGGGAAAGGCCCATAAAATATGTTCTTGATTGTATGATAGAGAGAGACTACTGGACTGACTCCTAAATTTTATTTTAATTAGTGACTTTTTTTTAATGAAAATTTTAATTAGTGACTTACAAAAAAACCAATGGCTCTTGAACATGACTAATGCTAAGAGAGGGCAGAAATAAGGTTTGAATTTGGTACCCAACAACTACATAAATTGAACATGGTCAATGAAAAGCAAATATTAACCATCAAATTTTCTTTCCTTCTTTTTCTACCTGCTCTTATTTCTTTCATTTTTTTTTTCTTTTTCTGAAAGACATCTTAGTAATCACTTAGGCGTTTAACTTAATTCACTGCCTACACTCTGCTTTGATCTCTAGGATCTCCTAGGATTGGAAACAAAAACTTGAAATTGAGTGTGAACTGCAGGAGCAGATGTAAGACTGAATATTAGTTTTATGTTCAATTTGAATTTCTTAATACTTATTGTTACACTTCAAAAACGAAACTCCTAAATTCATAAATGGTTCCTTGAATCCCCGAGGAGAACTACTCTAGTAATGAAACAGGGGCTACTTCAGTATCTTGAAGCAAATTTAATCTTCCTCAAATATATGAAATCCTTGGCAAACAACTTAAGGGATAGAAGAACAAGATTCAGTATCTTAGTCTACTCGTCAAATATAAAACTCATGGAGTTTTAAGATTTAGTCCAAAATCACAACTTGTTTTTTTAATCACAATATTTTATATAGTTTCATAGAATTCGCAAGTTCTTTGGTCAAATATTTTCTAGGGTCATCTTGCATGTCTAATTAAATCATTTCCTTGACATGACCTACGAACTAGTAAATTATTATCATTATCTTTTTAGTATAATTAAAAAAAGAACTAGTAAATTATAATAGAATTTAAACGTCCCAAATAACATTTTTAATAAGAAATCAATCGAATCCAACCTCATAAACATAAACTAAAATATTTCACCTAGTATTAAGTATTAACTGAACATTAAAAAACTAAAATAAAACAACAAAAAGGGTTAAATGTATGAGACACCCATGAAAACCGAGAAATTAAAAATGAACTTTGAATCATATACTCTTTTTTTTTTTTTTTTTTAATAATAATATTTGGGCTTCCTAAAAAAAAATACATAATATTTGGGGATTAATTTATTTATTCTTGAAATATAAAAATTTAACTGCTTAAGAATAAAGCTAAAGCTAATATTGATTACCAAAAAAAAAAAAAAAAAAGCTAAAGCTAATATAAGACATTCTTAAACCTAAAATGGAAAGAAATTAAAATAGCAAAAAGAAAAGGACAATGAAAAGAAATTGCAGAAAAAGGCACCTTTTTATCAACAAAATCGGCCCAGAACCTGGCTTGAGCTCTCTGGTAAGGATCAGAGGGAAGCAATGGAGACTTTTCATTCCAGACCTCGTCTATGTACTGAACAATGATGAGGGACTCACACACAGGCTTCCCGTTGTGGATTAGAACTGGGATCTGCTTGTTAATGGGGTTCATCTCTAAAAGCAGTGGGCTCTTGTTCTTCAAGTCTTCTTCCTTGTACTCATACTTGATACCCTTCTCAGCCAAAGCAATCCTGACTCTCATCCCAAACATGCTAGGCCAGAAATCCAACAGAACCACCTCGTTCGCCATTGTCACAGAACTCTAGGTGTTGAAGCAAATGAGAGAAATGCAAAGATAAGTGTGAAAAGAGAGGATTTTGTATATCCTGTATCCGGCAATATATACTCAAAGCGTGAAAGAGAGCAAAGGGACTTTATTTATTTATTTATTTATTATTATTGGAAACGCAAAGAGACTTTGAAGAGAGCTAGTGAGGTGCACTAATATGCCGGGGACAGGAAATGCTTAAACCGTGAAAGAGAATGCAAAGAGACTTTTTATTTTAAATTTTTTATTATTGGAAATGCAAAGAGACCTGGAAGAGAGCTAGTGAGGTTCACTAATATTACTCATGAGGATAAGAATCCCATACCATACAAAAGCAAATAAATATACAATGGACTCGAAATGTATAGCACGCCAAGCAGTAGGGCCTATATTCCTCGACTCTTTCGCACTCGACGATGTCATTGCTTTCGTCATATAATTTATAACTTTTGCATTTCTGACTTTTCATTGGGTGTTGAGTCTATCAGTCTATGTCCCATTTCTAACTTCGTCATTGGGTGTTTAGTCTATCGGTCAATGTCTCTTTTGCTTTACTTTAAAATTTTTTTTGCAGATTATCTACATGAGGTTTAGACCGAATTTAATTTACTCATCCATAATTTTATTTTTTACACTTTACTTATTTGTGGTTCATTCCGTTTATGCTTTGTAACTCACCTCTAATTTTTTTGTTACTCTAATAAATTTCATCAAAAAATCAAATAAGAAATCAGATCAAATACTCCTCTCCCACGCATTAGTCCGAGAATTATCATTAAAGGCAAAAATCACGTACTACTCTTTACATTACTTCTTATTTGATTTTATTCCTCTCTCTCTCTCTCTCTCTCTCTCTCTCTGTGTTCAGTCTATGTCTCTCTCTCATCTCCCATGCTTTGGTTTAGATAGGCGGTAGCTTTGGGTCACCGTTGCGATAATGGAAGAGCCAAGGGTGGCTATATGGGTTTAGGTTTTGATTTGTGAAGGAGAAGCATGACTGATTTGGGTTTGGGTTTTGAGGAGTGTGACGTGTAGGTTGCAATTTGGGTTTTGGTGGTGGTCGATCTGAGATTTTGGGTTGTTACGGTGGACACGGCTTGGTTGCAGTGTCATTGTGGGTGTGGCGTCATTGTGGGTGTGGTGGATCATCGGTGTTGCTAGTGGTGGCTCCATTCCTTTGCTCAAACCCAGATCCATGATAAGCATATCGTTTTCTTAGAAATGAAGTGAGCGACACCCATGAACCCATTCAACGGATCAACGAAGATCATGTCTTCTTACATCCAGTTTCCACTAAAGTAAAAATTGTGGGGAAAGGGGATTGAGTTGGATCATGTCTTCTTACCCAGATCCATGATAAGCATACTTGAAACTAAAATAAAAATTGATTATAGAAAAAAAGAACGAAAAATAAAAATAAAAATAATGGCACAGTCATTATACTTTGGCAGTCACTCAGCTAAAGCATCTTAGCTTTAGGGTTTATATACTTTGACACCTACTCTGCTTGCAAGACGCTTAGCTCTTCAAGGTCTATTGCCTTTGTTTCTTCTTTTATTGTTTTTTATTTATTTTTTTGGGTTCTTCTATTTTTGCTTTGTTGGATGTCTACTTACATCCAGCTTAATCCCCTTTCCCTACAATTTTTATTTTTCGTTCTTTTTCCATTTAACAGATTATGTCATTTGCATCATTTATGGTTTGTTTGCATGTATTAAAATATCAATGAGTCAATGATAGTGGAAATCTTGGATTGGGTCACGGATGATTCAAGCCTATTGTTATGGGAATTTAAAAGTTAGAATGAAGGGTGGAATCAGTGTGGTGCTTGGATTTTTGGTGGGTTTTTTATTTTCCATTGAAATTTATTTATTTATTTTATAGGTACAAAGATCTGAGTCTATTGTACTTTAATGGTATTGCTTGATTTGATTTGTATTAGTTTTTTGGATGTATGTTCTTCATGTTGGTAAATTGTGAGAAACTAATACCATATTTTAATCCTGTTTTTTTTTTTTTTTTTCTTCTTGTTTTGGGAGGAAAGAGACATCAAATGGGTGTAAAAGACTTATTTACCCATCCTTTTTAGTAACAGAGACTAAACGGAAGTAACCTCAGATGGGTAAAATGTTAAAAATGAAACCATGGGTGAGTAAGTTAAATTCGGGCTAAACCACAGGTGAGTAATTTGTAATTATCCCAACAACAAAATAAAAAAAAAGAAACAAAATAGATGTGACATTTTTCTATTTCTAGAAATTTCGTGGTCCTCGCTGATAGGCCAAAAACAAATTGACTCCTTATAATGAATTAATTGATTAATTAGCCAAGTTTATTAATTAATCAAATTAACATGCAAACGCATGGTAGCACAAACAAATCATCAATAACTAAGTATGCAGCGGAAAATAAATTGACATGGTGATTTGTTTACAAATGGAGAAAACTTACACGGCAAAAACCCCACTGAGTGATTTTAAGGTCACCACTCCCGATAATCCACTATTATCACAATAAGCGGTTACAAGTAAAAGAATCCCAGTACCTTATACCAACCTACAGTTGAACCCTTACCCCAATACCCAGTTGAACTTGTTATGTAGTGACAATCTCTCTTTTTAATGCATGGCTCCTAGTATGTAACTAACCAATTGCGCGAATCCTAGTATGCGACTTCAGTCACCAACTAGAGAAAGTTGTTGGCTGCAAATTTGTTCAGTTCATCCAGACGATGAAGATCGAGAAGATGCTTGGTCATAAAACCCTATGGTGTATAAACACAGCAGCTTCTTCACAAGAAAGATGAACTAGGGAAAATTCTGTCTCCAATCACAATTTGCTTGAACAAATTTTGCTCAACACTTGTGCAACTTGTGTCTCCTTTGACAGCCCTTACTTTGTAGCTCCAATCAAATACATCGAGGTTATTCTTTAGGAAATTGATGATTCTTTCCTCCGTCTTTGTGTTTAGACTCGTCCCTATTTTCGTCGTCTTTGCTAGATCTCCTTCGACCAGCTTTACTGTTTCTAGCTTCTTGACGATCTCGGGTGTCTTATCTTCAATTACCCACGTGTGGTTCTCTTCTGATGCTAGGACGGCCTGGTAACACTCTCTGGCCAACACTTGATCTCCTTTTATTTCTCCGACCCCCTGTTCTGTTGGAAACTTCACCTTCAAACAGTATGTGGAAGTGGCAGCTTTCCAGTGGTTGAGGGTAGGTCGTCCTATGATCACATTGTAAGACGAGGGTAATCTACTACCAAAAAATTGTGTTTGTTGGTTACCTGGAGGGGGTATAACCAGTCGTGACTGTCAACGTCACTATTCCACGAGGGTACACCTTGCCTCCATTGAAGTTGACAAGGGGTGACTCGAAAGGACGAAGCTTTTTTGGGTCTACTTTTAATTGTTGAAAGGTGGAAAGGTAGATAATGTCCATCGTGCTCCCATTATCTACCAGAACCCTCCTTGTATTGAACCCCTCGATTATGATCATAATGACCAGTGGATTGTCATAAGGTTGCTTTACTCCTCTAGCATCTTCTTCTGAGAAGTATATGTCTTGGTTCATCCGTCTTTACTTCAGGGGAGGTAGGCTATGAACACTATTCACTTGCCTTTGATGTGATTTTTTGAGGGATCAGAACGACCCTCCTATGGTTGGTCCTCCCGTGATGGTTTTTATCTCCCCTATTGCACTCTGCGGACGAGGTGGTGGGTGATTTTTACCTCTCTGGAAACTTCCATGCTGATACTTCTTAGCATATTTGCTGGTTTCTCCCCTTTTTACATACCTCTGAAGTTTCCCTTTCTAGATAAGTTCTTGTATTTGCTCCTTCAGATCCTGGCAATCCTCTATGTAATGCCCATAGTCTTTGTGAAAATGGCAATAAATCCTCTTGTCATGCACACTAGGCGGTGATTGAAATGGCCTGGGCCATTTAAGATATTGTTTGTCTTTAATCTCCGTCAAAATCTGGTCAACAGGCATCACTAATGGTGTGAACTTCGGTGGTCAAGGATTCTTATCATCTCTTCGTCTATTTCCGTTGACATTTCGTCGGTCAGCTCAATCTCTTTTCTGCCCCTTCGATTGTCTTCTTTTTCCTTCTTTTTCTCCCTTGGTTTTTCTACTTCATCTATGGCTGCCACAGCGTCTTCAACGTTCATATATTTCTGTGCTTTCAATAGCACTTCTGCCATCGTCTTGAGAGGATTATTCACCAAGGAAACCACAAAATCTCTGGACTTCAATCCTGCTTTAAAAGTTGTAATCTGCACCTTATCGTCTAATTCATCTACCTCCAGCATTCCTCGTGTGAAGTGTGTCACATAGGACCTCAAAGTTTCCTTTTCTCCTTATTTGATTATGAGCAAATGATCAGCTGTCCTTTTTGGACGTTGTCCACCAACAAAGTGAAGAACAAACGAGCTGCTTAATTGCTCGAAGTTATCAATGGACGATGTTGGCAATTTGGTGAACCATTCTTGGGCTGCCACTTTAAGGTTAGTGGGGAAGGATCGACACAGAATCTCATTAGGGGGTTGTTGAAGACCTAACTTCGTCTTGAAAGTATTCAGATGATCTAACAGATATTTTAATCTGTCAAAGGGTTCGAGCTGGGGTAGGCAAAACTTGGAGGGTACCGGGCACTCTTGGACGGCTGTGGTGAAAGGTGAGTCAGTCTTTCTGACAATTCTATCCAATCCTTGATCTATTTTTCCCTTAATAGTGTTTCTCAGTTCATCCATCTCTTTCCTCATTTCCCTGAGGAAATCCGAGTTTGGCTCTTCTAGAGTGCTGGTTCATCTCTTATGACTGTCTTCATCCTCATCTTTGTTGATTTATGTGTGGTTATCTCCCTGTTGCAGCCATTGTCTCATCTCTTGATTTTGCTTGGTGAGTTCTTCCACTGTGGCTGCAAGCACTTGAATTTGTAGGGCCAATGCAGCAGGGTTTGGGTTAACGCTAGACTCCATCTTTACTTACAATTTGGAATGGAACAAAGTCCTTGAACTAGATGCTCAAGAATATTCACGTTCCCACAGACGGTGCCAAACTGGTGATGCTCTGATCGTTAGTTAAGAGGTTCGTCTAGAGTGGGGTCGTCCACAATTGCTCTAGACCCTGGAACATGACAAATTGCAAAGAATGTGGTCACCGGTGTGGCGCTAGCCACAGAGTCTCCGATGCCAAAGTTAGAAAGGCTTGGAAACAAAAGAAAATAATGTAGCTTCAATAAGTGTAATCTTTTTGTATGTGTATGCGTACCTTTCTCGGATATTGTTTGTGGATATATATACGTTATTTCCTTTTTCTTCTAGCCGTTGGTTCTATAATAATGGGAGCATTATTGCAAAATTTGTAATGCCTGTGCAGGGTGTTAAGTTGACAGATACACCTTCAACGATATTGAAATTCATTGCTATCTTTGTAACGTTTTGTCTTGATTTAAGGACGGCGGTTAAGTCGTCGTCAGGCAATCCCCTCGCACTATGCTAGCGCTAGAGTCGTCCTTGTACCTCGTCCTTCTCATATGGACGATTATATTTTTTGGGACTATCAATATCAACCACCACTGACCACACCAACCCCGTTACAAGATACAACCAAACCCAGCTCAACCCCAGTCATATAATTTATCACTTTGGGACACGTGCATGGTTACATATAATTGCCACAGGCCTTTCAGGCACTTCAGGCTTCTCTTTGTACTCTCATTTTGTCCATTAGAGACAGACAAACAACAAAAATTGGAAAGAAGTAAAAAAAGAAACAAATATTAATGAGAAGAATATCTGGAATAAAAAAAGATTAAAATAATTTCATTATGAACCAAAGGGGCTAGTGTTTTTACGAGAAATTTTTAGCCAACCTTCCTATAAAAGATCTTTTCTTAACATCAAGCACCTTATAAAAACGATAACTCTAACAATTTTTTTGTCCTTAACACCCAACAATTTCTAGGAATTAGTCACTTCAACCATCTTCGATAGTTATACGGGTATCTAAAATACGAACGAGGTACAACACAAATCCTGGTGAATCCAATCAACTCACTTTTAATTAGGCATTATTACATTAACGTAATTATGGCTTCAAATTTTTTTTAAAAAAGAAATCAAGAGAAAGAATAAAATTTGGAAGGTGAGCATGTACGTATGAATTTTGTCCATCTCTTTCATCCAAATATCCAATCAAAGTCCTCAACGAAAAATAAGGCTACATTAATGGTAACTTATTTAAGCGAGTAGTTCTATGATCATAAATTGTTTTTCAATTTTTTTGTCACAATTTTAACGTTACAGATTGTGAGTGGTTAACCATCATTTACTCATGTTCCATTATTGTTTCTTCATCAATCACAGTTTATCACATCACAGTTATGGCAAAAGGTTGTGAAAAATTTTGTGGTCATAGACTATTTCTATTTAAGCTCCATTGTCTTCTCTTTTGGATCTTTGGGAGTCTCTTCAATTGTCACAATCCTCTATCAACAAACTCTTGCACATTTTGTTCTTAAGAGTTGATTTGTCTCTACTTCCCCTTCCATATTGCATTATGTAAGGGTGGAATTTTGTTTTATTCTTGATTTCTGCATCTTCGAATGTAAATGATTTTTAGTTTTGATTTTTGGCTCAAATGGTTATTGATTTGTAGGAATAATTGTATTTGGTGAGTGATTAGGATCTTAATGTCAAAGCAAATGAATTTATGGTGTCGGCCATAGTTTTTTATTTTGAGTTTTGATGCCATGATTCATGCGGGTGAAACAAATTGAGGACATGATATAGTTGAAGTTTCAAAGAGGATAGACATGATTCTAAAGAGAAAATTCACCTTCTATCAATTTCAATATCAAGATTCTAAACCGTTAAGTATGGGTGAACAATCCAAAGTCCAAAGTCCATATGAATTTGTAACAATGACCGTAGTTTATTAACCAAATATGTCATGAAAGGTTGTAATAGACCTGGAAATTTCACATTAAATATTATTTACAATTACATGGTTGGTCCATTTTATTGGTTTTACTTTTAACTATTTTTGTTTATACTATTGTAGTTGATTAATCTTATTTAATTATCCTATCATTTGGCTAACTTCCTGTTATTGTAGCAAGCGCACAAATTTAAAATTGATACTTAAATTTAAGATCCTTGATAGGACAAAAAATTAGATGTGGCAAAACGGGCGGGTTAGGTCGGGTTTGGGTCGGGTTAATCGGGTCGCGGATCAAAACGGGTCATTTTTAAATGGGTCAATTCGGTTGCGGATCGAGTTAGGTTACAGGTCGAGTTGACTTGTATTTTTCAAACAAATTTTTTTTTAATTAATTAATTTATTTTTGAAATAGATGCAATCTGTCAATTATTTATGAGTTCTTTAACTGTGATTAGATTCTCACTAGTGATACTATTACCAATTACCACAAAACACTTGATATCCAAATTTGGTGCAACTCTTGTTCCAGCTTTCTAGAAGCTAATCTTGGTATAATCTTCAATCTGTTTAAAGTAGGAAGAGAAAATGAAGGTGACAAGTAAAGAATGACAAACTATAATAGAGTACATAACATATTAATAAAGAAGAATAAGTAAATATTTTATAAGAATTACATCTCAATCTCAATCTACTCAACGTTGGTAGATGTGGCGAAACGGGTGGGTCGAGTCAGGTTTGGTTAGATCAATCGGGTCGTAGGTCAAAACGAGTCATTTTTAAATGGGTCAATTGGGTCGGGTCAGAAAATTCTGATCCATTTTGCCATGTCTACAAAAAATTCTATTGGTTTAAGTAACTATGCAGTAGAAGTTTCTTCATGTCATATTTCATCATGCTCACAAAGATAAACTCCACAAAATTAATTAAAAAATAAAAAATAAAAAAGGGCCTACAAGAGTGTAAGTGGCAAGATAAACTACACTATTATTTCAATCATTTAACCAAAGAAAAGAAAGTTGTTCTAAAATTTTCCTTTTTGAGGCTTCATCTATAGTTGCACAATACAGTTAAAATAGTAGGAATTTGTTCAAACATATCCCTCTAAATCTTGATCTTTGATACTTAATATATTTTTAATTTATTGGCTAATATTGATGCCCATGCTATGCACTTCTACATTTTTTAGAAATAAAAGCATATCTTTGGGGGTAAAATCCAAGTATTCAGGTTTTAGGCTTCCAAATGTTTGTGTGTGTGTGTGTTTATATATATATATATATATATTTGCCAAGAGTTTTTAAGTTTGATTGGTATTTCCTGTTGTATCCAACAGATAAATTTTGGGTTCACATCTCTCCCTCCCACTGTTTTAACTAACTAATTTAGTAAAAAATAAATAAAAGTTGAGGCTTGTGGATCATTAATTTGAGATTTTAATATATTAATATTAGTTTCTAAGCACATGCTACTTGAGTGCATACTCATAAACTTTTCCATTTCCCCCCCTAAAGCTCAACCCTTTTTATTCATCCTAATTCTAAATTGGTGCATTTTCTTATCACAAAATTAAATTGGAGTATGATGAGATTTAGCACAAAAAAATTAGTTTAGACACAAACTAACGCATAAATAAGTCTACCCATTCATGGAGCATCCCATATGAAAGAATATTGATGCACAAAAGATGGACATGATTGATATTTCAATCTAGCCTCTAGGTAGATTTGACCACAAAGCCACAACTCATTTGATTTCATACTCCGTGAGCTACATCCCATTATTTGACGTAGTGGTTGGCTCTGATACTAAATGTTACACCCATGAATATAACTCACCTTTTAAAACTAGCTTGCTAGAAGAGAGTGCCCAAGAGCTTATAAACATATGGTTAATCTTACATTTAATCCATGTGGGATGATCTTAGATATTAAGATCATAACATAGCACCTCTAGATTTAGGACAAACCACTAAACAGTCTACTCCAAAGTCCAAACCAAGCCTTTTTCTGAACTGTCTAACAAAATCGTATACCTTCTTCTGGTCAGGAAGGGTCTTGGCGATAATGTCCTTCTGCATACACCTATTAGCCCATGCAACAATCTTAGGACACTCTGCCTCAATGCTGAAACCCCTTAAGGTCTCAATTGAGTAGAACCTTGTGTAGAAGGAGACAAGTCTAATAAAGGTCCACACACATTCTATTAACACTTTCCATAGATTATATAACAGGATGGACACAAAATATCTAATCCTAGTCTATAATATTTCTTTAAATCTTTGCAAGGGGGACCATATAAGATGTTCTTGATTGCGTGTGAGATTGAGAGGGACTACTTGCCTTTCCTTAATGGTAACATTACATACTATTGGACTTTCTTGAAAGTACAACATGACTAATGGACTCTATTAAAAAAGAAACATAACATCACACTGGAATCTCTTCAAAGAGAGACTCTACCGACACAAAATATCTAATCCTTGCCCATAATATTTCAATAAATCTTTGCAAGGGGAACCATATAAGATGTTCTTGATTGCGTGTGAGATTGAAAGGGACTGCTTGCCTCTCCTTAATGGTAACATTAGATACTATTGAACTCTCTTTAAAGTACAACATGACTACAGGACTCTATTTAAAAAGAAACATAACTTCACACTTGGACTCTCTTCAAAGAAAGATTCTACCGACACAAAATATCTAGCCATTATTGATGGGACAAATTGTCATGGTAATGATAAGCTCGTATAAAAATCAATAAAAATTAGTTTCATCATTCTTTTTTTAGCATGTAATATTACTCCTCAAAAACATAACATGACTAGTGGACTCTCCTTGGTAAATCAAGGTTGGCTGATACCATTGATTAAAAAAAAAAGTTGGCTGATACCATTTGCTGGGCCAAAAAACTGTTACCCCCATTTGTCCTATGCTCTCCCACAGTAATTTTTTAATTGAATGGAACGAACCTCTAATAATCCTAGCCTATAATATTTTGCCTACGTAGCAGCAGCAAAAGAAAAATAAGTCTGATGCTACAACTCGCACATGTGGTGAGATGTAGTAGATGGAGGGGTGATGGTGGGTTTATGTGAGGATACCCTTTCATGAAGTGTAACTTGCCACATGGGCGAGTTGTAACACAAGTTGTGACACTAGAACTACTTGCAAAAGAAAAGAAAAAGTGATCACATATATATGGGACACCCATGTGAACAAAGCTTTTTTTTTTTTTTAGCAGAAACAATAGTAGACTTTATTGATGTATATCACTTTGTACAATGGGGAAAAGAAAAGAGGGGCATTCTTCTAACCAAACAATGACCTCCTCTTTCTCTTTTGTAGCATTAGCTAAAGCTAGTGCAGCTTGATTACATCTTAAAGGAATACTAGAAAAAGAAATAAAATTAAAATTATCCTTAATAATAGCAATATCTTCCAAAATCCACGCCACCTCTAAAGAGCATATTGGGTCAGAGTTTAGCAAGTTCACCAATTTTGCAAAATTACACTCCACCTGCACATGGGAAAAGCTGGTACTTTGACAGAACAATAGAGCTTTCCTCAACACACAAGCGGCTGTACACAATGGATTCAACTCCTTCACACCTTTATCACACGCAGCAGCTAACACTTCTCCAACATTATTTTGGATAATGAGTCCAATACCCACTGAAGATGACTGTTTTGATTGGAAAAAGCCACATTAAGTTTATAAATACCATCTGACTGAGGGGGAGTTCACCTTGCTGCCTTCAAACTGACTTCCTGCATGTTTTTCTGCTGCACTTCCACAAACTCCATTCTGTACAAGTCAGCCCGATTCCATAACCCATTATAAGAAGGCGTCTTGTTATTAAAAATAACTCTGTTCCTGCATTTCCAAATCATCCAACAAGCTATGCACAATGTATCAAAGACAGCAACAGATAATTTCTTAAGGGCAGCTTTCATTGCATCAATGAATTTCATCTTCAAATAGAACCTGTAATCATTCAATAGAGGAGATTGAAGCTAAACGGCTTAAGCAAATGAGCACTCCAAGAAGAGATGATCACAAGTTTCGGCTTCCTCATTACATAGCACACAGGAAAAAGAATGTAGCACCTTCCTTTCAAACAGCTTCGTACGAGTCGGTAAACTGTAATTACATGCTTTCTAGATGAAAGTTTTGATCTTAGGTGGAACTTAAGTAGACCAAATACCATTCCAGAATAAGTGAAGCCGAGCTGGGTTGGACGATGAAGCTTCATTACCAGTGGCCTTTCTTTCAATCTCAAGTTGTAAAAAGTATGCACTTTTGACAGAGAACCCCCCTGATCTGTTTCTAGTCCAAACTAGAGAATCATCAGGTCTTCGTGGGCTTAGAGGAATGGCTTTTAGGATTAAGGCTTCAAAAGGATAAAATATAGTATCAATGAGCGTGGTCTTCCATCTAGGTTGGAATGATGAAAACTCCATAAGATCAGCAATTGTTGCTTCAGGTGGTAAAATTGTACAAGGAGAAAGGACTCTTTGATTGGCATTAGATGGCAGCCACCTATCAGCCCAGATGTTTATCAAAGAACCATTACCAACCCTCCAATGACTTCCTTGTTTGATAAGTTCTCGCCCATGAGTAATGCTTTTCCAAGCATAGGAAGAGTGACTCGAAACAGTATCTTCAAGAAAGGAATTATTAGGAAAATACTTGGCTTTGTAAATCTTGTAGAGCTAAGAATCTTGATTGTGAAGGAGCCGCCAGCACTATTTAGCTAGTAAAGCTAAATTGAAACATTTAAGATCCCAAAACCCTAAACCGCCATCCTTCTTTGCAAGACACTTGTGCTTCCAACTCAGCCAATGTATTTTTGTTTCCTCATTTTTCTGCCCTCACCAAAACTTCCCCATCATGGAGTTAATGTCATCACACAACCCCAATGGAAGGAGGAAACAATTCATAGCATAAACTGGGATGACTTGTGCCATTGACTTTATAAGAACCTCCTTGCCAGCCTGTGACAATAATTTACCCTTCCAACCCTCAAGTTTGGATTGAACTTTACTTTTGATGTCTTCAAAAGCTCGCTTCTTACCTCTGCCAATTATAGGAGGTAAACCAAGGTATTTTTCCAAAGAAACATTGGAATTAGCATTGAAGAACCCCTTGATCTCCTTTTGTAATGAATGAGGGGTATTAGCACTAAAGAAAATAGAGCTTTTATCACTATTTATCTTCTGCCCAGATGCAATTTCATAAGCTTGAAGAATCTCCATGATAATATGACACTCCGATAAAGAAACCTTGCAGAAAAGCAAACTATCGTCTGCAAAAAGGAGATTGGTGATTGAAGGGCCATTCCGAGAGCAACTCACTCCATGTAAATCCTCATGATGGGCTACATACCTTAATAATGCCGAGAATCCTTCAGTGCATAGTAGAAACAAGTAAGGAGACAAAAGGTCTCCTTGACGGATGCCTCTAGAGGGTTTGATAAATCCAGAAAGTGCCCCATTTACCAACATCGAGTAAGAAACAGATGAGATCCCAGCCATGATCAAATCCACCCATTTTTGATGAAACCCCATCTTCAACATCAATGCCTTCAGATAACAAAGCTTGGTTTCTTAATTACTCATCGAGTACAGAGAAATAGTACTCCTTATTCTCACATTTATAGTGGACTCCACCATAAATTTAATGGGGAAACCTTGCCATAAATATGAGAGCAGAGCATCATTTTTTGTATTCCATGAGTATCCAAGAATTACTCTTAAATTACGTATATATTCTACTACATCTCTATTCTATTTTATTCATAATCATACTTTTTGAAATGATTTTAGAAAGGTTATTTTTGGTTCTACCTTGTAAATTTTTTCTCTCCTTCTAATTTAATCAACTCACTTTTTAAATGCAGCAGAATCACCTCGTCCGCCATTGTCGGAGAACTCGATATATTATTATTATTATTATCGAAGCAGATGGGGAAAGTTCAAAGAAAAGTGATATTCTATTGAATTCAAAGAAACAGGCTGCGTGGATTTATAGTCAATAGGCTGTGGGTCGCAAGAAACTAGAAAAGTATGATCGAGAGGACTCCACAGGTAGACAATGTCATTGCTTTCGTCATTCAGCAAAAAAAAAAAAAAAATGTCATTTCTTTCGTCATTAAGCACAAATTGCTTTGAACAAATATCATTGACATAAATTTTCCAACCATTTTTCCAAACTATTGCTTTGATAAATAAATATGTGGCGTACGGTGGGCCCAAGATTAGATAATTGGTAAGAAAGTAGGTGAATTATTTTTGTGAAAATTTTGATATCAATTTATATCACCAATGACTCAGTGAGCGAGTCTAAAGTGAAAAGAAGACTCTAGAAAGAAATCTGAAACGAAAACTCTAGAAGGAGAAAAGATCTTTTCATAGAAAATATCAGTTGTTCATTTATACTGTGGAGCCACTGATCTGTTTATATACTAGTCAAGATAATGAAAGGCTAAGCGTAGAATTGGGAATTCTGTTATACCAGATTAACTAACAATCACACTTGCTAAAACAGAAGATTAAACTGAACAGTAAAACAGTGCGTTAAACTCAAAACATTAAATGATGCTCCAAAATGCTGCGTATTGAACTTGGAGTTTAAATGATATGGTGCATTTCATCTTCATTAGTATCTTCTTCTTTAGACTGCCTTATCCCCCCCCCCCCCACCCCTAAAACTTAGGGGAGAAGACCACATGACTTTGGAACACAACAGATGAAATTGAGGAGAAGAAAGGCCCTTAATTAAGAGGTCAGCCAACTGATCCTGAGAAGCAACAGATTTAACTTGAAGATCATGTCGAAGAACATGTTCCCTAACAAAATGATAGTCAACCTCAATGTGTTTTGTGCTAACATGGAACATTGGATTTGAGGCAATAGCAAGAGTAGATATGTTATCACACCAAAGAATAGGAGCAGCATGAAGGAAAACTCCTAAGTCCTTAAGAAGCATCTTGATCCAGCAAAGCTCTGCAACAGTAGAAGCTAAAGCCCTATACTTAGCTTCAGTAGAAGAACGAGGCACTGTAAGCTACTTCTTAGTAGACCATGTAATAGGGGAATGTCCAAGAAACACCAAAATACTAGAAATGGATTTTCTGTCCAAAGGATTACCAACCCAATCCGCATCACTATAAGTAGATAGAACAAGAGGACCTGGTGTAAAAGACATGCCTTGATGAATAGTCCCTTGAAGATATCTCAAAATCCTCTTAGCAGCTTGAAGATGATAAGAAGTGGGAGTAGCCATAAACTAACAAGCCTATTGAACTAGCAAAGGACAAATCTAGCCTTGTAAAAGTGAGATATTGCAGGGCACCAACCATGCTTCTATACAAGGTAGGATCAGGCAACAGGGGACTATCATGAGGCACAAGATGAGCATTAGGAGAGCAGGGAGTCTTGCAAGGTTTGCATTCTAACATGGAGAACTTGTGAGGAAGATCCAAAGCATATTTGGATTGATAGACAAACAAACCATCAGAAGTGTAGTCTATTTGAAGACCCAAGAAGTAATCTAATTTGCCTAAATCTTTAAGACCAAATTCTTGGCTCAAGGATTGAATCAAAGAGGAAATAAATGAGGGGTGATTACCAGTAACAATGATATCATTTACATATAGTAAAAGAAAAACCAGATGGGAATCATGATTGTAAATAACCAAATTACCATTAGCACTTGAAGCCACAAAGCCAACACGAATCAACTAAGTACTAAACCTCTCAAACTAGGCCCGAGGAGCTTGTTTCAAACCATATAAAGCCTTATGCAACAGACAAACATGATTTAGACAGGAAGCATCCACATAACCTTAAGGTTGAGCCATATACACCTCTTCTTTAAGAAAACCATGAAGGAATGCATTGCTTACATCCAATTGTTTAAGATCCCAACCATAGGCAACTGCCAAAGCAAGAAACAATCTCACAATAGTTGGTTTCACAACAGGGCTAAAGGTTTCCTCATAATCCAAACAATATTGTTGGAGGTAACCCCGAGCAACTAATCTAGCTTTATACCTTGCAATAGTCCCATCATTATGCCTTTTCAACTTAAAAACCCATTTACAAGTAACTATGTTCTTGTCAGCAAGTGGAGGAACAAGGGACCAAGTATTCTGTCTTAGGAGAGACTGAAACTCTGAGTCCATAGCAGCAACCCACTAAGGGTATTTTATAGCAGCATGGTAAGAGGAAGGTTCTTGGTAAGTTTAGTCAGAGCCAACCTTCAAAACCTTAGGCTTATGAATACCAAGTTTTGAACTTGTAACCATAAGGTGATGATTAACAATGGGTAAAGAATGATAAGAAACAGAAGCATCAGGAGCAGATGTAGTAGATGAAACATGATCAGAAATAGGAATACTAGGAAGAAAGGGAGCAGAAGATGAACTAGGTAGACATGAAATAGTATTAGAAGAGGGAAAAGCTGATGTAAAAGGAATGAACTCATCAAATGACTTTTGTCGAGAGGAAGGAGTTGCAAAAGTGGAATCAATGGGCGGAGGTTTAGAAAGAAACCAGGTAGAATCAATACTAGAATTAGAAAAAGGAATATGTGGATTAGTGAGGCCAGACTTTTGAGCAAAAGGAAAAATATTTTCATTAAACAAAGCATAGCAGGTGGTATACACAATATTAGTAGTGGGGTCTGAACGCTTTTAGACCCCTTAAGCCAACCAAATTAGCCTAGTCAATTAGCGAAGTGATTAACTTAGTCAAATTATGTAAATCTAGGTTATCACAATCAAACAATCATATCAAGAAAATAAAGCAGCGGAAAAGTAAATAACACAATGATATGATAACCCAGGAAACCACACGGTAAAAACCTGGGGAGGATTTGACCTAGCTATCCTCAAGGTAAACTTGAATCCACTATGTGAAAGAATCAAAGTTCATACAAAAGGACTTACAAGTTCCCCGCTTGACTTCCTAATACTACCCACCAGTAAAACTTACTGACACGACCACGTGCAAACTCCGAATCCACGGACTCCTTTCTTGGATTCTTCACCAGTTACAAACACCCACGCTTGTTATTCTTTAAGTTTCAATGGTAGCAACTGAGTTGATCATCAAGATGTTAAAGTAATCTCTATCTTGAAAACCCTAAGTTTATGTGAAGGAAAGTTCTTCAAGGATCTCACAAGAGATTCACACAAACCAAAAAATATGAGCAACAAGGACTACACTCGTGGCTAGGGTTTTCTTTATATACTAAGAGAATTAGATCTGAAACCCTAATCCTTAATGGGCTTGGGTTGAGTTGAAAATTCTGCAAAAAAAAAAAACGTTCTGCCCGATAGTCGATCAATCGAGCCAGGCCGAAAGTCACTAATACTTTTTGCAGTCACTCGATTCCAACTTTACATAAACGCACAACTTTGAGCAAGTCTAAACAAGACTAAACATATTATTTTGATCATGGTTTGCCAACATTACACATTAGAGTTCTAAATACATCAAATCCTAAGTCTTTAGAACTTAACAAATTCCTCCTTTGGCAATCCGTGACAAAACACAACTTAAAAGCTCAAAGTTTACAATAAAAGCCCTTTACAAAAATAATGCTCATAAACACAAATTCAATCTTAACTACTATCCATTAGTTGCAAATGTAGACAGCAGCTCAATTGAATCAACCTATATATTCCTGAAACACTCAACAAATGCATAAACACATATGTGACAGAAAAACAGTAAATCAACAAATATGCAAACTAACTCTTCCTCTAAGTTAGATACATCATAAAGTTTTTATATTCTCCCCCCTAAACAAAACAAACAGGTCATCTATGTCTCTCCTTTTTTGTCACGCATTGACAAAGACTACCTAATCAAAAAGTAGATAGAAAACATACGCAATGGAGTAAGAGAAAATAGAGACAACTCCCCCTAAGAACCACAAAGGTTAAAAAAATTTTCTCCCTATAAAAATAGGAAAAACAAAACAAGTTTTGGGAAAAACAGTTTTGGGGATAAATAAAGGAGGTGGGGGATAAATAAAAAGACACAAACCAAGTTTAAAAAAAAAAAAAAAAAAAACTAAGTTGAGGATACACATGAAGAAAAAATATTCTCTCTGTCAATAAAATGCAAACATGGCACTATGTGACCCATAAACAGTTGCATGAGTAAAGAAAATATTTGCATATTGATTATCTATCATATCTCTTAAGAAAAAATATTTTTTACTGTTCACACATAAAAGAAAGCATATACTAGAAAGTACATACCTCAAAAATTAATCAATCAATTGTTTAAATCAAGTTGAGTACCCAATTTAGCAAAGTGTATGCATGTGTGAAAACAATGAGAGATATGACTGCAAAACTGCAAGATGGATACAAAAACAATGCAATGCATGTGAATCCTAAACATAAATGATGCATGCTCTAATGCAGTGAAATTAAGTCCAATATAAGTTTAAATTCACAAAATTGGCTTGAGCATAGAGTTTCTAACAAAAACTCAAAAAAAAAATTGAAAACCACTTGAATGTTTTGAAATAAATTGACGAATTGATCATCACACAAGTTAGAAAATAGATAATAATGATCAATTACATCAAATCAACAAGCCAATTTCATCAATTAAATTCAATTTGAACAAAATCCTCAATTCGGGTACATTCAAACTCTAGAATATCCAATTTCTCAAACTTTAAACACATTTTGCATTAAGATCAAGGAACTTTTAATCTTGGATGGCCACAACAAGATCACACACAATAAAATATACCAAGTTTAACAAAGAGTAACTTGTTTAGTGTGTGCAACTAGCAAAAGCTTGAGATACATGTGAGGTGATATGTGAATAGCAATCAATCACAAAGTCTACAAAATTCATCACATAAAATTTAAAAGAGACCATCACTTAAAGAGTTACATCATATAACTCTTACATCTCCTAGAACATAAACTTGCCATCATGTAAGTTTCTTGAATTTTGTCTCATAATATACACACTAATTTTAATTATGTGATTTAGCATCAAGCCTAATAGTACACACCAATTTTAAGCATTAAGCCATTAAACCGAGGCTACACCTTATGTTCTTTTTGTACATGTGCTACACTTTCTCGAACACAGAATCTAATGATATGCATAAAGGTGTTCATGATTGGCTAGTGAATAGTGGTAAGATGGTTATTTATGCCTTTCTCAAGAAGATCAAGTCCGACAGTCAAATAACATGTGATTTCAAGATTAAGACAAAGTAATAAACACCATAAACATCTTCCCACACAACATGCACTATAAAATTTCAACTAGTCAAGTGCAATAAATAAGCTCATCAAAGCTAAACAAGGTATATAAACTTGTTATGTAAAGATAAGGTGGTCAACCTTGATTCCAAATCCATGATAGGTAATACAAAACACAAAAATCTTTTTGGTTTTAAAAACTATATGACCAAAAATAGAAAGCATACATCATGCTCAATGAAAAATGCAAATACAATGCATGACAGTGCTTAACTAAGCTAGAGAGGGTACACAAATAAGAAATATCAATTCCTTAATTAACTCTTGAATGCATGTACAAACTAGTACATACTCACACAAAATCAAAACTAGCTTAGTACTTATATAACACATGATATTTAAGTTTCTCCACAATGTCAAGCATGTTCTAAATCAAGAGAGAGATATCATAATTCATGTAATCCTCAAAACAAATAAAACAAGACTCAAAATAAAATATTTTTGTCTTTTTGAAAAATTTTCAATGTTTTTGGATTTTTTTTATTAAGAAAAAAAACAACCTAAGAAACAAAACAACCAAAAACAGAAACAAAACATGTCCACAAACAATTGAAAGAATTAAATCAGGGACAAGTCAGCAACACTCACCTTGGAGAATCTTTTCTCACCCATATAGCACAAGTCTTCGGCTTTGTAGGTGAAAATCCATGAGAAGCAGAGTGTATTTGAGAAATTACACCAATCTTCTGAGAGTGACTGAAATCTTGCAAATTCCTTTCACAAGCCAACAAGCTTAAATTTTTCAAAAGCATATGAAACAAATTATTTTGACTTATGGTAGGAGAAATATCATCACATATCCTAGATTGACATACAGAATGCTTAAATTTCAATTTATGACAATTAAGACGAATGTGACCACGGACACAACAAAAGTGACAAACAAGAACAAATTTAGGAATATCAGTATTCCTAACAGCAAATCTAGTATCAGATTTTGGTTTTTACCTCAACAAAGAACAATTTGGTCTAATATGACCAACAACACCACAAAGGTGACAAGTAGGCACAAAAACAAATTTATTATGCTCTCTAACAGTAGGTTTAGATTTACGTTTAGAAACTTCAGTGTCTACATCAGAATTTTTACCTTTGTCTAACCTAGCAAAATAAGTCTTTTCTTTGTTATTCCTCTTAAAAGGAGGGATATAAACTTTCTCAATTTTAGGCTTAAGAGAAACAGAAACACTTCTGTTATTAACAGTAGGCTTGGTACTAGTTAAATTTTCAATTTTAGCTTTAGCTTCAACTAACTCTTGTTCCAAGCTTTTCATCTTCTCATCTTGAGATGAAATTTGATAAAATCCTCTTTTTCATCTTCTCATCTCATAATCAAATCCTCTTTTTCAAGGTTAGCCAATTTTAGCTCTTCCTTGAATTTCTTAGCTATTTTCATAGATTTCACTAATTCCTTATGAAGAGTTTCATAGGCATCAATAAAATCAACAGAAACAACAATGTCCTTTTTATTCAAATCATCACAAACATGAGTAGAAAGACACTTCAAATTATCTATGATAACAGGGGTCAAGGATCAGCTCTTAGATCAAAGGATCTACAGACAGAAGAGCTACTCGCTCTAATACCACTTGAACGGTTTTAGACCCCTTAAGCCAACCAAATTAGCCTAGTTAATTAGCTAAGTGATTAACTTAGTCAAATTATGCAAATCTAGGTTATCACAATCAAACAATCATATCAACAAAAAAAAGCAGCAAAAAAGTAAATAACACAATGATATGATGATCCAGGAAACCACACGGTAAAAACTTGGAGAGGATTTGACCTAGCTATCCTCAAGGTAAACTTGAATCCACTATGCGAAAGAATCGAAATTCATACAAAAGGACTTATACGCTCCCTGATTGACTTCCTAATGCTACCCACTAGTAGAACTTATTGACACGACCACGTGCAAGCTCCGAATCCATGGACTCCTTCTTTCTTAGATTCTCCACCAGTTACAAGCACCCATGCTTGTTATTCTTTAAGCTTCAATGGCAGCAACTGAGTTGATCATCAAGATGTTGAAGTAATCTCTATCTTGAAAACCCTAAGTTTATGTGAAGGAAAGCTCCTTAAGAATCTCACAGGAGATTCACACAAACTAAAAAATGTGAGCAACAAGGACTGCACTCCAAAACGTGGCTAGGGTTTTCTTTATATACTAGGAGAATTAGATCTGAAACCCTAATCCTTAATGGGCTTGGGCTGAGTTGGAAATTCTGCAAAAAAAACGTTCTGCCCGATATTCGATCGATCGAGTCTAACTTTTGATCGATCAAGCCAGGCCAAAAGTCATTAATACTTTCTGTAGCCACTTGATTCCAACTTTACATAAACGCCCAACTTTGAGCAAGCCTAAACAAGACTAAACATATTGTTTTGATCATGGTTTGCCAACATTACACATTAGAGTTCTAAATACATCAAATCCTAAATCTTTAGAACCTAATAGGGTCCAAACACAAATATCCTTTTGAGAGTGGAGGATAACCAAGAAACACACACTCTACTGACCTAGGTTGAAGCTTATGCTTATTATAGGGTCTAAGATATGGATAACAAGCACAACCAAAAGTCTTAAGGGCTAAAAGTTAAGGAGAAATAGAATTTATCTTCTCCCAAGGAGAAGTAAAGCCCAAAACATAAGAGGGTAGTCTATTCATGAGAAAAGAAGCTATGGAAAAGGCATAGGACCAGTGGTTAAGAGGTAAATGAGACTGATACATCAAGGTTAGACTAGTCTCTACAAGATGCCTATGCTTTCTTTTAGAGACACCATTCTGTGAAGGAGTATGGGGGGCAAGAGGTTTGATGAAGTATACCATGTTTAGAATAGAAATCTTGAAATTGAGAATTAACGTATTCACCCTCATTATCAAATCTTAGAACTTTAATTTTGGTGGAGTATTGGTTCTCAACAAGATTTTTAAAGTGCTTGAACACAGTAAACACCTCACTTTTTTGTTTAAGAAGAAAGAACCATGTAAAATGTGTAAAATCATCAATGAACATAACATAGTAATTATAACCAAATAAGGAAGAGATAGAAGTTGGACCCCAAACATCAGAATGCACAATTTGAAGCATAGAAGTTGATTGTATTTCATGTTTGTACAAAGGAAGTTTGTTCATCTTAGCACTTATACATAATTTACAAGATGAACAACAGACATCAACATTATTAAAAGTAAACTCTGGATTTACAGAATGAATAGCAGGATGAAGAACCTTTGCACTTGGATGTCCAAGTCTTTGGTGCCAAAGCAGAATTTGAGTAGAACTACCAGTTGACAGACTAGAAATTTGGGATGATTTGGAAACTTGAGAAGTAGTGTAAGCAGTAGGATTGAGAGAAGAGAGTGATGGAATAGGGTAGACACCATCTTTACTCAATCCTTTGTAGAGGATCTTCCCTGAAGGTAAATCTTGAATGGAGAATCTATAAGCATCAAAATAACAAGCATTGTTTTGCAAGCAAAGTTTACAAATAATGAGTAAATTGGATTCAAGATCAGGAACTCTAAGTATACCATCAAGCCTAAAATTATGAGAGGAAGTACATAACTCACCACTACCAATGTTAGTAACAAGGAGCTCTTGACCAATCCTTATAGTGACAGTCTCTGAACTAGAGGTAGGTTGCTGTTGAAGTGAAAGATTAGCTAAATTTGGTGTCACATGATTAGAACAACCAGTGTTTGTGAGCCAACCATTAGCCCCATGAATCTGAGTTGAATTAGCCACCATTGCTACCAGTTTTGATGGAGCATGTCTTTCTTGAAAAGAAAAATCCATCCTATGGTAGCAGTTAAGAGTTGTATGGCCATTCTTTCCACAAATTTGGCACAATGGTCTTTGATTCTGACTTGATTGTCCCTAAAATCCTCCATTCTGACTTGATTGCCCCAGAAATCCTGGAGGTCTAGCCTAACTAGATTGACCAAATTGAGAGACATTCCCACAAGAAAGAAAATGCAGGGAAAGAAGCTCTTAGTTGAAGTGGAACAAAGACAAGATCAAGAAAAGGATAGTACTGTACCTGAAGAAAAAGGAACAGAGTGACTAGAGCTCAGAGGAGAGAGAAAACAAGGTGGCCGGAGCATGGAGAAGGGAGGAGCCTCAAAAAATTGCAGAAAATAGAAGTAGGACAAAGGTAAGGGAATAAATCGGAATGGAGAAGAGAAGAGAAAGAAAGAAAAAAGGCTTTAAATACCCATCTAAGGAAAATTGAGATGTGAGAAACCCAAAGGTTTTGTTGAGGAACGCGCCCACATGCAGCCAACCAAAACACGACACGTGGCCTCCAAGCGCACCATGCTGTCACATCGCCATAAATGTGATGGAAATGAAATCATTGGGGGAACACAAAACGTTAGGAGACTCTTCGGATTCCTAGGCTCGTCAAGAAACTTGATGACCAAGGAATGGGGGGCAATTGATAAGCCTGACAAAAATGTTCGTCCAGACATAATTGAGGATGAGGGTAGAGCAATAAAAGCTGCAATTATTGCCAGAACCGTTATGGTTTGGACGAAGCTTGGAGACAGCTCAGAAGCTCTTATACTCGCACATTAAATATCAAGAGATTCCATTTCCCTCCATATTAAATACTAAAAACGTTACCCAGAAATTAAAACCACCATTAATGGTGGTTCCAACGGCTAGAAGGAGGGTGACCTATAATACCATGCTCCACCAAAGGTAAAGGGGGCGGATACTGAGTTATTTTACTAGCTAAATACATTCCAACCCTCTCTCTCTCTCATTCTGACTTTACCATTGGAGGCTCGCCGGCAGGCACCACACCCGTGACCCAGTTTTGTTATCTTCTCTTATGTTCTTGCAAGTTGCATCGGGGTTATCTGGACAACCTGAACGACTGACGACTTTAGCTTCATCAGTAATTACAAAGGTTAGACTATTTTGTAATTAAATGCTAGTATTGTAAGTCTTGTCTTCTCACTCCCTCTTTCCCCATCCCTATATCTTCTGTCTATATCATGTCAAAAAAAAAAGATTTATTAAATTGTCACTGGAGTAATATTAATTTTAATTAGTTTTTTTTTTTTTTTTTTTTTTTGTTGTTGCAAAAGAACTGTGAAAATTTTGTGATACGATTAGAATCACTTTTACATTACTAAAGAATTTTGATTGTTTTTCCAGTGAAATATTTTCTTTATGACTAAACTTTCATATTTTTAGTTTGATGCCATTTTGATTTCACCTCATATTATAAATTTTATTTTTGCCTATAATTCAAGCTTTTCCATCCAAGCTGGTTGTTGAGGTAGCCGTTAAAATCTACATATAAACCTGTCATACAATAGGTCGGTCCAAATGTCCAATCATATCAAACTATATTATTATTTTAATTTATATATGTCACATAAATTTAATGGCCTAAAAAATTAATGAAATTAAAAAATCATACTAAAAACTGCATAGATTAAAATATAGAACAAAACAATTTTTTTTCCGGTATTTTCTGAGGATAAAAAAAAAAAAAAAAAAATCAACAATCTCAATCTACAATGGAACAGGGATCACTGCGGCAACGTACAAACATTGCTGAAGCAGAAAAGAAAAGAATTGATTTATGAAGAAAATGAGGCCATGAGGACTGGTCAAAACTTTCGGCTACTAGAGTTAAAAAAATGAGATTGCAAGTCTTGTGGACAAAGAACAAAGAATGAGGTTTCAAAGGTCCAAAGTGTTATGGGCCTCACAAGGTGACCGAAATTCCAAGTTCTTCCACTGTAGGGCCACTCAAAGAAAAAGAAAAAATACAATTCAAAGGCTATGGGATTCAACAGGACAATAGAGTACATGTACAGAGGAAGTGGCCGACATACTTGTGTCTTATTTTCAAGGATTATTCACGTCGGCAGGAGGCACACAGTGTGAGGAAGCTACCAATTCAATCCATAAAGTGATCAGTGTTGACATGAACCACCAACTTTCAGCAGACTTCACAACTTGGGAGTTGCAAAAGGCTATCAATGAAATGGCCCCCCTAAAAGCCTTTGGACCTGATTGTATGCCACCTTTGTTCTACCAACACTTTTGAAGTACCCTTGGTAATGATGTCTCACAATCTATTTTGCATTTTCTCAATTCTGCAACTCTCCCTGAACATCTTAATCACACTTTTATTTCCCTCATACCAAAAAATAAATCCCCTGAGTATGCTTCAGATTTTAGACCCATAAGTCTCTGTAATGTGCTTTATAAGATTTTTTCTAAAATCTTAGCAAATAGACTCAAAAAAATATTACCAAATATTATCACTGAGAATCAGAGTGCTTTTACTAAAAGTAGGCTTATATCTGGTACTATTTTGGTTGCTTTTGAGTTTCTTCATGGTATGCAGAGACATGGTGGAAAGGAGAATTACATGGCTATTAAGTTAGACATGAGCAAAGCCTATGATATGGTGGAGTGGCCTTACCTTGAGTCTATGATGAGACAGCTGGGTTTCGCTGAAAAATGGATTAAGTTGATGATGCTGCGTGTTAGAACGGTCTCCTATTCCATTCTTGTAAATGGAGAACCTAAAGGGTTGATCAAACCTTCCAAAGGAATACGCCAAGGGGATCCACTTTCACCATTCCTATTTCTGCTATGCATTGAGGGTTTACATGGACTCATTACAAAGGCGGCAGCACAGGGTGATATCAAGGGTTATTCTCTTTGTAGAAATAGCCCCAGACTAACCCATCTCTTTTTTGCAGATGATAACCTACTGTTTTGCAGGACCACAATTTAGGAGTGTCAGTAGATTATGAACATCTTGGAAATATATGACAAATGCTTAGGTCAACAAATCAGCAGAAACAAAACCACCATCTTCTTCAGTAAATCCACCTCTGAGGAAATCAAGAACCAAATCAAATTGGCACTGGATGTACCTGAGATTGTGGAATATGAGAAGTATTTGGGGTTGCCATCATTAATAGGGAGACATAAGAAAGCCAGTTTTAATTACATAAGAGAAAGGGTGTGGAAAAAACTTCAGGGGTGAAAGGAGAAATTGTTGTCTCAAGTAGGCAAGGAAATTCTTATCAAGGCAGTGGTTTAGGCAATACCAACTTACACTATGAGTTGCTTTAAACTCCCTTTGGAACTTTGCGCAGATGTTGAGAGCCTCACAAGAAATTTTTTTGTAGTGGCAGAAAGGAGATAGAAGAAAAGTACATTGGGTGAAGTGGGACAATCTTTCTAAACCCAAATCAGAGGGGGGTTATGGGCTTCAAGAACCTAGCTAATTTTAATGATGCATTTTTGGCAAAGCAGGCATGGAGATTACTACCCCAAAAAAACTCATTATTTTATACAGTTTTTAAGGCAAGATTCTTTCTCAACTGTTCCATCCTCGAAGCCCCATATTCAAACACCGGTTCCTATGCATGGAGGAGTATTCTAAAGGGAAGAGATTTACTGTTGAAGGGGGTCAGATGGAGGGTTGGGTGTGGAGAGGCCATAAGTGTGTGGAATGATGCATGGCTGCCTTCAACAACACAGCCTCGGGTTAGCTCACCTGTTGTATAAGGTTTGGAAGGCATGAAGGTCTTAGACCTCATTGACCCAGCTGCCAATAAGTGGGATCAAAACCTTTTGCATGGACTTTTCGTACCCCACGAAGCAGAGCTTATTGCAAGCATTCCTCTGTGTTTGAACAAGGTGAAGGATGTAGTGGTTTGGCCTTTCACTCCTTCAGGTTGCTACACAGTGAAGTCCAGATCCAAGTTCCTAGCGGCAGAGCATCTTGGAAGCCAACAACCAAGCTCTTCCCCTAATGATAAAGGTTTTGTGGGGGATAATATGGAGTCTCTCTGTTCCACCCAAGGTTCGCAATTTCTTGTGGAGAGCTTGTCAGAATACTTTTCCTGTCAAGCTTAACCTACGACGGCGACACATATTGAATGAAGATACGTGTGAATCATGTGAGGTGGAGGTGGAAGATATACATCATGCATTATGGGGATGTAATCAGCTCTCATAGGTTTGGGGATTCCATTCCTTCGTTCTCTTTTAGACAATCAAAATCCTTCTTATCAATCCAAGATATGCTTATGTTTACTTCTGAAGAACACAAGAACGTTGAGCTTATGGCATCGGTTATATAGACCATTTGGCACCATTGAAATTAGGTTCGAACCTCATCCAAAGAGTACCTATTGTCGCATACAAGCAGCTTCAGAGGCTCTAGCCACATTCCACGACTCTGTTTTTGGCACCCCAAAATAGAGCTGACACAATGTACCAACTTGGATTAGGTGGTCTCCTCCTCTGATGGGAACGGTCAAGGTGAATTTCGACGGGGCTTTATTCAAGGATATACGGAAAGCAAGTATCGAAGTGATTGTTCGTGACAGAAACAGTCAAGCAATAGCCTCTCTGTCTAAATAAGCTAGCCTAGCATTTTCTCCGTAGATAGCTGAAGCTATGGCTGCAGCAAGGGCTGTATCTTTTGTACAAGACCTTGGTTTCACTTCTTTCATCTTGGAAGGAGACTCAATCAACGTAATAAACACTCTGAACTCAGATGAGAAGTCCCTATCTAACTATGGTCATGTACTCAGCCCAACAAAATCCATGGTAGTGGCAAGTAGTTGTGTTTCATTCTCCCATGTTCGTGAGTAACAGTGTAGCGCACAACCTAGCTAAACATGCTAGACATGTTAGATGTTTTAAAGTGTGGACTGAAAATGTTCCTCTACACCTGAATTCTGTATTTCTCGCCGACCATTACTAATTTTATTAATAAAGTTTTTAGTTTTCCTTCTCAAAAAAAAAAAAAAAAAAAAAAAAAAAAGATCCACTGCCACTGACCACACAAACCTCATTGCATTCCTTATCCTTACAAACACCCACACCCAGCTCGAGCCTAGCACGAATCCTCCAAACTATGCCTTTAGTCTAACCAAAGTAAAGCATTAAATAGTGAAACAGTTGGAAAATATTTATAAAAACTTATTCTAGGAAAATATAGTAATTAAATATTTTGACCATTTTAGAGGAGAAAATTGCCAAATGCCCTTTTTGGGCAAACTAAGCAGCATTTTGTCATATTTTTCAAACTAATTAGGGAAATACCCCTCTTTTAAAAATTGATTTTCTTAAAATCGAGTTAGGCCCTAAGCAGCATTTTTAAGGAGCCTATAGTAACGTTTTCAGGACCTATAGTGGCATTTTGTAGTTCGATTTATATAAAATCGAGTTATAGGTAAAAAAAAATTAAAAACGTCACTATAAGTCCTGAAAATGTTACTATAGGCTCCTTAAAAACGCCGCTATAGTGCCTAACTCGATTTTGAGAAAATCGATTTTCAAAAGAGGAGCATTTCCTTAATTAGTTTGAAAAATAGGGCAAAATGCTGTTTAGTTTGCCCAAAAAGGGCATTTAGCAATTTTGTCCCCATTTTATCCAACAAACAACAACAAAAGAAAAAAGGGAAAGAAGTGAAAAAAAAACAAGTATTAGTACAACACAAATCCTGGTGTACCCAATCAACCCAATCTTAATTAGAAATTAACGTAATTATAGCTTCAAAAAAAAAAAAAAAAAAATCACGCTCCATGGTTAGTTGTTTCATATTTGAGCTCCATGGTCTGCTCCTTCGGTTCTTCGGAGTCTCTTCAATTGTCTCAATCCTTTGTTAAGACAATCTTGTACGCTTTGTTCTTAAGAGTTCGTTAAATGGTTTCTCTCTACTTCTCTTTCTGTATTCCATTCTGTGGGGGTGGAATTTTGTTTCATTCCATATGTATTTGATTTTTGGCTCAAATGGTTATTAAATTACAGGGATAATTGTATTTGGTGAGTGATAAGGATCTTATTGTAAAATTGGACGAATTTATAGTGATGGCCATGGTTTTTCATTCTGAGTTTTGATGCCAAAATTCATGTGGGTAAAACAAAGGATTTGATTTAGTTGAGGTTTCAAAGGGGATAAAAATGATTCTAAAGAAAAAATTCACTGTCTATCAATTTCAATGTGAAGATTCTAAACCATAAGTACGGGTGCACAATCCATAGTCCAAACTGTATATGAATTTGTAACAATGACTGTAGTTTGTCAATCAAATATGTCGTGAAAGGTTGTAATATACCTGGAAATTTCACATTAACTTTTACTTACAATTACACGTTTGGTCTGTTTTATTTGTTTTACTTTTAATTCTTTTAGTCTAATTATCCTATCGTTTGGCAAACTTCCTGTTATAACAAGCGCACAAATTTGAAATTGATACTTAAATTTAAGACCCTTGATAGGACAAAAAATTCCATTGGTTTAAGTAATTATGCATTAAGAGTTTCCTCATGTCATGTTTCATCATGCTCAGGAGTTATGAAGCTCACAAAGATAAACTCCACCACATTAATTTAAAAAATAGTAATAATAATAATAATAATAATAATAATAATAATAATAATAATAATAAACATTGCATACAAGAGTGTAAGTAGCAATATAAACTACACCATTATTTCAACCATCTAACCAAAAACAAGAAAGTTGTATTAATATTTTCTTTCTTGAGGGTTCATCTATAGTTGCATAATATAGTTAAAATAGTAGGAATTCGTTCAAACGTATATATCCCTCTAAATCTTGATCTTTGAAACTTGATATATTCTTAATTTACTGACAAATATTGATGATCATATTAGCACTTCTACATTGTTTAGAAATAAACGCATATCTTTGCAGGGAAAATCCAAGCAGTCATGTTTTGTTAAGAGTTTTTAGCTTAATTTATATCTCTTGTTATATCCAATAGAGACATCCAAGGTTCAAACTCTCATTTTCCAATGTTTTTAACTAACAAATTAACACACACACTAGCCTTGAGGCTTGAGGATCATTAATTTGAGACTTTAATATATTAATATACTAGCCCTTTGAGCCTGTGCTCATAGACTCTTCTATGTATATTTTTTAAGGAACCAGTAAGAAAGATTTAGCAATAAAGATGACCCAAATCAACTTGGAGTATAACATCCAGCTCAGATGGTAGATTTTCTATCAAGATCTGCAAATAGAACTGCTCTTCTAGCAAGGGAATGAGCAAGCTGGTTGCCCTCCCTTTCTACATGTCCAAAGCTACACTTTTGAAAAGCATCTGCTAATAACCAAATCTCTTCAATTACAAGACCAAACAAAGTTTTTGAAGGCACTTGGTTGTTGGTTGCTGTGATAACTCTCCATCTCCTTCAAACTCCACCTGTAAAATGCAAAGTTCTCTAGCAAAACTTACTATCTTGCTAGCTGCTAATGCTTCCACCAGATCTGGTGAGTGAGGTTGCGGAATATTTTTGCTAAGGGCTGCTATTACATTCCCACAATAGTCTTGGATCACCAAACCAGTACCAGAGAAGATCAATCCATCAAAATTTGCTTTGTACATTCCTTCAGTTGGAGGATTCCGCCTAACCAGACACCTCGGTTGGGTATCTTTAAGAGGTTTCTGTTGAACATCGAGGAATTTAGTGAGTAGTTCCTTTGCTTTCGATGCCACTTCTATCAAAGCCATGTTGGTTTCTTTTTTCTGATCCTATTTCATCTTTTCCAAAGGCAATAGGTGATCATGGAAAATAATGCTACTGTGAGAGAAGGAGCTTGTTCTAACACTTTACTCACCAAATCAGCAAAAGATCTACACTTCCTCTGATAGAAATGGAGGTATTTGGTTTCTAACTGCCACGCTGATTGAACCAGATCACATAACCATAAGGCATGTAAAAAATCTTCTATGTGCTCCCCACAATGACTCACCACAGTGACTATTTTGCACTCGCCACATGAAGTGTCTAATTTTGTTTGGGACTTGAATTTTCTAGATTTTATTCCACAATTTGTTTGAATTTTCAGCCCTAGAGGAATTTGGAAAACTATTTTAGGTTTTAGAAGCTAGAATCTGATAAGCAGTTTTTACAGAATACTCACCGTCCTGAGATAGCGGCCAAATGAGTGCATCCATGTTGCTATAGTTGCTAACAATTATTCTCTTAATACATTCTGCTTCCCAAGGGAGGAAGGTTTGGTCAATCAATGCTCCATTCCAAATCTTTGTCCCTTATATAAATAGTTCACTCACAATATGTAATGGAGAATTACCCCTTGGAGTTATTACTTTGCAGCTAGAAGAATCCGGCAACCATCGATGTTCCCATATATTAATAGATGAACCATCTCTAACCCTCCAAATTGCATCTTTTTGAACCACATCCAAGATTGCAAAATGCTTTTCCATGCAAAAGAGCATCTAGATTTTACCTCGGTTTTAAAGATGCTTCCATTTGGGAAGTATTTAGCTTTAAACACTTTATACAATAAGGTGTCTCTATTATGGAACAATCTCCACACTTGCTTGGCTAAGAAAACATCATTGAATTGTCTCAAATCCCTAAAACCTATCCCCCCAACTGATTTTGATAAACATAAAGTGCTCCATTTGACCTAGTGAGCTTTGTTGGATTTTTCTTGATGTCTCCACCAAAATTTCTTAATCATTGCTTCTATTGATATAGAGGCTCTTCTATTTTTTCCTCCTAAAGTTCAACACTTTTCGTTCATCCTAATTCAGAATTGATGCATTTTCAAACCACAAAAATAACTAGGAGGGATGAGATTTAGTACACAAAATTATTTCACACAGAAACAAACGCATGAATAAGTCTACCCATTCTTGTAGCATCCCATACAAAAGAATATTGATGCACAAAAGATGGACGTGATTGATATCCAAATTTTGAAACCCTTGTAGTTTGATTTTCACCTTTCTCAAACATTGCAACATGTAACCAACGAAATTACACAACCATCCAAAACCACAGTAATATATAGCACTTTCAAATTTAGGATTAACCATTAAACAGTCTACTCCAAACCAATCCTTTTCCTGAACTGTCTAACAAACTCGTAAACCCTCTTCTGGTCAGGCAGGGGCTTGGCGATAATCTCCTTTTGCATACACCTATTAGCCCATGCAACAATCTTAGGGCACTCTACCTTAATGTTGAAACCCCCTAAGGTCTCAATCGAATAGAACCTTGTGTAGAAGGGGATAAGACTGAGGGCCATAAACCCAAATGTTTCACCACCAAAGTAAGTCTTGTCACCAAGCTCCCCCCTCTAATATCTTATAGGTTTCAAAGAATTCTTTCTTTACTTCCTCTTTCTCCTCTCCTTTTGTGATCCATACCTTGATACTTCATAAACCTACATATTCCACACACATTCTATATATTAACACTTTCTATAGATTATATAACAGGATGAACAATAACAGTAATGAAAAATTTCAAATAAAATCTACTGCGCTAGAAGACCCACATATTGATTGCGTGAGATAGAGAGCGACTACTGGCCTCTCCACAAAGGTAACATTACATTTACATACTATTTGTTAGAAGAAGAGAAAGAAGAAAGAAGTTCGAACTTTATTTTCTACTTAAGCTACTTGTAGTTTAGTAGTACATAGTTTAGTAGTGCATAGAACGGCATGTTGTTTATGCAGTAGTAAATAGCATAGAGTTGTTAGTTATATAGTTTTGCCACTTGTCATTTTTGTATTGGTTAGACAGTTTGTTATTCTGTTATTTTTTTCCCGCTCCTCTGTTCTCACTAGATAAAGAACAGGGCTAGATATTTATGCATATATGAAATCATCCATTCACAATCTCTCTCTCTCTCTCTCATTTTCAATCCACCACTGTAGGACCTTGAGCTTGTGTGAGATTTCAACATGGTATCAGAGCTGAACTAATTTAGAGAGTCTTCAACCTGGTACTCTCTAAGTTTCTTAGTTTGATTTCCTTTGTTTCTTTGGTGCTTTCTTTAAATCAAGCAGAAATTCTCTCTTTTGTATTTCTCTTGATTTCTACACCAAGTTTTTCCTTTTGAATACAAGAATATTGATTTCTAGAAAATCAATGCTTGTTTGCTCTGCAGTTGATTTGTATCTTTGGATTGTGAAATAGTGCCTCTAGTGCCTCTATCCCAACTGTTCAACCATGGGAAAATCCATCTAGTCCCTATTTCTTGTCAAATAGTGATAACCCTGGTATGTCCCTTGTTGTTCAACACCTCACTAAGGAGAATTATAACACTTGGTGTAGAGCAGTTCTTATCTCCTTGGATGCCAAAACCAAGTTAGGCTTCATTGATGGTACCATACCAAAGCCACAGTCTATTAATCATCCTTATTATACAACTTGGTGCAAGTGTAATAGTATAGTTTTGGCTTGGTTGTTCAACTCTATCTCTAAGGATTTGCAACCTAGTGTAGTGTACTTTAGGACAACAAGGAAGGTTTGGGTTGACTTACAATATAGGTACTCACAGGGTAATGGCCCCAAAATTTTTAAGTTAAGAAAGGAAGTGAGTTCTTTGACTCAAGAAAATTTGACTATTAATGCTTACTACACTAAGTTCAAGGGACTTTGGGATGAATTATCTAATTACAGAACCTGTACTTATGGTCATTGAAAGTTCAAAATGTGTGTAAAACACCCTTGAACATTTAGACCCCAAATTACAAATTATCAATTCAAGCTTATTATCAAACAATTAATGTGCGAAATATGAACATAAGCCAAACACAAAATTGATAAACAATCTAAGCCAAATATAAACACATCCATAACAGAAAATAAATGGCAAAGATAAAGGGAAATAAGATGCAAACACATAGACAACACACGATGTGTTATCAAAGAGGAAACCAAAACCCTCGGCGTAAAACCTCTCCGCCGCCCTCCAAGCGGTGAAATAATCCGCTAAAGAATATAGTTAGGATACGTGAACAGCAGAAGACCCTCCAAGCCTAATCTACGTAAGTATCTAAGCCCTTCAAGCTTCTTACTCCAACAAGGTTATGCCGAACCTATTTCTTCTTTAACTTCCCAGATTCCACTACTAAACCATAGCATCAACCAATGGACATTGGTTGCTTCCAAACTGCTTCCCTTAGCACCAAATGAACCTTCTCACAAACGTGGGTGTGGTGAGAAAAGGATTTGGTCAATGACCTCTCAAGGGTATGACAATGGAAAGGAAGATAGTAGAGGAATTTGTAGAGACTCTAAGGTAAAGATTGTGGATGAATCAATCTTGTTTTTCTCTAGGGTTTCTCTCAAAAATTCTCTCTAGAAGCTCTCTCAATTTAGACGGTATAAGGGTCTATATATAGTGGTGTGTGTTTGAAATACGAAAAGTCAGTTTTTGCCAAACAGGGCTGATTGGCAGCTTGGCCTCTCGACTGGTCTGAGTCACGAGTTCAAGCCGCGAGATAACGGCCTGGCTAGCCTGGGACTTTTGTCCTATAGTGCAACAGCTGGCGCGACCCTTCAGCTCCCCTGTGTGCATCTCACGTGCCTGTAGTTGGCGGCTTGCCAGTCGCAAGTCAGCCGCAAATCTCTGCCTTCTTGCACATACTTGAGCTTTTCTTCACATCTTCTCACACACTACCCTTACAATAATCCCACCTAAATATAGGATTACTAAGTGCTTAAATTACAAGCAAATTGACACGAAATAAAGCCAACAAGATGGTTGATAAATTTCAACCTTACAATTTCCCACTTTGGCTATTCTGTGATAAAACCCTAAAACAAACTCTAGACTTAACGCGTGAGTTGGGAACAGTTGGAAAACTCACTCACACCTAACTCTAGAATCTGTGAAGCTTTAGAACCATAAGAACAAGTAACTCTTGAAACACAACAACACAATAAGTTCATTGTATGCAGAAAACTTGTAATGCAAATGGAGTAAGCATAATACGATCAAGCACAATGGAGTAAAGCAATAAACCATGGCAAGACCAAAAACAGGTAATCACTTCATACAAGTGATCACAATGTTCATTCACACTTGGAATAAACATCCGGACATTCAAGTTGACAAATACAAGGCAAATCACTTGAATGACCAACACTCAACCAATGCACAATACATGAAGTATGTGCATCTAGGAAAAATCCTACATGGACACAAGAGTGACAATACTTAAAAAGGAATGCATAGCATTAGGTTAGAAGTACTGATTTAATAAATCACAAAGGTTGCATAAAGCATAGTACAAACCACAAAGGCCTACAAGTGCATAAAAACAAACCCTAAAAGCTTACAAAAGCAATATAGGTACAAATTGAACCATACAAAATATAAAATACTTCCTTTATCATATCACTCCCCCTAGCATGAATCATAGGAACTGTGATGAGCTTAGAACATATATACTTATACCCTGAAACACTTACACAAAACACATTAGACCCTCATGATAAAGCAAGTAATAAACGGACAAGTATAATGTAACAAGTAAATTGCGATCAAGTAGACATGATATGAAACATGTGAGCAACTTGATCATACACCATACACCAAAATACAGTTTTCTTATTAACACAATGTCTTCTCCCCCTTGGTATATGCATCTCCCTTATGGAATATCTCTCCCCCTACAAATGTGCACGAGAAATAGAATTTCTCCCCCTTGGTATATGCATCTCCCTTATGAAATATCTCTCTCCCTACAAATGTGCACTAGAAATAGAATTTCTCCCCCTAAGAATGTGCACAAAGGTCATATAGAAATGACAAAAACTCTCCGGTATACTCTCTAGAGTATACTCTCCCTCTTTTTGTTAGGAATAGACAAAAGGTCAAGGAGAAACGAAGGCAAGAGATGAAGGTAAGAACAATGATAATGATGCATAAGGGGTATGAGATGAATGAGAAAATGAAGCTCAAACCTAAGACAAAGTAAAATGCTACAAAGCATAAGGTAAACATGACATGCTAGGATGAAGAAACAAGGTATAGACCAATGCATAATAGGGGTAGTAAGGTGTGTGCAAGGGGTGGCAAAGTGCAATGCATGACCAATGCATGGAAAATGCACATGTGGGGTAAGGTGTGTTAAATACACAACCAATAAACCAAACATGTTGTTAGGACATATGTGTTCTCACTTGTCAAGAACATATGTCACTTATTTATGTAAATTGGCTAATCATTTGACAAAACGCACTCTACTTGTAATTGGGTAGTTCTAGGTGTTTTTAATATTTCAAGAAAAAAGATTTCAATATCAAGTATTGAAATCATCAAGTCTGTCCAAGAAAAATCAAGCGAAAGTGCTGAAATTTAAAACTCGATAGCTTCTTGACACCTTCTTGATACCTGTCTATCTGTCGAGCTCTTCTGCTGATTCTTATTGCAATCTCAATAGTTTCTCAATAGCTGGTTGATCGATCGAGAAAGTTTCTGTCCCCTCGACACCACCTCGATAGCTGTATCTGTTAAGATTCATTAAACCTCGACACCTGCTATCCGTCGAGGTTACGAGAATTCAGATTTCTGTTTTTGGGCCAGGCTTTTGTATTTGTGTAGGGTTTCTTTTCTCACAACCCTAGACCTATATAAGCCTTATTTTAGAGGCCGTTACATAAGAGAATACAAGGAGAACATATACAAAAGGTGATCGATGCCTTATTCTCTCTAAAAGAAGTTACTGCGCCTTTGCGCCTTAGGGTTTTGTAACCAAGTGCTTCTTGATCTTCATTATTGATGAAGTGAAGAACTTTGCAGCCAACATTCTTCTTCCTTAAGTTGGTGAGTGAGTCACGTACTAGGATTTGTGCAAAGGAGTTAGTCATGTATTAGGATCCGTGCAACATCAAAGGGTGGCATTCATATATTGAAGAGTTCAGAGGTTCTGAAGCAGTAGAAGGTTTCTACTGTGAGTTCATCTACGGGGATTGTAGAGTCTAGGGACAAAGTTTTTATACTAGATCTGAAACTTCTCTTTACTATAGTGGATTGCTTTTCAGGAAGGTTTTCTCTCAGGTTTTTACTGTGACATTGTTGGTTTCATTGGTTTTCCTGGGTCATCATATCTTATCTTATTTATTTTTTCTGTTGAATATGATTTTGACATTATATTGATGTTTGTTTGTTTGTTTGTTTGTTTAAACAAGTTTTATTAATAATAAATCTAATTAATAACTTGGATTTAAAACTTGTTAATTCTATCAACCGATGTCTAAATTTCCCAACACATGTTCCTAATGAGAAAACATGAGAAGCCCCAAAGTTTGATACTCATCGGAGTCCAAACAAGTGAGAAAATGCCTAAGAGACATTTTATCAAACACCTAGCATGCACACTATGAACAACAATGTGAAACAATGCATGAACATCATGAAAACCACCCTTAATACATGCTCTTTTTGCCACAAGGGGCCAACATCCAAAGCAAAACAAAAGAAACCAATCCCATACACAACTTTTAAAAGAAAAATAAGTTTTCCTAACCCCTATAATGAAAATCCTAAACAAGAGCACAAAACTCACCAAAACATATACTAAGGATCCAAAACAATGGAAAGAGTTTAGAATTACCTTAGAGATGATAATGGAATGAAAAACTATTCAAATTGATTCGATTTTGATGTAAAAATATTGAGAGAGGGGTTTAAAAGAGTATGGGAGAGGTTTAAAATAGTTTTCCCATGAAAAACACTTAAAAAAGCTGTTTCTGGGTGTTTCGCGACTAGGCGAGTCGCGAGATAAGTCGCGAAAACGATTTTCATGAAATTTTCTAAGTCTTTTTCGCGACTTGAGTGCTCACCCGCGAGTAAGTCGCAAGTAAGTCGCGAATCTCTCTGCCAGAGAACCAAAAAATGCGAGGAAAATGCATTTTTCCAGTTCCGCGACTCGCAAACAAGTCGCGAGTGAGTCGCAAAAAACTCTGACACCTGTTTTTCAACACCAAAACATGTTTAAACAATGAAAAACAATGTAAGCACAAAACATGAACATAAAGAGTGATAAAAATCACTTCCAAAAACATATAAAATGATCAAAAATCTTTTTGGATTAATTCATATATAGTTGAGCACACACACATTACATTTAAACAAGTACAATTGAACAAATGAATAAGGCATTCATTGAACATTAGGCATGTGTGTTGTGTATGTGTATCAAGTGTAGAATAGTTCTTAGTCTAGAATAAAGTTTCAATGATCAATTCAATTAAGTCATACACAACTAGTACTAAGTCAAGTGGTCTATCTCAATAATAGAAATGAACATATATGATCTCCCACAAGAAAATGATTACATATCTTTGAAGCTTTTCATTTGGCTTCTTTACAATTCATATCATTTGATCTTTTTGAATCAATACATCTCATTTTAGAGATCGATGCCTAAAATTTTTGATATTTCAATTTGATGAACAAGCCTTTGGCTTTTTGGGGCATCATACATTTTATTTTGGTCGCTTTCCCTTTTTCCTAGTCAAATACTAGTATGTGCGACAGGCTTTTGCAACTCAATATCTCTTTTCATTTGAAGATTTACATTTGGTGAGTTCTTTAAGCAAAAACAACAAAATAAAGAGTGGGACAATATATAGGTACAAGTCTATACATGTCTCAAAACCAACAAGACTATTGACTAATCATTCATGACAAGGTTGAATATCGATTTACAACAATCACACAAAGATGTCAAGATTTTTCCCTTAAAGACATAAGTGCATAAAGAACAATCTAAGCTCGTAAATGTATGAAACCATTTGTACGAAGGTACAAGGCAAAACTCACATGTGATATGTGCTCAAACATATACAATCAAACTTTTTGAATTTTTTACTTTATATGCGGTTTTGGATTTTTACTCACACAAAACAAAGACATAAAAGTAAGATCAAAAACAAAAACAAACCAATGCAGAAAAAATGCATGATGCACAAATGCATGACAACGAAGCATCTAATGTATGAAGGGTCTAACAAAAGTCGAAAGAAATAGATCAAGGACCAAAAAAGCAAAAAGCTCAACCATAGGAACCCTTCCTCATCCAAACAGAACGATTGTTTGGAATGAGTGTCTCAAGAGAAATGAGACGAGCGTTGGAAGAATGAGAACCGGAGATGTACATAGTTAAGGAGTTAAGAGCATTAAATAATTTCTTTAACAACATGCTATCTTCACTAAAAACCAGTTTACCCTTTTTAGCATAACTTTCAAGAAGCTCAAGTTTCTCTTTTCTTTTGAGAGCATGAAACTTAGAGCAATGAGGTCTTAGATGACGAAAAGTACCACAATGGCGACACACAATGTGTTTAGGTCCACTAGGCTTTTTGGGAAGGGATCTAGCAACATGGATTTGTTCTCTCAACCAATTTATTGGATTCATTGAGGTTAGCAATCAAATCATCCTTTTAACAAAGTAACTCAAATTCTTTTGAAACTTCTTAGCAATTTTCTGTAAGGGTTTGATGTTAGGAATATCAACAACATCCAAAGATTCATGTAACATAGCATCACAATCATGAAGATTATCACTCATAAAGGCATTTTCACAAACACGTAGCATGTTATATTTATCACCAACCAAATCATACAAAAAGGCACATATAGCACAATCCATGGCAAATAAACACAAAGGGTCAAGGATCACACTTAGGTATTTAAACCACAACAAGTGTACCCGCTCTGATACCAATTTCTTCTTTAGCTTCCCGGATTCCGCTACTAAATCATAGGATCAACCAATAGATATTAGTTCCTTCCAAACTGCTTCCCTTAGCACCAAATGAACCTTTTCATAGACGTAGGTGTGGTGAGAAAAGGATTTGGTCAATGACCTCTCAATGGTATGACAATGGAGAGGAAGAGAGTAGAGAAATTTGTAGAGACTCTAAGGTAAAGATTGTGGATGAATCAATCTTGTTTTTCTCTAGGGTTTCTCTCAAAAATTCTCTATGGAAGCTCTCTCAATTTAGAGGGTATAAGGGTCAATATATAGTGGTGTGTGTTTGGAATACGAAGAGTCAATTTTTGCCAAACAGGGCTGATTAGCGGCTTGGCCTCGCGACTGGTCTAAGTCACGAGTTCAAGCTGCGAGATAACGGTCTAGCCAGCCTGGGAGTTTTGTCCTGTAGTACGACAGCTGGCGCGACCCTTCAGCTCCCCTGTGTGCATCTCACGTGCCTGCAGTTGGTGGCTTGCCAATCGCGAGGCAGTCGCGAATCTCTGCCTTCTTGCACATACTTGAGCTTTTCTTCACATCTTCTCTCACACTACTCTTACAATAATCCCACCTAAATATAGAGTTACTAAGTGCTTAAATTACAAGCAAATTGGTACGGAATAAATCCAACAAGATGGTTGATAAATTTCAACCTTACAATCATCAAGTAGAGGATTGTACGATGTCCTTCTTAATGGGATTGAATGATACGTATGTAGCAGTCCAAGGACAAATTTTGCTTGTGGATCCCATTCCTCTATTGACAAATTTTGGGACAAATTTTGCTTATGCAGCAGTCCAAGGACAAATTTGACACAACACTAGCTTTAGCAACAAAGAATGCTAAGAATCTTACCAAGCCTAAATCTGGAAGGCCTTAATGCACTCACTGTGGTGCCATGAGTCATGTGATTGATAAATGCTATAAATTTCATGGATACCCTCCTGGTTCTAAGTTCCAAAACAACAAAGGTCAAGTTGCTACTTCTTTAACATCCTTTGCTAGCAATGTTGTTGCTACTGAGGATAATGCATGTGAAGCTGTCAATCTCACTTGGGCAGAATATTAGCAATTACTTGGTTTGCTGAACTCTCAATGCCATTTTGGTACTCAAGCACCACCAGAGGAAGCTGCAGATACTCACCAAGTTGCCAATATCATCACTCAGCCTTCAGTTGAACTTCAGGGACACGAGCTATCAGGTATATGGTCTTTCCCATCTCTAGAATATTCAATTTTTCTTTGGTTGTCAACATTTCTCATATCTTGCCCACTGATTGGATTCTTGTTAGTGGGGCTACTAACCATATGGTTCATTCTTTAAAATTTTTCACTTCAATTACTTCGATAGTCCAAATCTCTGTTAGATTGCCTAATGGAGATATGACTAAAGTTATACACATAGGGACAATGCAATTATCTCCCACTTTAACTCTAGAAAATGTGCTTTGTATTCCTACTTTCTCTTTTAATCTGGTTTCTATTAGTAAACTGACCCAAAATCCTTATTGTTGTTGTATTTTCCTTTCACAATACTGTTTCATTCAGGACTTACAGCTTTAGAGGATGATTGGGTTGGGTAGAAAACAAGGAGGACTTTACACATTGCAAAGCAACTTACCAAATAGCTTACCAACACCTATTTCTAATGCTCTTTTCAAGCTTTCTTCTTTTTCTCTTGTGACAGCTCTCAATTCTTGTAATATCAATGTTATTGAAAAAACTAGCCTGTGGCATTGTAGGTTAGGCCATCCTTTTGTACCAGACATAATTTCTTGCAATAATAAAGGATTTGATTGTTCTATTTGTCCACTTCCTAAGCAAAAGAGACTATCTTTTCCTACATCTATTTCTACTTCACCTTCATGTTTTGATTTAATACATGTTGATATTTGGGGACCCTATTCTACACCTTCTCTAAATGGGTCTAAATATTTTCTCACCTTAGTGGATGATTACAATAGGTGTACCTGGGTTTTTTTGATGAAGCATAAGTCCGAAGGTTCTTCTTTAATTCAATCATTTTATAATATGATACTCACTCAATTTAAGCTTCCCATTAAGGTCATTAGATCTGATAATGGTCCAGAATTTGCCTTGGTTTCCTTTTATGCTTCTAAAGGGATTATACACCAACTTTCTTGTGTGGAAACTCCCTAGCAAAATTTTGTTGCTGAATGAAAACACCAACATCTTCTTATTGTAGCTAGAGCATTAAGGTTTCAAGCTAATTTGCCCTTAAAGTTTTGGGGAGATTGTGTTCTTACAACTACTTATTTGATTAACAGATTGCCTAGTCCACTCTTGAATAATGTCACTCCTTATGAGAAGTTGCTAGGAAATTCTCCTTCCTATGGTCATTTAAAGGCATTTGGTTGCTTATGTTATGCTTCTACCTTGTCTAGAGATAGGACCAAGTTTGATCCTAGGGCTAAGCCATGTATGTTCCTTGGTTATCCTTTTGGTACTAAGGGATATAAACTTTACGATTTGGCTACTAAAACTTGTATTCTCTCTAGAGATGTTGTATTGAAAGAGTTAATTTTTCCCTTCAAACATTGGATTTCACATTCTATGTCCTTTTCTATTCCTACCTCACATTCTATATTTCCATCTCAACTAGTTTCACCAAATTCTAGTGCTTCTTTCCCTAATGCAAAATTCACTCCTTCATTAACCACAACTTAGCTATTCCTCTTGATGAGTTTCCTGACCTTGTTCATCCTAATTTTGAACCTTCTATTGCCTCTGATTCACCTTGTGATCCTACTTAGTTTCTACCTATTGTTCAGCCTATTAGACAGTCCTTTAGAGTTCGCAAACCACCAAGCTATCTTCAAAATTATCACTACAACTTAGCCTCTGCACATGTGTTTGCCTCAGTTTCTCTCTCTCGGTCAGATGATTCCACTACTTCTGGTGATTTAGGTAATCTTTATCCCCTTGCCTCCACTCTATCATATGCCAAACTTTCTTCTTCTTATAAATCCTTTACTCTTGCCTTAACCATTGCTAAAGAACCTGATTCTTATGCTCAAGCTCTGCATGATCCTAAATGGCTTGATGCCATGAAAGCTGAGATTGATGCTCTTCAGGCTAACAATACTTGGGTTATGTGCAAGCTTCCTCCTGGTAAGGTACTTATAGGGTGTAAATGGGTGTACAAAATCAAGTTAAAGGTTGATAGTTCTGTTGAAAGGTATAAGGCCAGATGGGTGGCAAAGGGCTTCATTCAAACTGAAGGTATAGATTTCTATGAGACATTCTCTCCTGTGGTGAAATTTGTGACACTTAGGACTCTCTTGGCTCTTGTTGCTGTTTATGGTTGGCATCGAACTCAGTTGTATGTCAACAATGCCTTTTTACATGGAGACTTGCATGAAGAGGTTTATACGCTTCCACCACCTGGATTTGGCAACAAGGGGGGGGGGGTGTTGTAGGCTTACAAAATCTCTTTATGGGCCTAAGTAGGCTAGTAAACAATGGTTTGCAAAGTTTTCCTCTACAATTGTGGATCAAGGTTTCATTCAGTCCAAGTCAGATAACTGTCTTCACTAGAGTTAAGAGAGGTTTCATTATCATCATTCTTGTATATGTTGACGATATAATCATTGCAAGCAATGATGTGGATGTTTTGAATGTGTTTAAACAGTTTCTAGATAGCAAGTTCAAACTCAAGGATTGAAAATCTCACAAAGAGAGAGAGAGAGATTGTGAATGAATGATTTCATATATGCATAAATATCTAGCCCTGTTCTTTATATAGTGAGAACAGAGGAGTAGGAAAAAAATAACAGCACAACAAACAGTCTAACCAATGTAAAAATGACAAGTGGCAAAACTATATAACTAACTACTCTATGCTATTTACTACTGCATAAATGACATGCCGTTCTATGCACTACTAAACTACAAGTAGCTTAAATAGAGAATAAAGCTTGAACTTCTTTCTTCTTTCTCTTCTAATAATCCTGACGTATAGTATTTTACCTGTGTGGCCGCAGGAAAAGAAGAGAAAGAGTGACCACATATATAAGGGACACCAATGTAAGTTGTAACAAAGCCTTAGTTCCAAATTATACATGTATTCTACTTGTCTATTCTATTTTATTCAAAATTATACTTTTTGTTACTTTTTTTTTTCTTCTTTTAGTAAAATTATTTTGGTCTACTTTGTCATTTTTTATTATAGAAATTACACTTTATCATCCAACACTATACTTGCATTTACATTTATCACTTTGAACTTTTAGAATGCATAATTGCCACCCTAAATTAGAACTTGTGTTTCACTTTGTACTCTATTGTCAATTGAATTGTTAAGGGACACCAATGTAAGTTGTAACAAAGCCTTAGTTCCAAATTACACATGTATTCTGCTTGTCTATTCTATTTTATTCAAAATTATACTTTTTGTTACTTTTTTTTGCTGCTTTTAGTAAAATTATTTTGGTCTACTTTGTCATTTTTTATTATAGAAATTACACTTTATCATCCAACACTATACTCACATTTACATTTATCACTTTGAACTTTTAGAATGCATGATTGCCACCCTAAATTAGAACTTGTGTTTCACTTTGTACTCTATTGTCAATTGAATTGTTAACTTGGATGGAAAAACTTGTCACAAACAATTCATGTGACTTCTGCATATGTAGTATTACTAAATTGCCTATCTTCAACCCTTTAAAATAAAGGTTATGTGACACCATAAGAGTTAAATTTGTTAATGATTTTGTTTTAAGGGATTGAAGAGGGGTAATTTGGTCTATTCATGTGATTTCGTGAATGCAGAGGTCACGTGAATTTCACGTGACATGCTTTTTTGTTTAAGGTAACAGTCCAATTGACTGTAGGATGTAAAGAAACACCGGTTATAATTTAAAGTGGTAATCATGCGTTCTAAAAGTTTAGGATGATAAAATTAGGATTCAAATCTCCTAGAGATATACCAGGGTACCCTACAATGTAGAGTTCTTTAAATCCTCACCATTCCTTTAAATTAAATGGTCAAGAGGCGACTATATCATCAATCCAATAATATCACCTTAAATCAATCTTTCAAAACTCAAAAAATTCATTCATATCTATCCTAAATGCGGTTCAACTTCCAGACTTTACCTTTTATTATTAATAAATATAAAAGTCTGGACTTATCTTTGTTACTTTTTCTTTCTTCAAAAAGCTCGTCAACTCAAATACAATAATCATTAATAATTTAGCATTTTTCTTCCTGTTTCAATCTTTCAAAACCAATTAACAATCCAACCATTTTTCATCAAAATTCTCTTTTAAAAACCAAATAAAAACCCAACCATATTTCATCAGATGTTTTTTCAAGGGTAGCTTGCATCTGGAGTTGTCGGATTGAGATCTTGAGCATTGGTTCTGAAACTAGTAGAAAATGTTTGCGTCCCCAACTGAACTGATCGAATTTCTCAAGCAATTTTCTTATTTAGTGTTTCATCTTTTGGAGGATTAACCATCCAGCTGTTGAATATAGTCTCTAGTATTAGGATTTGCTCTGGCATGAGAGTCCACCTTAACTTTTACTGGTTCAGTTCTTATTTAATCAATGGAGGCAATGATGGTTTTTGCCTTTTTGGGTTGGCGATTATTATGGGAGAAGAAAAGCAACGTAGAAAAGTTAAATCAGAAGTTCCACGGCTATATCATGTTATATTATCATTTCCATTTATTTATTTCACATAAATTAGATAGAAATTAAGAAAGTTTCCTTATAAAGAGTTAAGAAATTAAAAAATCATTTAAAACTAAAAATTACATAAATTAAAATATTAACTAAAAATGTAATTTCCTTCTTTCCAGTATTTTCTGGGCATCCAAATAAAATATCAACCATCTCAATCTACAAACATATCAACCACCTTACAAACCTCATTAAATTCCTCAGAACAACACTAAGCTCAACCCTAGAATCCTCCAAGTGATGCCTTTATTAGTCTAACAAAAATAAATCATTAAATAATCCGTGTTCTATCATCTATGTGAAATGAACAAACCTTCGGGGAGGAAGAAGTCATGATGCAGGAAATACAGGACACGTGGGCAATTAGATATAATTGCCCCATGCCTCTCAAGATCTTGTTACTCTTAATTTACTTTTTTTAATTCACTTTATTTTGATATTTTGATAATTAGTTTTGATGAATTTGGAATGTCCAATATAATTTTGGTATATAATATGAAATTTAATTATTTTATTTAAAAAATAATTTACTATTGTATTTGATTGTATTAGAGCATATGCATGGTTTATAATTGTTGTAAAGTGTAATTCATTTTATTGCAATTCACAAGTATTTATTTTATATAAATTGATTTTTAAATTATGGTATATATAGAATACTCTAGTGACTAGAGTTTTGCTGTTCCATGAACCACGCACTATTACTCTCTTCTTTCCCATGGGAAAAGAAAGGGAAGGGTGGACTAGAGCTAAAAGGCCAAAGAAGAAACAAGAAAGAAAAGAAAAGAAAAAAAAAACAAGACACACTTTGATTACAAATTCGACCATAAATAAATACATATAATGATATAATTCATTTCACAAGAAAAGTAAACATGCAAAAACTCGAATAATTATAAGGGAACAGCCAATTTCAAACATGTTTGTAGGGTCGGTTTTCGTACCCCAAGCCCAAAAGATATGGGTTGGAGGCCCAACGAACACAGGACAATAAATTTGTAGAGAGTGGGCGAGAGAGCTAGGCTGGTTATGAAGTAAACAATGGTTGGCTAGGTTAATTGCAGTGACGATAACATGAAATGATGCCTGAACAATTCCATGAATGAATGTTCGAAGATGTGTTTTATTAAGTGAACAGTGATTACAACATTCAGAGCTACAGTAAAGCTTTTCTCTCTCTTTTTCTCTCTCCCCTTCCGTCCTCTATTATCAGGGACCCTTCTTCTTTATATAGCATCCTCTCCTACCATCTCCATCGTCCACCTGTTCTTCATCTGCGTATCTACTCAAGTGCATGTCACGTCATGTGTCTACTTTAGTTCTTTGTGAGTGGCGGTAGCCGAGGTTACACTGTTCAGGAGTCTTCTCCACATAAATGCGGCCAGAAAAGCTGTTGTAGTACATTAAATACGGTGGTAGCAGCTTTTCCTTTAGATATTTTTTAGTTCTGATCATCTTCGGATCCACCCAGATCTTATCTTTATCGTTGGGATTGTTATGAAGATTATTCGGATCTTCCACACGTTTGTTTGATCAAGGCTATTTGTGGCCGAGGAGTAGGACGTCCTCGGACCAGTAGTGACCTCTTCGGATGGTACTCCCCATTTACTTCTGGGCTTCCTGCCTTCAGATGGGCCGTCCCAACCACCTATTGCTCCTCGGAAGTATAATAGTCCTTAATAGGGTGTCCCGGGCCCATTAAGTAGCTCTGGGTTTTTACCCCCTACAATAGCCCTTCAAAATCTTAATTTTTCCCTCGCATCCGAAGAGAAAAAATGGGATTTTGACCTGTCATGGAGTTAGGCTTGGAAAACAGACAAAAATTCGGCCTGGCACGTGTGTAGGTATAGATGCGCGCGCTCCATCATTGCTGCCGTTGTTTTCCGTATTCCCAAAGCGCTACATTAATTACTCCAGGGGGCGCCTTGTCCTTTGCATCCAACGGTGGGCTATTGATCTGACGAATAGGGTCCTTCCTCGGGATTTGGGAGAAATAACTTCTGCCCCTTCGTTTGACCTCGTATAAAATCTCAGAGGTGGGCATTTCTCCTTTACTTTGCAACTTTCAGACCATCCCACAAGAACAAGCACACAAACGCTCCGAGCCCTTCCAATCGCCGATTTCGTTTCTTCCCAGAGTCCTCAGGAATCCTTCTGCGAGTTCAGAGATCGGTCTTTAGTCCAGTTCCTATAAGTTTTCATCATCCCAATTCTTCAGTTTTCTCTTCGGCTGTCCATTTTTCCCTTTGAGCGACCATTTCCTCATTGCTACGTCGCACCTTCATTTTTTCGTTGAGTGATGGGTAAACTCGAGTATTTGGTAGACAACCCTGCCCAGTTGGAGAAGTTTAGGGCCACATACCGCATACCTCCAAACGTAGGTGTGAGGTATTGCCCTCCAGAGAAAATATTAACTGATCGGAAAACGGGGGAAGTCGTGATTCCTGTCATCGCCTTCCTAGAGGGTGGAATGACGATCCTTATGGGCCCTGTCACCACTAACTACCTTCGAAACCATAGGATTACCCCTTGGCAGTGCGCACCTAATATATTTAGGATCCTAGGAGTAATTGAGGACCTTAACCGCCACTTAGGATTGGGGCTTACTTGGCTCGACGTGGTGCACATGTATGAGTTCCACAGCCAGCAAGGAGCGGGATATTATTTAAAATCCCGGTCCGACGTTGTTAGGCTCATTTCCTACCTTCCCAAATCCAATAAAGGGATGAAGGATGACTACGTGATCATCTCGGGTGCGTGGTATGACGGCCCTCACTGTCCGACCAGACCAGGAGAGCCAGGTGGGACATGTTAGGCTTAGGCACACTAACCATAGGCTTAGGATCTTCGTCTTTTAACAGTTTTTGATTCTTCTTGTGTTGCTGCTTTCCAGTTTCTAACAAAGCTCTGCTGTGACTTGTAACAGATAAAAGAAACATCTCTCTTCGGCTCAGCCTCACCAACTTCGCCGCGCTTAACTTCTTGTTACGGTCCGAGATCTTTGTAAGCGAGGACGGACAACTCCGATCGGCTCCCCTCATCCTAGGGTACAAAGTGAAGCGAAAAGACTTCCAACCGGTCGGCAACGCAATAATCCAGGGGGACAAACGTCTCAACCGTATTGACGTTGCGTTTAAAGGTTTTTTGGCACCGCACGACCTTTCACCTGTACCACACCCAAACCTCCAGGGTATACCCCCTCTCGTCCAACCACTCCAACAAGTTCCCCTCGGACCAAAGGTTGAGGGTGAAAAGGTTGGTTCCTCCACCTCCTCACTAGAAGAACAAATAGACAAGTTCCACTTCGGGGGGGGGGGGGGGAAGTTTTAGGAGCAAATCAAGTGGTAGAGGTCTCAGACGTTGAGGAAGAAGGTGACAAGCAGTCCAGTGTCCACCCATTTTTGGTAACTGTCCTCCCCGACGGCTCTTCGGACGAAGATATGGCGGATTTGAAACGCCTGATGAGGAATAGGGGCCAGAAGGCGGAGCAGAAAGGCGCTGGGACCTCTCAACCAGTAGAGATCCCGCCTTCAGCGCCTCCCAAGGCTCCTGAACTCGGCTTGAAGCCCATGCCGAACTTACAGAAGAAAAGGCCCCTCGAGCCTGAAGAGAGGGAGGTGGGGGTGCCACCAAAAACGAATAAGCAACAGAAAACGGTGAAAGAGCCTCGAGGAAAAAGGGCCACTTCCATAGAAAGCCGAGAAGAGGTCCACGGGGCTGAGGTACGCCTAGGGGGGGGCTTCGCATTTGGTCCCCAAGGTTGGAGCTGGATGGTGCCTCTATTCCTTGGGATGCACCCCTCAGGAATCATGATTGGGGAAGGGCAGGGTATGTTGCTGAGGCCCTGCAGCAGCCACTCCTCCTCCCTCATGATATGGAGTCCTACAGGCGCTTCAATCAGCAGGAGCTCTTCTTGTCCCTTAAGAGGGATAAAGCCATGGTAAATAAACTCATTCTCTTAATTTAGGTTCTAATTTTAATTTGCTCTGCTTCCTTTCTTCATCCTATGTCGAAAATGTTGCCATGCAGATTACTCAGCAGATCTACGTGGCCGAGGAATGGAACAAGAAGTCCTACCTCGAGGCCTAAGTAGCAACCCAGTCTCAATCCGAGGTAGAGAAAGCTCTTGGCTAGCTGAAGGAGGAATACGCTCGCGCGTCCGAGCAGCTTAAAATTGTGACCAGGCAGAGGGACAACTACAAGGCCAATCTCTAAACCGCCGAGACCCAGGCCGAGGAGCAGTGCAAACAATTGTGCACGTCAGAGATCAACCTGGCGACCGAAAGGGAGCTGGTGAAGGGTCTCAGGGCTGAACTCCAAGAAGCTAGGGAGGGCGCCCGAGCAGCCAAGCAGGAGGTTCAACTAGCCAAAGAGTCAGTTGAAGCTGAGAGAAAAGCGGCATATCAGCTAGGAGTGGATGAGACTGGGAAGTTGCTTACGGAGCAATTTGCTTCGGTTGCTCGTGAGTACTGCGACGTAACCTGGCAAAAGGCACTGGACGTCGCTGGGGTCCCTTCAGACTCTCCCCTGACGTTACCTAGGAGCGTTTGTTATGACCCTGAGATCCAGGAGCTCCCAGAGACTGACCCTCCTCCTGCTCCACAGCTTTTTGAGGCTACGGAGCAAAGCTTAGTCAGTGTAGCTTCCCCATCCGCCCTTGATGCACCCAGAGAGGCTGGTCAGCCAGTTGAACCAGCCAAAGACAAAGGTCAAGGGTTGGACGAAGAGAAGACTCCTGCTGAGTCCCAGAGCCAAGCCCCAGAAGCTGCTGCTTAGACAGGCTAGGTTGCTGACCCTGTGGTCCTTTCAGCTCAAGAGCAGATACATAGGGCCCCCTTTTTTGTGTTTTTCTTTTTGTAAGAGATTGTAAGCTACTCTTTTGATTAATAAAGCAGTTTCTCCTTCGCATTTATTTGCTTTGCTGTGTGTAATACAGCTTACTATTATTATTAAAGTCCTATACTTTAACTTTATTGTAATCCTGATATCATGTTAACAACGCGCATGACTAAGATTGGTATTAGAAAGGGGCAGAATGCATGAGAACTATTACTAAACAACGAAAACTACAGGGGTTATAGTAAAAAGTTCCACAAGCCTTTCCAAATGTGCACAAAAGAATAAGAGGCAACATAGGTTAGGGTTAATCTAAACATATTTAGGAATCTCAATCATGGCTCATCAGAGAGTGATACTTCAATAGAAACCGTTACATTGGGTTTAGATTCAAGCAGTCAGAGAGCTGTGACAGAGTGTTACCTTACCCAAGTCGTCTGGTCCGAGGACTACGGGCATAACTAGATTTAGATTTGAACACTTAAAGAAATTGTAACAGAGTGCTAACTAACCCATATCATCTGGTCCGAGGACTACAGGCATGAATGGATTTAAGTTTAAACACTTAAAGGAATCGTAACAGAGTACTAACTAACCCATATCATCTGGTCCGAGGACTACAGGCATGGATGGATTTAAGTTTAAACACTTAAAGGAATCGTAACATAGTGCTAACTAACCCATATCATCTGGTCCGAGGACTACAGCCATGAATGGATTTAAGTTTAAACACTTAAAGGAATCGTAACATAGTGCTAACTAACCCATATCATCTGGTCCGAGGACTACAGGAATAAATGGATTTAATTTTAAACCCTTAAAGGAATCGTAACATAGTGCTAACTAACCTATATCATCGGGTCCGAGGACTACAGGCATGAATGGATTTAAGTTTAAACACTTAAAGGAATCGTAACATAGTGCTAACTAACCCATATCATCTAGTCCGAGGACTACAGGCATGAATGGATTTAAGTTTAAACACTTAAAGGAATCGTAACGTAGTGCTAACTAACCCATATCATCTGGTCTGATGACTACAGGCATGAATAGATTTAAGTTTAAACACTTAAAGGAATCGGAACATAGTGCTAACTAACCCATATCATCTGGTCCGAGGACTACATGCATGAATGGATTTAAGTTTAAACACTTAAAGGAATCGTAACATAGTGCTAACTAACCCATATCATCTGGTCCGAGAACTACAGGCATGAATGGATTTAAGTTTAAACACTTAAAGGAATCGTAACGTAGTGCTAACTAACCCATGTCATCTGGTCCGAGGACTACAGGCATGAATGAATTTAAGTTTAAACACTTAAAGGAATCGTAACATAGTGCTAACTAACCCATGTCATTTGGTTCGAGGACTACAGGCATGAATGGATTTAAGTTTAAACACTTAGAGGAATCGTAACATAGTGTTAACTAACCCATATCATCTGGTCCGAGGACTACAGGCATAAATGGATTTAAGTTTAAACACTTAGAGGAATCGTAACATAGTGCTAACTAACCCATATCATCTGGTCCGAGGACTACAGGCATAAATGGATTTAAGTTTAAACACTTAGAGGAATCGTAACATAGTGCTAACTAACCTATATCATCTGGTCCGAGGACTACAGACATGAATGGATTTAAGTTTAAACACTTAAAGGAATCGTAACATAGTGCTAACTAACTCATATCATCTGGTTCGAGGACTACAGGCATGAATGGATTTAAGTTTAAACACTTAAAGGAATCGTAACATAGTGCTAACTAACCCATATCATCTGGTCCGAGGACTACAGGCATGAATGGATTTAAGTTTAAACACTTAAAGGAATCGTAACGTAGTGCTAACTAACCCATATCATCTAGTCCGAGGACTACAGGCATGAATGGATTTAAGTTTAAACACTTAAAGGAATCGTAACATAGTGCTAACTAACCCATATCATCTGGTCTGAGGACTACAGGCATGAATGGATTTAAATTTAAACACTTAAAGGAATCGCAACATAGTGCTAACTAATCCATATCATCTGGTCCGAGGATGTTAGGTCCTAAGGTCTTAGGATTTTATGTATTTAGAACTTTAATTTGTAATGTTGGCAAACCATGATCAAAACATTGTATTTAGTCTTATTTAGACTTGCTCAAAGTTGGTTTAATATTGTAAAGTTGGAATCGAGTGGCTGCAGAAGTACTTGGGACTTTCAGTCTGGCTCGATCGATCGAAGAATAGACTTGATCGATCGAAAATCGCACAGGTTGATTTTTCTGCAGAATTTCCAACTCAGCCCTACTTCATTAAACGTTTAGGGTTTTATGTTTTTACCCTAGGTATATAAACTAAACCCTAGCCACGTTTTTGAAGGTTGTCCATATTGCTTTGTTGCTCATACTTTGCTGTTTTGTGTGAATCTCTTGTGAAATCTTTGAGGAGCTTTCCTTTACACAAAACTTAGGGTTTTCAAGGTAGAGATGATTTCAACATCTTGAAGATCATTACCATTGCAACCATTGGAACTTAAAAGAAAAGCAAGCGAGGAGCTTTTAGCTGATTGAGGAATTCAAGAAAGAAGTAGTCCGTGGATTCGGAGCCTGCGCGTGGTCGTGTCAGGAAGTTCTACTGATGGGTAGCATTAGGAAGTCGAGCGGGGAGCTTGTAGTCCTTTTGTAAGAACTTCAATTCTTTCATAGTGAATTCTGTTATGCCTTGAGGATCGTGGGTCAAATCCTCCCCAGGTTTTTACCGTGTGGTTTCCTAGGTGATCATATCTTGTGTTCATTTATTTTCCGCTGCATTATTATTCTTGATATGATTGTTTGATTGCTTTAACCTAGAATTGCATAATTTGACTAAGTAACAACTTGGCTAATTAATCTAGGCTACGCAATCTGGTTGTTTAAGGGGTCTAAATTTCCGTCAAGTGGTATCAGAGCAGGTAGCTCTTTTTGTTTGAGATTTTTAATCTCTGAGCTGATCCTTGACCCCTGTTGTCATGGAGCATGGACACTCTCTGTTTGTTCCTCCTCACTTTGATGGGAACAACTATGCTTATTGGAAAGTAAGGATGAAAGCATTCCTGAAATCTATTGATGAAAGGGTTTGGAATTCCGTTGAATACGGATGGGTGAAGCCCGCTACTGCTGTAAGTGAGTGGCAAACTTCTGAAAAAGAAGCAGCAAGCTTCAATAGCAAAGCTATGAATGCCATCTTTAATGCTGTTTCTATGGAGGAATTTAAGAGGATCTCTAATGTTGAGGTTGCTCATATTGCTTGGAAAATTCTCCAAACTGTGCATGAAGGCACAAAGGCAGTTAAGATAAACAAACTGCAACAATTGACTTCTAGATTTGAAAGCATTAGAATGTCTGACGATGAATCTTTTGATGAATTCTATGCTAAATTAAATGATATTATCAATTCTGCTTTTAATTTGGGTGAAATCTATGATCAACCTAAAATTGTTAGGAAGATTCTTAGATCTTTAACTGAAAATTTTAGACCCAAAGTGACTGCCATCACTGAAAGCAAGGATGTGGACTCCATCCCTGTTGATGAGCTTGTAGGATCTCTTCAATCCTATGAGTCTGACCTACCTAAAGTGAACAAATCCAAATCAATGGCTCTTAAGTCAGTTGATGATGTTGATGGTGGTGGATTTGATGATGAGCTCTCTGCTACAGAGATTGCCTATCTTGCCAAAAACTTTAAGAACTTTCTTAGGAATACAAATAGAAAGGCAAGAGGTACTTACACTGCTGAACCTAGAAATTTTAGGAAGAATGATCCCACTAAGGTTAACAATTTTGAAAAACCTAGAGAAAATTTTGGTCAATCTTCTAATAACTCTTTGGGTCCTCAGTGTTTTGGCTGTCAAGGGTATGGTCATGTGAAATCTGAATGTCCTACATTCTTGAGGACTAAGGGTAAAGCTATGGCTGTAACCCTTAGTGATAATGAGGTTTCTGATGATGAGTCCGGTGGTGACGAGGATGGAAACTTCATTGCTTTCACGGCTACTGCTGTAGTCAATGAAAGCATATCTGCTGAAGAGAATCCTTCTGATGGGGAACTCTCTGAAGATGTAGATCTTCAAGATGCCTATAACAAACTTTACAAAATTGCTGCAAAGGATGCTATGAAAGTTGAACTTGGCCTAAAGAAAATTGATTCTCTTGAGCTTGAAAAGAGAAATTTGCTTGTTAAACTGTTTGATGCTAATGAGCTTTTGAATAATGTTAAATCTGAGAACATGCTTTTGCTTGATAAAGTTAGAACTTTGGAACATGATTTATCTGTTACTAGATCTGCTAGTTCTAAACTTGATCACATGCTGAATGTTCAAAAGTATCCTTCTGATAAAACTGGGTTAGGATATGTTGAAAGCATCTTTGATTCTGCACCACATTCCACTACTTTTGTTCCTTCTTCTTCTTCTGAACCTTCTGTGAGTGAGGTTGTGAGTGAAACTGTCAAACCACCTGTGAGTGAGGTAGTTAAACCTGTAGAAGTTTCACCACCTAAGAAGATTAGGGTAGACTTAAGAGATTCTAAACCTAAGGAGCCTACCAAATCTAAGGACAAGATGCATGGTAAACCTGCTTGGGTTTGTCATTATTGTGGTAAGTCTGGACACATTCGTCCTAACTGTTACAAGCTTCAAGCTGATAAGAGAGCAAATAAACCAAAAGTGCCTGTGTCTAAAGCACAAGATCCTATGGCACTAATTGGTGAATTGGTAAAGGTGTTAAACCTTTATTCCAATCCTGGAGTTGGGAATCACTCGAATGTGAATAAGAACTCCAATGCTCGTGGTGCATCTAAAAAGTTTTGGATGCAAAAGACTCGAACTAATTGAGTCTTTCTGACATGGTCCTTGTGCTTCATTGCTCTTTTCCTTTGTGACCATTGTTCTTTGGTTTTTGTGTTTTTGTTCTAAGACTTGCATTGCATTACATTCATGCATTTCATTCTAGGATTTATTTGTTTTCTCTATTAAAAAAAAAAAAAAAAGGAAAAGGAGGAAGCAAAAATTATGTTTAACATGATGTTTCTTGGTTTTTGAAAACAAGGTTGGTCAATTTATTTACACATAACATGTCTTATGTACCTTGTTTAGCTTTGATGAGCTTATTTATTGCACTTTACTAGTTAAAGCTTTGTAGTGCATGTTGTGTGGGAAAGATGTTTATGGTGTTTATCACTTTGTCTTAATCTTGAAGTCACATGTTATTTGACTGTTGGACTTGATTCTTTTGAGAAAGGCATAAATAACCATCTCACCACTGTTCACTAGCCAATCATGAACACCTTAGTGCATATCATAAGATTTTGTGCTCAAGAAAGTGTAGCACATGCACAAAAAGAACATAAGGTGTAGCCTCTTTAAATGCTTAATGCTTAAAACTGGTGTGTACTATTAGGCTTGATGCCATTTCACATAATCTAATCTGGTGTGTACTATTAGGCTTTATGCCAAATTTCACCTAAATAATGGGGCAAAATACAAGAAACTTACATGATTGCAAGCTTTTGTTCTAGGAGATGTGGGAGTTATAGGATGTAACTCTTTAGGTGATAGTCTCTTTTGAATTCTATGTGATGAATTTTGTAGACTTTGTGATTGATTGCTATTCACATATCACCTCACATGTATCTCAAGTTTTTGCTAGTATCACACACTACACAAGTTACTCTTTGTTAAACACTGTACATGCTAGTGTGTGTGTTTTTTGTCTGACCAACCAAGTTTGAAAATATCTTGAGATTTATGCACAACATATTTATTGCTTGAGAAAATTCAATGAGAGAATGATTGAAATTAGTCATGAGAAAATTGGGTTCAAAATTTTGTGTTTTTGAAAGAGCATTCCATCTCATACTCATGCATTTTGTTTCTTCAATTTAATGCTTTGAGGAGTTATTTTCAAAATTAGGTTTGTGTTTTTCAAAACTGTGTTTTTTTCTAAAAATTCAGTGAGCCTCTGCCCATTTCGATCGATCCAGCCTGTTTTTCGATCAATCGAAAAAGTGCTCTCATTTGTCTTAAAATGACTGTGCGTTTCGATCGATCGAATGTAATTTCTGATCGATCGAATATCGTGGAAAAGCTTTTTTAAAAGTTCAGATATGACTTTTTCAAACTCACTATTCAAACTTTTCAAACTTTTTCCTCTCTCTCTCTCCGAGTTGGCAAGGCTCCACATAGCGATTTTTGTCGTTTTCTTCCGAAGTTTTTGCAAAATCTTTCTCTCCTCAAGCCGGTAAGACCCTTTTGCCCTTCCTTTTGATTTAATTTTCATCATTTCATGCATATATTCATGCATTTAGGGGCGATTTTCGCACTTTGCATTTTTGGGATTTTCATTTGATTCAAGCCATATTTTATGCAATTGATCATTGGGTTTTTGTGGGGACACATCATAAAAATGATCCTTGGTGGTTAATTTGGTCAATTTTGTGTTTGGTGAAAAATTGAAAATTCTAGGGTTTGTTCTTGATCCGAATTGGGGCTTTTGTTAAATTGGGTAGAATTTGATGAAATTGGCTTGTTGTGTTGTTGTAATTAAGCATTAGAATCTATGTGATGTGTTTGTAATGCTCAATTCATCATTATATTTAAAAATTTCAACAAGTGGTTTTCAATTTTTGGGATTTTTGATAGAAATTCCCTGTTCAAGCCAATTTTGTCAAATTACTCTCAATTAAACTTAATTGTTTACTGCATTAGATCATGCATCACAACATTTTATTGTTCATGCATCATATAGATTTTTTGTTCTATATTCTTTATTGTGCTAATTTGCAGTCTGCCCTTGGTTTTGTTTTCTCTTGTTCTTTGTGGTTTTCACTTTGTGTCTCTGTCCTTTCCTTAGCACTATGCCTAGGAAGACTAGAGCCCGTAGGAATGTTCCCTCACCTTCTCCTTCACCCCCTCCATCCTTTGATCGTGAGAAGTTTTCGAGTGAGAAAAACCAAGAGATTTTTGAGAAGCTAAACATTAGGAGAAAGATTTGGGCTGAGCGTTCTGTGTTGTTAGATGAACTCGATCCTGCCATTAGGGCAAATTTTGAGCGTCGGGGCTGGTTACCATTGGTGGATGTTTCTGATCCTCCTCCACCTTCTGCCTTGATTAGAGAGTTCTATTCGAACATCTCTATCCGCATCTATGATTCCAACACTCTAGTAAAGAGTTGGATACGAGGCGTAGAGTACACCATTCCTCCTCGGATAGTGGCTGATGCTCTAGGGGTACCGTTGGTCTAGCATCCTGTCTATCCATATGATGAGTCTCCCGAGATTAGCGATGTTTTGTCTTACATCACTGGTACTACTGTCCAGTGGGGTTCTGATCCTCGGATCACTTCTGTTGAGCTCTCCGGGTTACATTATCTGTTCTTTAGGATAACTTGTCATTCTATCTGGCCCATTTCCCATGTTCACACTATTCCTCTTGAGAGGTGTGTATTTTTGTACGCTCTGGTTACTGATGCTCCTATTAGTTTTCCTCATCTTTTTCTTCGTTCTTTGAACGATGTTTATAGGAGTTCATCTTCTGCTCATGCTCTTGTACATCCTATTTTCATTCTTAGGATTCTTCTCTATCTTGATCTTAGTGGCTTTCCTTCCTCTGAGCCCGTTCATGTGATAGCTCCTATAGGTGCGTCTTTTCTTAGACAGAGGGCCACTCATCTTCGAGCTGGTTCTAAACACCCTAGGTCTGAGCCCTCTAGTAGTGCACCTCCTCCTTCTTCTTCTGCAGGTATTGCTGGTGAGGATATTCCTGATCCAGTTGGTGATGATGCTGCTGCTGCTGATGTTCCTCCACCTCCTTCGGCCGACTTCGATGTTCGTCGTACTTTGGAGACTGTCATGACCGTTCAGGCGGCTCATGGTCAGATTTTGGTGGACTTGCTGGACGAGATTCATGCTCTCCGAGCTGATTTTGCGCGTCTTCATTCACACTCACCACCTCCTTTTGATGGCGACTTGTGATTGCCCTTTGGCATTCCGTCACAAAAAGGGGGAGTGGAGTTTTGTCTTGTAGAGGAGTTTTTGTAGTTAGGGGGAGATTTTTTTGTTTTAGAGGAGCTTGTGGAGTTTTTAGATTGTATCTAGGTGCTTCACTTTGTATATCATTTTTGGGGATATTCATGTTAGGGGGAGTAACATTGATTGATATACATGTTATTTTTATTGATTCTTGTTGCTTTGTGATTCACTGCGTATTGATTTATATTTATGAGTTAATCATTCTTATATGTCTTTATTTTGTGTTGTGTGAATCTTACAAGAATGTTATACCTGTTGTTTTACTCTTTACTGTCACACATGCATTTATGCGTTTGTTGAGTATTTCAGGATTATACAGGTTGATTCAACTACGCTGCTGTCTACACTTGCAACTGATGGATAGTAGTTAGGCTGAATTTGAATTTTATGAGCATTATCTTTGTAAAGGGCTTTTTACTTGTAAAACTTTGAGCTTTTATTTAGGGTTTTGTCACGGATTGCCAAATGGGGAGTTTGTTAGGTTCTAAGGTCTTAGCATTTTATGTATTTAGAACTCTAATTTATAATGTTGGCAAACCATGATCGAAACATTGTATTTAGTCTTATTTAGATTTGCTCAAAGTTGGTTTAATATTGTAAAGTTGGAATCGAGTGGCTGCAGAAGTACTTGGGACTTTCGGTCTGGCTCGATCGATCGAAGAATAGACTCGATCGATCGAAAATCGCACAGGTTGATTTTTCTGCAGAATTTCCAACTCAGCCCTACTTCATTAAACGTTTAGGGTTTTATGTTTTTACCCTAGGTATATAAACTAAACCCTAGCCACGTTTTTGAAGGTTGTCCATATTGCTTTGTTGCTCATACATTGCTGTTTTGTGTGAATCTCTTGTGAGATCTTTGAGGAGCTTTCCTTTACACAAAACTTAGGGTTTTCAAGGTAGAGATGATTTCAACATCTTGAAGATCATTACCGTTGCAACCATTGGAACTTAAAAGAAAAGCAAGCGGGGAGCTTGTAGCTGATTGAGGAATTCAAGAAAGAAGTAGTCCGTGGATTCGGAGCCTGCGCGTGGTCGTGTCAGGAAGTTCTACTGGTGGGTAGCATTAGGAAGTCGAGCGAGGAGCTTGTAGTCCTTTTGTAAGAACTTCAATTCTTTCATAGTGAATTCTGTTATACCTTGAGGATCGGTGGGTCAAATCCTCCCCAGGTTTTTACCGTGTGGTTTCCTGGGTGATCATATCTTGTGTTCATTTATTTTCCGCTGCATTATTATTCTTGATATGATTGTTTGATTGCTTTAACCTAGAATTGCATAATTTGACTAAGTAACAACTTGGCTAATTAATCTAGGCTACGCAATCTGGTTGTTTAAGGGGTCTAAATTTCCGTCAGAGGACTACAGGCATGAATGGATTTAAGTTTAAACACTTAAAGGAATCGTAACATAGTGCTAACTAACCCATATCATCTGGTCCGAGGACTACAGGCATGAATGGATTTAAGTTTAACACTTAAAGAAATCGTAACATAGTGCTAACTAACCCATATCATCTGGTCCGAGGACTACAGGCATGAATGGATTTAAGTTTAAACACTTAAAGGAATCGTAACATAGTGCTAACTAACCCATATCATCTGGTCCGAGGACTACAGGCATGAATGGATTTAAGTTTAAACACTTAGAGGAATCGTAACATAGTGCTAACTAACCCATATCATCTGGTCCGAGGACTACAGGCATGAATGGATTTAAGTTTAAACACTTAAAGGAATCATAACATAGTGCTAACTAACCCATATCATCTGGTCCGAGGACTACAGGCATGAATGGATTTAAGTTTAAACACTTAAAGGAATCGTAACATAGTGCTAACTAACCCATATCATCTGGTCCGAGGACTACAGGCATGAATGGATTTAAGTTTAAACACTTAAAGGAATCGTAACATAGTGCTAACTAACCCATATCATCTGGTCCGAGGACTACAGGCATGAATGGATTTAAGTTTAAACACTTAAAAGAATCGTAACATAGTGCTAACTAACCCATATCATCTGGTCCGAGGACTACAGGCATGAATGGATTTAAGTTTAAACACTTAGAGGAATCATAATATAGTGCTAACTAACCCATATCATCTGGTCCGAGGACTACAGGCATGAATGGATTTAAGTTTAAACACTTAAAGGAATCGTAACATAGTGCCAACTAACCCATATCATCTGGTCCGAGGACTACAGGCATGAATGGATTTAAGTTTAAACACTTAGAGGAATCGTAACATAGTGCCAACTAACCCATATCATCTGGTCCGAGGACTACAGGCATGAATGGATTTAAGTTTAAACACTTAAAGGAATCGTAACATATCGGTATGCGGATTAAAAGAAAAGTTTGATTAATAATAATACCTTTTGAGGTTATTTACATTCCATGGGCGTGGTATCACATGACTGTCCAGGTCTTCAAGGAAATATGCCCCAACGCCAGCTCCTGAAGTAATACGATATGGCCCTTCCCAATTAGGCCCTAATTTTTCCCAAGCTGGGTTCTTGGCGGTGCCAACCACCTTTCTTAGTACCAGATCACCAGGTTCTAAAGGTCTGAGCTTTACGTTGGCGTCGTAGCCCTGTTTAAGCTTTTGTTGGTAATGCGCTAATCGGACCATCGCATTTTCCCTTCTTTCATCAATCAGGTCCAAACTCTTCTCTAGCTGTTCATTGTTACCTGTCGGACTAAACGAGCTAGTTCTCAGTGTCGGGAATCCAGTTTCCAAAGGTATGACAGCTTCAGCCCCGTAGGTCATTGAGAAAGGGGTCTCTCCAGTAGACCTGCGTGGAGTGGTTCTGTAAGCCCAAAGCACATGTGGCAATTCTTCTACCCATTTACCCTTCGCGTCATCTAATCTCTTTTTCAAGCCATTTACAATGACCTTGTTGACGGCTTCGGCCTGGCCATTACCCTGGGGATAAGCTGGGGTGGAGTACCTATTTATGATCCCCAGCTCGCTACAATAGCTCCTAAATGCTTTGCTATCAAACTGCAGGCCATTGTCCGAGATGAGAGCATATGGGACTCCAAATCGAGTAACTATACTCTTCCACACAAACCTTTGCACGTCTACGTCTCGGATGTTGGCAAGAGGTTCTGCTTCGACCCACTTGGTGAAGTAGTCAGTGCCGACCAGCAGATATTTCTTATTTCCTGCAGCCTTAGGGAATGGTCCCACGATATCCAAGCCCCATTGGGCGAAAGGCCATGGGCTGGATAGCGGGTTGAGAGTCCCCCCTGGTTGATGAATGTGTGGGGCAAATCGCTGACACTGATCACATTTTTTAACATAATCCAGGGCTTCTTTTTGCATGTTTGGCCACCAATAACCTTGAGTGATGGCTCGGTGAGCCAAGGATCTACCTCCAGTGTGGCTTCCACAGATTCCTTCATGCAGTTCCTCTAATAACAGCTCAGCCTTTTCAGGATGCACGCACAACAAGTACGGTCCTGAATAGGAACGTTTGTATAGTTTCTGATCTTCAGACAACCAGAACCTGGCTGCTTTCCTTCGAATTTTATCGGCTTCTCCCTTCTCTTCAGGCAAGATATCTTCCTTTAGAAACTTAATTAAAGGGTCCATCCAACTGGGTCCAGCCCTGACCTGATGCACTTGAACTACTTCTTTTCCTACTTCGGTAGGTTTATGCAAGTCCTCGACGAGGATAACTCTCGGCAAATCTTGTGCCGAAGAGGTGGCTAGAGTGGCCAAGGAGTCAGCGTGTGAGTTATTATTCCTGGGAATATGCAGCAAGTTGAAAGACTCGAACCCTGACTACAGATGTTTGACTCGGCTCAAGTATCCCTGCATTCTATCGTCCTTTGCCTCAAACTCCCCCTATACTTGACCCACAATCAGCCTTGAGTCCGAGAATACCTTTATTGCTTTTCCCCCCATCTTTTGGACCATATTCATCCCCATCAATAGGGCTTCGTATTCCGCCTCATTATTTGTTGCCGAGAAGCCCAGCCTTAATGCTTTTTCAATAATGATTCCCTCGGGGGATATCAGCGCTAGCCCTACTCCAGAGCCTCTCTGGTTTGCAGCACCATCCACGTACGCCTCCCAATGGGAAGGGCCTTGTTGAGAAATCATGCCAACCGATTTTTCATCCATGTCTGATGTCAGCTTTACTTCTTCTAGTCGGGGCTCCGTGAACTCGGCTACCAAATCAGCAAGCACTTAGCCTTTGACCGAGGTGCGTGGCATATACTTGATATCAAAAGCCCCTAGGATCGTCCCCCATTTTGCAATTCTTCTAGTGTAGTCTGCACTTCGGAGTATAGCCCTGAGCGGAAGCTGGGTGAGAACGACGACTGTATGGGCTTGGAAATAATGTGGGAGCTTTCGTGTACCGAGCACCACTGCTAAAATAGCCTTTTCCAACGGTAAATAACGGACCTCGGCTTCATGCAGTGACTTGCTTACACAATAAACGGGTTTCTGCACACCGCCATCTGCTCGGATCAGTACCAAGCTTACAGCATGGGTAGCTACAGCGATATACGCAAACAAGACCTCGTCGGGCTCAGGGCTGGACATGATTGGTGGTCGAGCTAGATAATCTTTCAACTGTTGGAAGGCCACAGCACACTCTTCTGTCCACTCGAACCCTTTCCACTTGTTAATCAGGGAAAAGAAGGGCCGACACCTATCCGCTGATCGAGAGATAAATCGATTTAGGGCTGCCGTCATCCCTGTCAGTTTCTGAACCTCCTTGGGATTTCGAGGAGCTTGCAATTCATTGATGGCCCTTATCTGATCAGGGTTGACCTCAATTCCCCTGTGAGTCACCATATATCCCAGAAACTTGCCTGACCCCACACCAAACGAGCACTTAGCAGCGTTAAAGCGTAGCTTGTACTTCCTGAGAACTTCAAAGGTGCTTTCTAGGTCCTTCACGTGCTCGGCCACCACTTTGCTCTTTACCACCATGTCATCTATATAAATCTCAATATTTCTCCCCAGCTGTGGTTCAAACATCCTCGTCATCATCCTTTGGTAAGTAGAACCCGCATTTTTTAAACCGAACGGCATCACCTTATAGTGGTAGTTACCCGTGGGAGTCACAAAAGCAGTCTTCTCCTGGTCTTCCAGGGCTAAGGGTATCTGATGATAGCCTTGGAACTCGTCCAAGAAGCTCATTCGGGGGTGTCCGATGGTGGCATCTACTAGCCGATCGATTTTAGGCATGGGGAATGGATCTTTAGGGCACGCCTTATTTAAGTCGGTGAAGTCCACACATACTCGCCATTTCCCGCTCTTCTTCTTCACCACCACAGTATTCGCCAACCACTCTGGGTAGAAAACCTCTTTAATAGCCCCAGCCTGTTTGAGCTTTGCTACTTCTTCTCTGACTGCTTCAGCGTGTTCCTTAGATGGACGCCGAGGAGGCTGCTTCTTAGGGGTGATCATGGGGTTTACTTTCAAATGGTGGCATATAAATTCCGGATCCACCCTAGGGGCTTCATAAGCGTTCCAAGCGAATACGTCGAGGTTTTCCTTAAGAAGTTGCACTAACTCCTCTTTTTCCTGCAACGGCAATTGGGATCCGACTTGAAAGAATTTTTCGGGATTACCCCCAATGATGACTTTTGTCAAATTTTCGCACCCTGCGCCCTTGTCCGGATCTTCAGTGGGCGATGACTGGTGCTTTGGTTGCTATAAGCCCCTGGTTGACGACTCGGCTCCTGGCTCATGTTGAATGGTAGCCACTAAGCATTGTCTAGCTACGGATTGATCCCCCCGGATTTCGCAAACCTGGCCTTCGGATGGGTATTTGATTTTCTGATGTAAGGTGGAAGAGACCGCCCCTAGCGCATGAAGCCAAGGTCTGGCTACAATCGCCGTATAGGGTGAAAAAACGTCCACAACTATGAAATCCACCTCCACCACCTCTGAGCCAGTCTGCACAGGTAGTCGTATTTGGCCTTTCGGGGTAACAACTCTTCCTTCGAAACTGATCAGCGAAGAACTATATGGTGTTAAGTCACTAAGTCTGAGGTTCAGCCCCCTGTAGAGATCAGGGTACATTATTTCTGCGGCGCTACCTTGGTCAACCATCACCCGTTTCACATCATACCCCCCAATTCTGAGGGTGACGACCAATGCATCATCATGAGGCTGGACAGTGCCCACCTTGTCTGCGTCCGAGAAACCTAAAACTAGTTGATCATCCAGTTTGCACCTCTCCTGACCCTGGCCATATTCCCCCGCAGGTAACCGATCCACCGACATGACCTTGGATGGCCAGGATCCTGTTCTCCCTGGGGCTGCAAAGATAACATTGATAGTTCCCAGAGGGGGTTTTAGAGGATCATCCCTCCGGGACTCCACACCCATCGAACCTCCTCGGCCACTGGTATGATGTAGGAGATGTCGCAGTTTCCCTTCGCCGACTAGTTGTTCCAAATGAACCCACAAGTTCCTGCAGTCCTCAGTCGTGTGCCCATGATCCTGGTGGTATTGGCAGTAGAGGTTGCGATTACGTCTGTCAGGATTCCCTGCCATCTTGTTCGGCCACTTGAAGAACGGCTCGTTCTTGACTTTTTCTAAAACTTGATGGACTGGGTCTCTGAATACGGTGTTGACAATCTGGGGATTGGCCGCTCCTGACTGCGCAGGAAAATCTCTCCTCGGTTTGCTGTTGGTGTATCGATCCGACCTGAAATCCCTCCTCTCCTGGGGGATAACCTTCTCCTTGCCTTTTTCTTGTTGTTGGTCTTCTTCAACTCTCTTATACTTCTCAATGCGGTCCATTAGCTGACGCATGCTAGTAACGGGTTTACCAGACAAGGATGTCCTTAAACCATGATCAGTAGGGAGGCCGAGCTTAAACGTTTCTAGGGCCATTGCATCAAAATTGCCCTCCATGTCATTAAACATCTCCCAATATCTGTCCGAATACACCTTCAGTGTCTCTCCTTCCTGCATGCTCAAAGACAGTAGAGAAGACAAAGGTCGGGCCACTCTTCGGCAGGTGACAAATCGTGAACCAAAAGCTTGGGTGAGCTCTTTGAAAGAGCTGATGGAATTTGGGTTCAGCCCATCGAACCACCTCATGGCAACTGGCCCAAGACTGGAAGGGAAGACCTTACACATCAGCGCTTCGTCCCTGGAGTAGACAGCCATCCTCTGGTTAAAATGACTCACATGTTCCACGGGGTCTGTTTTACCGTTGTAGATGGTGAACGTTGGTTGATTAAAACGCCGAGGAAGTCTCGCCTCTTCAATCCTGCGCGTGAAGGGTGACCTAGAAATCTGGTTTAGAGCCCTGCTCATGGCGTCGTTTCCCACGTCCCCATGTGGTGGACTTCTGCGTTGCCTCTTGCAATGAGATTCTTCTTCATAGGTATAGGACTCGCTGGTTGGTGTCCTGGATTTATGTTGATAAGTGACGTCCGGCTCGTCATCAGGGTCCTCATCAGAGTACGAGGGAGCCCGTTTCCTCTTTGCATGGCGTAACTCCCTTTTTAGTTTTTCAATCTCCCGCTGTAAATCTCGGTTCTTCTCTGCATGGGACATGTGACTCCCCCCATGTGATTGGTTCTGACCAGGGGGCACGGTGTGCACGCTACCCTCGCGGTCCTGTCGCCGCTCCAGGTTAAGAAAAGGGTCAACGTGCTGGGATGCCCTAGACTCTGCTTCTTGTTGACCGTGTCCAGCCATCACCTACTGTTGTCTCCACCCCTGCACAAGCTCTTCCCATAGACGGCGCCAATTGTAGGGTCGGTTTTCGTAGCCCAAGCCCAAAAGATATGGGTTGGAGGCCCAACGAACCCAGGACAATAAATTTGTAGAGAGTGGGCGAGAGAGCTAGGCTGGTTATGAAGTAAACAATGGTTGGCTAGGTTAATTGCAGTGACGATAACATGAAATGATGCCTGAACAACTCCATGAATGAATGTCCGAAGAGGTGTTTTATTAAGTGAACAGTGATTACAACATTCAGAGTTACAGTAAAGCTTTTCTCTCTCTTTTTCTCTCTCCCCTTCCGTCCTCTATTATCAGGGACCCTTCTTCTTTATATAGCATCCTCTCCTACCATCTCCATCGTCCACCTGTTCTTCATCTGCGTATATACTCAAGTGCATGTCACGTCATGTGTCTACTTTAGTTCTTTGTGAGTGGCGGTAGCCGAGGTTACACTGTTCAGGGGTCTTCTCCACATAAATGCGGCCAGAAAAGCTGTTGCAGTGCATTAAATACGGTGGTAGCAGCTTTTCCTTTAGATATTTTTTAGTTCTGATCATCTCCGGATCCACCCAGATCTTATCTTTATCGTTAGGATTGTTATGAAGATTATTCGGACCTTTCACACGTTTGTTTGATCAAGGCTATTTGTGGCCGAGGAGTAGGACGTCCTCGAACCAGTAGTGACCTCTTCGGACGGTACTCCCCCTTTACTTCTGGGCTTCCTACCTTCAGATGGGCCGTCCCAACCACCTATTGCTCCTCGGAAGTATAATAGTCCTTAACAGGGTGTCCCGGGCCCATTAAGTAGCTCTGGGTTTTTACCTCCCACAATGTTGATTTTTGTGATTATAACTTATGTACAATTTTTTTGTCAATTACTAACTATATAGACCCACCACTTCTTGTTTACTATTCACAAATTTAGGCATGGCTATGGGTAGGGTATACCCATACCCGACCCAATTAATTTATCCAGAGATACCCGATTACCTTACCTAATTAGTACCCATATCCAATTGTTACCTGGTTTGTTTACCCATGGATATCCACACTCTATCTAAACCCGATTTCTATAATATCACCAAATATGCTCAAAAACCACTAAAAAGACCAAAATATTTTCAAAATCTCTAAAATGAGCAAAATACCCATGAAACCTCTAAAATGACCAATTATGCTCAAAAACCACTAAAATGACTAAAATATCCTAGCATCTCTAAAATAAGCAAAATACTCATGAAACCTCTAAAATGACCAAAATATCCCCGAAATCACCAAATATGCTTAAAAACCACTTAAAATTACCAAAATACCCCTTAAACCTAAAAAATGACCAAAGTATCCACAAAACCTAAAAAATGTCCAAAATACCCCCAAAACCCAAAAATACCCCCTAAACCTAAAAAATTGTTAGAACACCTTCGAAGCCTAAAATTTGAATGAAATACCCCCCTAAAACATAAAATTACCAAAATACCCCATAAATCTAAAAAATTACCAAAATACCTTCAAAACCTAAAAAATGTCTGAAATACCCCCGAAAATTAAAAAATGACCAAAATACCCCTTAAACCTCAAAAATGATCGAAATACCCTCGAAACTTTAGAATTACCAAAACACCACCAAAACCTAAAAAAATGACAAAAATACTCCTGAAACTTATAAAATGGCAAAAATGTCCCTAAAACCTATATGATGATAACAATACATAAAAATGTCTAAAATACCCTCAAATACCTAAATCTTTAAAATGCCCAACAGCTCTTGTAGACACTCGATGTTGCACCCATAATTTAATGTTAGAAAATGACCACAATGACCATTTCAAATACCCAAAAATCATAATTTCATTCAATGAATTAAATCATTCATTGCATATCATAAAAATGATCTTGAGATTCTAATGGTCCCGATGGTATGCTCAACTCCCAAATCGAACCATTGCATTGAAAGATATCACAAGATCAAGTTTTCACGGTTTGCATGCATTGTATGGGGTGAAGCCGATTACGTGTGATTAATTGAAACTAATTTTGATTGGTTTATGATTAAAATTAATTAACTGAATTTTTGTGATTGATTAAGTATTTTTCTTAAAGTGAGATTAGTTGCATGGGATTAAAACAAATAAGCTAATAATATTTAAAGACTATAGATAATTAAGCTTTTGGGATAATTATATTCAAAATAATTATTTTAGAAAACCTAATTATCACTTTGAGATGAGGTTTATCATGAAAGTAACTCTAAAATTCATACAAATACAGTTTTAAACTTGGAAAACACTTCAAAAATGTGCTAATCAAGTAGCAGATTTCAGATTCACGTTCCAAGGCACTTTTGGCATAGTAGAACTCAAAATTCAGACTAGGCTATTTCTAGTAGAGTTGTAGAGAATCGAATTTCCCTTCTGTCGTAAAAGTGTCAGTCATAAAAAGATATGATCAAAATGCTGAAACTTGTTCTGACTTGAAAATTAGCTTACTCTTATCCAAATCTCAAATTTTTTTTTTTTAAATTTATAGATTTTCCCCATACATTTTTTGCTTATTTTTAAAGCTAACTGGACTTAATTTTTAAGCAAACCTAGCTTATTTTTTAAAAAATTAACACCTCTATAAGTGGGGGAGGCCTCCTAATAATCAAGGCCTTTCTTTTTCTAACTTCTTTGCTCCCCTAATGTTAAAAACGTTGGCAAGCCTTGGCTTTAAGAATTTATTTTCTGCAAGTGAACGTATTTTAGATCTCAAAGAGGTTGAACTTCTTTGATTTCTAAAATATTCTTTCATTGAAGGGTACATTCATGCAAGTTTGTCTTTAATCTCACCCTCGTGTTTATTCTTTTCTTTCCCATCTGATATATATGTTCTGTTCATTGCATATTTTCATGGATGTATGTTTGATTTTACTCATTGTCAATACAATCTTGTTCATTATTTTTTTTTTCCTGCCATGTTCACATGCTTAACTTGTTTTTTTAATAGTTGATTAACATGTCTAAGTTTAAGATTTGATTCTTCTTTAAATTTTGAGATTTACAACAAACTACTAAAAACATTTTTTTTTTAAGAAAAAAGAATAGCAACAAAAAATTAGATCTTTTTTTTCATTAAATACAGATTTGAAATTTTTTTGCAGAAAAAAAGTTGTTCTATATTTTCATTAAATACAAATCTGAAATTTTTCAACATACAAAACTGATCTGTATTTCCATTAAATATAGATTTGAATTTTTTTTTTTTTGCATAAAAAAACTTATTTGAATTTTCATTAAATATAGATCTAAAATTTTTTCTGCACGTAAAACTGATCTATATTTTCATTAAATATAGATTTGAAATTTTTTTTGCATAAAAAGAGTGATCTGTACTTTCATTAAATACAAATCTAAAATTTTTCTGCGTATAAAGATAGATCTGTATTTTCTCTAAATATAGATCTGAAAATTTTATGCGTTGTAGACACTCGATTTTGCACCCATAATTTAATCTTGGAAGATGGCTCAAATGATCATTCATATACCCAAAATTTAGAGTTGCATTACATGTATTAATTCATTCATTGCATATCATAAAAATGATCTTGAGATCCTAATGGTAGCGATGGTATGTCCGATTCCCAAATTGGACCGTTGGATTGAAACATATCATGAGATCAAGTTTTCATGGTCTGCATGCATTGTATGGAGTGAAGCCGATCACGTGTGATTAATTGAAATTAATTTTGATTGGTTAAAATGATTTAAATGAATTTTTGTGATTGGTTAAGTATTTTTCTTAAAGTGAGATATGTTGCATGTGTTTAAAACAAATAAGCAGATAATATTTAAAGGCTGTAAATAAGTAGGCATTTGGGATAATTATATTCAAAATAATTATTTTAAAAGTCCCAATTATTACTTTGGAATGAGGTTTATCATGAAAATAACTCTTAAATTCGTCCAAATACAGTTTTAGAGTTGGAAAACACTTCAAAAACGTGCTAATCAAGTAGCAGATTTCAGATTCACGTTCTAAGGCACTTTTGGCATAGTAGAACTCCAAATTCGGACTAGGTTATTTCTAACAAAGTTGTAGATAATCTAATTTCCCTTCAGCTATAAAAATTTCAGCTTAATCCAAATTTTTATTAAAAATATATTATCAAAATACGGAAGCTTGTTCTAATCTGAAAAATCAGCTTTCGCTTATTCAAATCTCATTTTTTTAGGATTTTCCCAATACCTTTTTTTGCAAATTTTTTTTTTTTTTATGCTGATTGGTCTTAATTTCTAAGCAAACCTAGCGTATTTTCTAAGCAACTAACACCTCTATAAATAGGGGAGGCCTCCCAACATTCAAGGACCCTTTTTCTAGCCTCTTTTTTGACCTTTTTTCTGGCCTCTTTTCTGACCCCTTTTCTGGCTCTTCTTTTCTAACTTCTCTGCTCCCCTTACATTGAAGACGTTCTAGAGGCTTTTGCTTTAAAAACTTCTATTTTGTAAGTAAAGTATTTTAGACCTCAAAGAAGTGAAAACTTCATTGATTTCTAAAATATTCTTCTATTGAAGAGCACGCTCATGCAAGGGGTATCTAGTTTAATTCCTCTGTTTGTTTTTTTCTTTTCTTTGAGAGTTTATGTACAAAATGACTGATTGAGAGACCACACATTTTGGGCATCATGTGGAATTGAGATGAAGATTAAAGGTATTCTCAAGTCAAGGTTTTGAAATTCACTGCATCAAGGTACGCTTTCTATTCTTTATTCTAGAATTCATGGTTACAAGTTTATCTTTCATGATTGAAGTAGATCCGTTTTTTGTTGCTTCCGCTGCGTGTGTTTTGTATGAGATACAAAACCAGATTTATCCAACAAGTGGTATCAGAGCACGGTCTTCAATATCATGCTTGTATAACATGTGATTGAATTTTAGAATTAAAGAAAAATTGTTTTCTTGGTGTTTTTATTTTCTGCAGTAAAATTTCTGCATAATAGTGTTCTTTTATGAAAGACATCGTTTAAATTTTGTGAATATGAATGTAACTGAACTGCTTCGGTTGTTGGCAATTGGGCTTAGTTGTTCGAAGTGGTTCATGTTCTTGTTCATTATGATACGGTGCCATGTTTTCATAGTATTGATTCACATTTAACATAGTGGTACATGATTATGCTTCTTTGATACGGTGTCGTGTCATGCTTTATTATTTCTATTCAATCCTATATATAAACATTGCAAGTTGGCACAGTCATAAAAGGATATACTGTACATTGGTTTATAGTATATTAAATATGGACGACTTGATCTTATATATAAACGCTTTGAATATTGAATCCGTATATATATATATATATATGTTATCAAGGATTCAAGTCCTAAATTCATGAATTGATTAATATATATATTAATGTGTCGATGTTCAAACCATGATATCAGTTCATGATTATATGTATTAAGATCTGAATGTTGAACGAGTATTGTTGCTTGAGTTGCATTTTTTTTATGATCAAACAGTAAGTTAATGCTAGGATTATGAAATTTATTCCTAATGAGATTAGGATTGTGTTTTCAATGGTCTCTAGCATATTTTGGTTCTTGATCTTGATATTGAAAACCCTAATGTTTGATCTGAAAATCTTCGTTGATAAAATCAAAAAAGTGTTTTTGGAAGAGAACAATGAAGATGTCAAAAACGATTAGTTGTTTGTTCAAGAAAAACTCTAGAAAACTGCCTTAGAAAATTTCTAGAAATTCGAGTTTCACGAGTTTCAATCGATCGAAAATTACTTTCAATCGATCGAGTGAAACAGTGATCAGACCTTTTAATTAGATTAATTTTCGATTGATAGTCAATCAATCGAATTTGTTTTTCGATCAATCGAAAGGCAATCGAGTATCGATCGAACAAGTCAGGTGGTCAAGTTCGAATTTTTTATTTTTTTTCGATCGATCGAGAGGCACATTCGATCGATCGAAAGAAAGAAAATCCGAATTTTTTCTAAGTGTTTTCAAGTTTTTTAAGAGCAAGGTTATGTGTGATTAGATTACACATGGTTCTAACTAATAGACCTAATGAGATCAAAGATGTTAGTTAAATATAACTCTTAGTACTAAATCATTTTATGATTAATAGTCCTTAATTTATTTTAATTAGAGGTTTTTAATGAGATTAAAATTCTAATTAAATTTATATAGTTTCTAATGAGATTAGAATACTTTATCTAGTAAATTAAGGATAGAGTTCTATATATAACTAATTTTTGATTCATTAGTGTTTAAGGAATCCTAAATGGTTTAGGACTTCCATTTTAGTTAGTGATTCTAATAAGATTAGAGTCTTTATCAAGTGCAAGGTTATTAGTTATGATGGGATCACAATTATTTAAGAAAAACCCAAATAATGAGTGGGAGTGCTGAAATAGCTCTTTTGTTAAGTTATTGTAATGTGAATAGATGCCTTATCTTGACTTCGAGTCTTGCATTCCATGCGGAGGGTATTTACTTCATAGATTACAAGGTTAAACTTCTTTGTGATTGCGTGAATGTTCGTTACGCTATTGTGACGTGACATAGTTACATCACATTGAATTTAAACAATTAAACACATTTGATGTGTAGGGTTAAAATTGTGATTAGGTTACAATGTTTTCAAGACAATCCACTTGTTTAAAATTTCTAGTGGGAGAGAGATTCAAGGGTTGATTCTCACGGCCTCCATTGCTGGTTTATAGTTGTATGATTACGCACCTTGCCTTGGCGTATATGCCTTGCTCCCTTTGGAGGGTGTTTATTTCATGGTACTACAGATTAAACTTCTTAATGATAGATGAAGTGTGTTTTTACATTGAGAATGACCATGCTTCCGTGGAGTTACTTGGTGACTCACATTGATTCTAGGCAATGGTGTACATTAGACTAAGTGTAATGTTAACCTCCCTTCGGAACTATGTTATTATTACTTAGAGGCTAAAGGAAAAGCGGCAAATTATTTTTGTTTGGTAAGAGTTACCATGATAGCATTAATAATGAGAATAATTCTCGCCTGATCATAGTGATTGGTATGACCTCACTTCCGAGGAATATTAATTGTGGGATTAGGTTGTCGTTGCACCTAGTATAGTATGGTTTTCGGGTTCCATATTATATGATTATGGATGCAAAATGATAATGTCCTGTATTTAAGTTCCCGGTCTCAATATAAAGTTGTCATAAATTTTTTCCTTTAGCTACTATTTTAGTTGAATCACATTAACTAAGAAATAATTTTGGACATGGTGCTTAAAGGAGCTGAAGTACATCTTCATGTTTCGATTCAGCATTGTCATAATTTCCTATACATGATGCATTTATGGAAGATAGCTTATAATATGATCATAGTCTCCATTGAAAAGCTAATATGTTACCTTGGCTTCTATCTCAATTGTGCTATAGCATGAGATGCAAGAGTTAGTACTAAACTTAGACTTTATATCAAGTCTAAATGAGATGTTTGGTATGAATCATATTGAGTGCTAAGAAAAGCTTAAGAAATTCCAATTCTATATCATTTTATGAAAATATTTTATTTTAAAAATGAATTGGAATTCTTGGATGTAGAGATTAAATGTTAATCTCATGTGGATGTGATCCACAAGTCCTTATTAGAATCATTTGATCAATTCAGATTGTTTTGAAAATAAATTCTTTTTATATTATCTGAATTGATTAGTGAATTTTACATAATGGAAGACATCCTAAAAGCTAAGGCTAGGATCAATATGATTTAATTCAAATTCTTAGCCTAAACCGAAAGGTAAGGGTGATAAGAAGAGGAATTACAATACCAAACAGTTGGATAAGTTAGTTGCCCTAGTAATTGCCAAAAGGAAATTAGTCTCAAAAGCATGACCAAAAGGAAATTGTTTATGTTTTGGTAAAGCTAAGCATTGTCCATGATTGTTTTCTAGATGGAAATTTATATGTTTTACTTTTTAAAGAGAAAGTTTCCATCCTTTGGTTTTGTATGTTTTGGCACTTATGTCTAGATCTTATTAATCTAAATGGTATTCAAGATTGGTGAAAGATGGGCTTTTAGAACCATTATTTTATTATATTCACAATCTATGAATCCTATTTAAAGGATAATATGATCTAGGGTGTCTTTTCGTAAAGGAATGAAGTTTCAATGACTTCTTTAAGTTAGTGCATACATAAAGGAGGAATTGGGCTCTTTGAAAGTAAAGGTAGATTGTTCTAGAAGAAAAATGGCAGAATTTGTTATAGGACAACTATAAAGTACATTTGGAAATGAGTTGGTTGTATTAGATACACCACAAGACATGATTCTAGATATATAGCTAATACACGGGTACAATATCGTAGAAGGAGGATTACCAAATAAATTCATACTTTTGGGATAAACTTTTGAAGTCATTCCATAAGGATATGAATTTGATCCTTGGTCCTACGTAAAGGCAATAGATGATATGAATATAGATTACTGATTCAAGGTTATGAGAATAGAATTAGATTCTATTTAAAGTCTAGAATTTGTAGAGGCACTTAAATGCATTAAGCCTATTGTTTTCAAATTGGTCTACAAGTAAATGAGATTGATAGATTTGAAAATTCTTAGCCTTCAAAGTCAAGACTAGTGGTGAAAAGATTTATTCAAAAAGAAATGATTCGACTATGAAAAGATTTTTTTTCACCAATAGTCAAGTTTGACTCTATCTAGATTCTCTCATCCATTATATTTCATTTGGATGAAATATGGTAATGGATATCAAGAAAACTTCTTTTAGTAGCAATCTTGAGGAAGACATCTATATGATGTAACTAGACTTGATCATAGCAAGGAACCAGTAGTGTTTAGTATGCTAGTTGCTTAAAATCCATTTATGGACTAAAGCAAGCATCTAAATCATAAAATATCATCTTTGATCAAGTAATCAAATGGTTTGATTTTGATCAAGGATTTAAAAGGCCTTATGTATGTAAAGGCTATATAGAATAATAAATTTCTTAATGTATGTTGATGACATTCTAATCATTTAGAATGATATAGAGTTATTGTCATCAAAGGAGTTTTGGTTGTCTAGTCCAGTTTGATATAAAGTACTTGGGAAAGACTAGTCACATCTTAGGAATTATAACTTTGTTATAATTCAGAAATTAGGATGTTGGGGTCTATCTTAAACTGCTTAAATAGATTAGATTCTAGCCAAGTATAGCATGTAATACTTCAAGAAAGGATTCTTTCCTTTTAAGTTTGAAGTTCCTTTATATTGACTATAGTCCTAAAACATATAAAAGGAAGAGCATATAAGACGGTTCCTTATATCAAATCGATAGAAAGTCTTTATACTATGTTAAATACTAGGCTAAATGTCTATTTTGCGGTGGGCATAGTAAGCAAATATCAAGTGAATCAAAGATCACTTAATTTAGTGGGAATAAAGCATATACTCAATATCTTAGGAGAATGAGGGTTTATATGCTTGTCCACAAAAGTGAGGTTTTGATAGATACTGGATGTACAAATACTAACATGTAGTTTGATTGTGATTCATGAAGTTGGACTTCAAGGTATGTGTTCATTCTAAGTGGTGAAGATACACATTAAGCGTAAGTATCATCTCATTAGAGAGATATGAGTACGTGAAAAGTAGTAGTAGAAAAGATAATTTATGCATTAAATTTGGCTGAGACTTGTTTCCAAACCTTGCCTTAGAGTGGCTATGAATTACTTTAAAGGGAAATAAGTGTCGGATATATGGTAAATTGTCTTTGAGGGCAAGTGGGAGATTGTTAGGGTTTGTGCCCTAAAATCCAATTTATTGCATGTCATAAATAATTAAGTTGTTTAATTATATGAGACTTTTTATGAACTAATAGGACATTATCTTAGTCCATGAGATGCATAGTATGAGATTTATGTGATTTAGTCACAGAAGATATAAATCGCAAGTTTTTTGTAAACTTAGAATTTTAGTTCGTAGTCGGTGATGAAATTGGGCATTTCATCTACGAAAAGTATAACATATCAACTAAGATGATTTGTCTTGATCATGGAAGTGGAGACTTCTAGTTGGTTTGTTGATATATTTTAAGAGTTAAGACATATTGAACTGGACTGCTGTAAGATTTATTATTCTCCTAATGACTGTCAAATGAATAATAAAGCTCACAACTTCTATTTACATAAACTCTAAATCCTGAGAGAATAATGGACCTAATCATAAGATGTAGGTTGCTTTGATATATCAGGAGTGAGATCTATAAGTTATGGTCAAAACCTCAATATGTTGAGCAGCCGCATTTAGTGTTGATGGAACATATATTCTCAAGATGGAATTCATAATCTCTTAACGGAGATATAAAATATTCCTTTGAGATAAGTTTAATGGGTTTGGTTATTCAGAGTGTTGGGCCTAACCACTTTAGTAAAGAGTTACTAAAGTATATATTTATGGAATTGAATTTCATAAATATATTATGAATAACATAAATGATTAAATCGGATACTCAAGGATTAAGATGTAGTAACCTTCAAAGTGGCAGTCAATATTTATAACTTTATATTACTACGAATATTTTAATGAAGGAGTTGTATGTATAATAAAGTTTTGGGATATAATTTATTAATAAAGCCTAGAGTGCAATTATATTCTTATAGTGATATTGAATATAATTAATGGTAACTTTGGACTTGTCAAAAGTTGACAGAAAAGCCTAAGGCCCATTGGAGCTAGAGTCTTATTTGTTCCCTTTGGTCCCATCTCAAGCCACAAACTAAAGCCCAATTGGGTAAGCCCAAAATGCTAACCCAATTAGATAATCAGTCATTATTTAATAAGAGTTATTAAATAAAGAAACTATGTGAATAGTTTGACGTACGTAAGATGAAAATAAAAAGAAATCAGTTTTTCTCTACAAGGAGAAAAAGAAGGATATTTCTTTGAGAGTTTATGTACAAAATGACTGATTGAGAGACCACATATCTTGGGCATCATGTGAAATTGAGATGAAGATTAACGGTATTCTCAAGTCAAGGTTTTGAAATTTACTGCATCAAGGTACGCTTTCTATTCTTTATTCTAGAATTCATGGTTACATGTTTATCTTTCATGATTGAAGTAGATCCGTTTTTTGTTGCTTTCGCTACGTGTGTTTTGTATGAGATACAAAACCAGATTTATCCAACAGGAATATGCGTGTAATTAAATTTAAAAAATCTAATTTCATAATTCTCGACAGATACGGCTTATGTCGAGTTTCTATCAAGCTTCAACATTAAATCTTGATAGAAAGGATTCTGTCGAGACTTCTGTCGAGCTGTAGTGATCAGCTCTTCTTCACTTGTTTCTTTGTCAAATTTTCATGGCTTTAATACTTGACTTAAACAACATGTTTTTTGAAGTACTAAACCCATCCTAGATCTACCTAATTACAAGTAAAGTGCATTTTGTCGAAGGATTAGCCAATTATATCAAATATGTCCCTAACAAAAACAGATATGATTTTTACAAATCAAATCTCATATATATATATATATATATTCTTTTTTTTTTCTTTTTTTTTTCAAAATAGATCATATTTTTCTTAAGAAAATCTTTCTTTTTATCCTTTAAAAAACAGATTTGATTTTTGCAAAACAAATCTTTTCTTCTTCTTCTTTTTTTTTTTTTTTTTTTCAAAACAAGTCTAATTTTTCTTAAAAAAATCTTTCTTTTTACCCTTTACAAAAATAGATATGATTTTTGCAAATCAAATCTCATTTTTTTTTTTCAATTTTCAAACACAGAATTGATTTTTCTTAACAAAATCTTTCTTTTTACCCTTTACAAAAACAGATGTGATTTTTACAAATCAAGTCTCACTTTTTTTTTAAAGACTAATCTAATTAAAAAAAAAAGAAAAAAAAAAAGAGGGCATATTCATAGGACAAATTTTGTAAATTAACTTTGTCAAGTGTTTGTTATATGTGTGTTATAACATATCATTCAACATCATACAAAAGGATATATAATGGTCATTAGAGTCTAGAAGACCAGACTCTGTTTGGGCGGAATGAGTGTCTAATACCTTCCCATTCTATAACCTAGCCCCCGAACTTAGGATTTTGGTTAGTAGAATATTGTTTTGTCTTTATTTTTGGTAGATTGTAATTAGGATCAAAGTTTTGTATTTTTTTGCATAGATTGTAACTAGGACCGAAGCCTTGTAATTAGTATTTTTTTTTTTAATCAATGACATTTAAGGTATTTTGGACGTGTAATTGTATTTATCTTCTTTTTTTTTTGTATAAAAAATAAGTGGTCATCCTACACTATTACCTAGAAGAGAGGTGCTTTAAAGCACCCGAATCTCTTTTTTGAGAGCACCCCAAGTTCCAGTCTCTCACATGCATATAAAACATATCTATATTTTTATTAAATATAGATCTGAAATTTTTTGCATGCAAAAACTTATCTGTATTTTCATTAAATACATATCTGAAAATTTTCTACATATAAAAATAGATTTTTATTTTCATTAAATATAGATCTAAAATTTTTCTGTATAAAATAAGTTGATTTGTATTTTCATTAATATAGATCTGAAATTTTTCTACATATAAAAACAAATTTGTATTTCCATTAAATACAGATCTGAAAATTTTCTGCTTATAAAAACTTTTTTTTTTTTTTTTTGAGAAGGAAGACATGAAACTTTTATTAGCTTAAAGAAAGTTTGGCTAAATCAGCTTGAAACAATGAAAATAAAGGTGATGGAACATCTACCATCCACATTACATAGTCATTGACATTAATAGCATGTTGGACTAAACTATAGGCAACTTTTTTAACCTTCTCTCTTGGCATGAGATTAAAGTAATTTAGTAAAAGAACTAGAGGCTAAGAGCATCAAGGATAAGGGGCTTCACTGATGCTATGTTACTCCCTTCTTCCTTCAAGGCTTGCATGACAGCTTGACAATCACCCTCCAACACCACTTCGCTTATTCCAACCTCTTGTCCAAACACCAAGGCCTGGTTTGCTACTAGTGCCTCTATCTCCATAGCATCATAAGCTTGTGGCAATACCTGTGCTAGTGACACTATCGTCTGCCCTCTACAATCCCGAATAGCCACACCCACACCACTCTTATTCTCAAACTTAAAAATAGCTCCATCAAAATTCAGCTTAAAGATACCTCTTGGTGGTGGTTTCCATACTGCCTTGGGGTTTTGACAGGCAAGCATTGGCTGTGGAAGAATAGAATTAAATTCATGAAGCTCTTCCAAAGCCACTTGTGCTATCTAATCCGTTCTGCAGCTTTGCAAGTGATGTTGAATCTGGTTACGTTGGTGCCATTTGTCCAAACAGTCATCGCAAATAGTTTTGGTTGACCATGGTTATCAAGGATCCATGAAAGCAATTCTCGGAAGTCCACAAAACCGAACCTGTTTTGCTGACCCCAACTTGGCAACTCCGACCAAACTTGATCCAATTCTGTGTATGACCATAGTGCATGTAAGCATGATTCTTTCTTAACAGAGCATCGATCACATAGTTCGGGGATAGGGATGGAGCGTCGCCTCAAATTAACCTTGGTTGGAATGGAATCTTTGCAAGCCCACCACACGAAGTTCTTTATTTTATTCGGGACCTTCAGCCCCCAAACTTTTTTCTAGAAGCTTGTATCGGGTTGTACATCACTAGGAGGACCATCATGTAACTCCTTGAGAAACCTATACCCAGATTTATAGGTGTAGTTCCCATGTTGAGTAAATGGCCAAAACATCTCATCTGCATAAGATCTGAGCCAAAGGAATTATTTTTATCAAGGTAGCTTCATTTGGGGCAAATAAACCATCAATCATACATGAATTCCAGGACCGTGTGTCAGCATCAATCAAAAAGTCCACCGTTGCATTTTCCATAAACTCAAGAGGAGAAGAAATTTGGGTTGGATATTTGGTTGGCAGCCAATGGTGCTGCCAAATTTTAACCGAGTAGCCATCACCTATTCTCCACTTCACACCTTTCTCAATCACATCCCTAACATAGAGAATGCTCTTCCACGCATATGATCCCCCACTTGATTCCATAACTTCCATGATTGAACAATTTGGAAAGAACTTGGCCTTAAAAACTTTGTAAAAGAGTGAATTTTTCTCATATAATAACCTCCATGCTTGCTTGGCTAAGAGGGAGTCATTGTAAAGGGCTAAATCACGAAAGCCCAAACCCCCAACCATCTTGGATTTTGTCATATCATCCCACTTGAGCCAATGAATTTTCCGTGAGTCTCCATGTTGCCTCCACCAAAACCTTCTTATCAATACATCGATCTCATTGCACAACCCAATCGGTAGTTTGAAACATCCCATTGCATAAGTAGGTATTGCTTGAATAACTAATTTTATCAAAACCTCCCTTCCCGCGTGTGATAATAGTTTTCCTTCCCACCCTTGCAACTTCCTCCACACCCTCTCTTTTATGTAATTGAAGTTAGCCTTTTTACATCTCCCAATCAAAGAGAGAAGACCCAAATACTTCTCATAATTATGCTCCTCTCAGACCCCCAAAATATTTTTAATAATCTGCTTTGATCCTTCATCAACTAATCCATTAAAAAAGAGTGTCATTTTGTTCCTATTCACCTGTTGACCAAACACACTCTCATAATCGGAAAGTAGGTCCATCACCTTGTCACACTCCCTAGGGGTTGCTCTGCAAAACAAAAGGCTATCATCTACAAAAAATAGGTGAATGAGTTTAGGCCCTTGCCTACAAAGTGCAAAGCCAATAATGTCACCACTATTTGCAGCTTGTTGGATGAGACCCTGTAGCCCCTCCGTGCAAAGAAGAAATAGAAAGGGGGAGAGGGGGTCCCCTTGTCTAATCTCTCTTGATGGAGTAATAAGCCCTTTAGGTTCACCATTGACCAACACTGAATAAGTCACAATTTTTACACAAGTCATAGTCAGTCCCACCCATCTTTCACCAAAACCCATCCTCATCATCAATTTTTCCAAAAAATTTCATTCAACGTAATCATAAGCTTTGCTCATATCCAGTTAAGGAGCCAGATTTATAATTTTTCATGCAATGTAATGTTTCAAAGGCAATCAAGATATTATCCGTAATAAGACAGTCTTTGACAAAGGCAGATTGGTGTTCGGTGATTATTGAAGGGAGCAATTTTTATAATCTATTGGCCAAGACTTTGGAAAATAATTTGTAAAGGACATTACATAGGCTAATGGGGCGATAATCAGTCACATAGTTTGGGTTTTTTTTTCTTAGGAATGAGTGTGATGTGGGTATGGTTTGAAGGATAAGGTAAAGTACCTGAGTTCAGCCAAGCTAGCATAGAATGAGTTATATCACCTTCCACCATTGGCCAATAGTGCTGGAAGAACAAAGAAGGCATCCCATCAGGGCCGGGAGCTTTCAAAGGTCCCATTTTTTTCAAGGCATCAGCAACTTCCGAGGCTCTAAATTGCTCATTTAATTGGCTGTTCATACTTGCTGTAATCACAAGAGGAATCTGATCAAGGACTGAGGAGGATAGGTTCGGATTGTTGGTGGTGAAAAGCTCTTGGTAGTAATCTGTGATAATAGTTGCAATGTTCTCAACATTTTCTGTCCATACATTGGCCGAATCATATAAACCTAGCAAGCTATTTTTTCTGAACTGATGAGATGCCCGTGTGTGGAAATATTTGGTGTTGCCGTCTCCCTTGCTCAACCATTGGATCTGCACCCTTTGCTTCCACATTCTAGTTTCTTGGTCTAGCAAAGTCTTTATCTCCACCTCCAAGCTCCTTACCCAAGTGTTATCCCCACTTCTAATAGCCAAATCTTCGTCCTCCAGTAATTGTTTCCTCTTTTTATCAAGCTCCCATAGGACATTGCCAAAAACATTATGGTTCCACCACGTCAAATCCTTCTCACATTGCTTCACCTTGTTGATCATAGCGCTATTTGAATCAGTGTTAGCACATGACTTCCATGCTACCTCCACGACTTCCCCACACCTGCTATTAGAGAGCCACATTTCTTCAAAGCAAATTTTTTTTTTTTTTTTTTTTTTCATGAGAGGACAATGAATACCTTATGGGTTTATTAGTAATGGACAATATCAGTTGACAAACAAGGAAGGTGATGGATCCGAGTTCCTGGATATCTCAAGAACCATGAGTTTATGGCTAGGCCTCAGTCAAGCCGCTCCCAAATAGATTAGCCATTTATGAAATGCTTGCACCATGTAAATCTTGGACTGATAAACCCTAAGTACATGAAACCACACTTGTCGATGATGTTTCTAAACAACTGAATCTGATTATGGTTCCTTGGTGCTCCTCCAATTTTCTCATCTTGCCTTGTAATCTCATTAAAGTCGCCAGCACAAAGCCACAAAATAGTTGGGTAAGTATTCGATGCACTGAGCTTCGACCATGCCTTGTGTCTCCTCCATGTTACTGGTTCTCCATAAAAACCGGTGAAATGCCAAGCTTGTTCAGTATACCTGTCAACTAAAGCATCAATGTAGTATTTGGAGGAGTCAACTACAGATAGATTGATTAAGTCTTTCCACAAAAGCACCAAACCACCCCCTCGAGTCTCACTTGGTACTGACCATCTATTATTGAAATCAAAATTCCTTAGCATAACATCAAGCCTAGCATCATCTGTCCATGTTTCGGCTAGGAACAAAATAAAGAGATCTTTTGCCCAAATGTAATCTCAAAGCTCTTGAATTGTATGTGGGTTCCCAAGCCCACAATAATTCCATACTAAAAGACTCATTGTGACTGGTAGGGCTAATGCTCAGCCTCTGCCAATTTAGTTGTTGCAATTTCATCACCAACAGCAATCCCTCGTTTTTTATTAGGTAAACCACTAGGGATATCTGAACTCTCAATGGATCTCTTTTTTGATTTTCCTCCCACGGGTGTGGAAGCTTCTGCCTCAGTACAAAGCCTATTGCCAACCCTTCTCCAAGTTGTTGGCTTCTGTGTTTGCTTATCTTCAAAAAAAAAAAAAAATTTGGTCGTAGCTTAAATATGCCCTGCCTCCCTTTGCTCTTGATGTGGCGTTGGTTTCTGCAGTCCTACCACCTCAGCAGCATTAACTCCTTTTGGCTCCACAACCCCTTTTATTTGGCATGGAAAATTTTTCCTTATCTGGACTATTGATTGCAGTAGCAATCTGTTTCTGTGCTAGCTATTCAGTAGGTGATGTTTTGGGTATAACAGTCCATGCCAATAATGCCCCATTATTATCCTTTATTTTTTCTAAAAACGTCTCCTCATTTAATATCTCCACCAAAATAGAAGGTGCAGTAATTGGGTCGGACTCATTAATAATTGGTGTGCACTTTGGCAACGCCAAATCCTCAATAATTACGGGCATTGAAACCGGATCCAGCTGTGTGCTTGAGGGTAGCATTAATGAGGGATACACACCAGGATTTGTAACTGCTGTAACGTCCATATGCACCACATCGGCGCTGCTGCCCTCCGTTGAGCTTGCTGCCTTCCTCCTTTCATTCCCAACCTCCGCCGTATCACTCCCTATTGGGCAAGAATGGTTTTGCTCGTAGTACCCAGGCACATAGATTACCCCTTTCCCTGCTGCCCGATAAGGAGAGGCTCTGAGAGATGGGCCGAATTGTTGCTCTGACACCTGTAATGTACCCTTACTTTGGATCCATTGTTCGCAGTGCTTATCATCATGGTTTAGTCTGCCACACCAGTAGCACAGATTCAGCAGACATTCGTACTTGAATGCAACCCGTCTTTTTTCCCCACTTTCAAGTGTGACCACCCTCCCATGACATAATGGAAGATTGATATCCATAGTGGTGCAAACTCAAATGAAGTTACCACCATCCTTATTCATCTCCCCCATAGACTTGTGTACCTCCCCCACTATCTCACACATACGTTTTGCCACCTTCTTAGTCATATACCGAATTGGTATGTTATGTACCTGCACCCAAAACGTAGCTCTGCTAAAATCAAGGTCTTGGATTTGTGTATCGTTAACGTACCTCTGCAAAACAACCAAGTGTTTGTCAAAACTCCATGGTTGATTCTAAATTATTTTGTCGACATCCACAGAGGGCTTAAAGACAAAGAGAACGATATAGTTACTAAGGTTCCGAATGCTGAAACCATCTATCTATCTCCAAACCTATTTGAATGTTCTTGCCACAATATCCATATTCAAGAAACGAGGGATCATGAATTTTGCCACAATGAATTCCTGAGATTGTTGTTCTCCTTGGAGGTCAAAGTCTGAGTGTTCCCTCTCAGAGAGAGACATGTTTCGCCAAGTATCTGTGATTTCCTCCATATTAAATAACGTAAAATGAGTAATAGGCTTCACACAAAAGCAAAGGTGTTTCCCCAATCCCACAACAAGAACCCCATAAGCTCCACGGATACACTTGATATCCCTAGAGAGACAAAGGACAAACACAAAACAACAACACTCCTTCGTATAGAAGGGACAAACAACTTCTACTGCTTAAGACAAGAAGGAATATCCCACTTGCTTAACAACAAAGAAACCTGAGTCTTTTTTTAAAACACAGTCCTTACTTATAAAAACTAATCTATATTTTTCACTAAAATACAAATCTGAACCTTTTTTTTATATAATAAGATAATGTTTTCTTCAATATCAAATATCACCAATTTTTGTGTTTCTTATTAAATAAAAATTGTAGATTTCAAATTCTTAAAGAATGAATTAATCCTAAATTTGGGAATTTCAATGTCATTATATTGCATCATTCAAATGGGTATATAAATAGTCATTTTGAGTCTAGAAGACCTGACACCGTTTGTGAAAGACCGGGAAATTAGGCCTCTTAAAAAAGAGATTTTTGGGTGCGTTGAAGTGCACCTCTCTCTTTGGGTAAGTGGTGTGGAGTCGCCACTTATTTTTTTATACAAAAAGAAAGAAAGAAAAAAATTAATACAACTTTACAAGATCAAAATGCTTCATTGTTATTGATTGAATAAAAATAAATACAAGCTTGATAGATTGAATCTTACAAGGCTTTAAGTCCTAGTTACAATCTATCAAAAAGAATACATGGCTTTTTGTCCTAGTTACAATCTAACCAAAAATAAGAAGAAAGACAAAGCATAGGTCTACCTATACAAAAGAAACTGTAAGGTTGAATTTATTCAATCATGTGTTGGCTTTAGTCTGTGCCAAATTTTCTTGTAATTTTAGCAATTAGATACCTTATATTTAGGTGGGAATAATGTAAGGGTTGTGTATGAAAGAGTGAAGAAATTCAAGAGTGTGTGCATTTGGAGGTTTATCTCGCAAGTGACTCGTAACTGGCAACACGCCAAAATGCCACACGTGTGAAGCATGTAGGAAGCTAAAGGGTCACGACAGCTAGAGCAATACAGGACATATCCACAATCTTAGATATTTGATTCTCCAAATTCCTCTACTCTCTCCCTCTCCATTGACATATCCTTGAGAGGTACGGTGCTTGGGAGGTATTTTGGTGCTTAAGAAGCAATTCGGAGATGACCAATTCATTTGGTTGATGCAATGGGCTTATTGCAGGATCCGAGAAGCAAAAAAAGACACGATTAGGCTTAACCTTGTTGGAGCAAGAAACTTGGAGGGCTTAGGTGCATTGGGTAGATTAGGCTTGGAGGGTCTACTGCTATTTGTGTATCCCAACTTTGTTCTTTAGTGGACCATTTTACCGCTTGGAGGGCGGTGGAGAGGCTTTTTGCTGAGTTCTTTGATTTCCTCTTGGATAACACATGCCAGTGTTATCTTTGTGTTTACATCTCTATTCCCTTAATCTTTAACCATTAATTGCTGCTATGTTTGTGATTAACTATTTGTCAAAGTAGTTTTCCATATTGGGTATTGCTTATATTTCATATTCTGTACATACATTGTTTGAATATAAGCTTGTGTTGGTTATATTTGCAATTGGGGGCCTAAACATTCATTAGTGTTTTCGAACTAATTGAACTTTCAGAAACTAAGTTTGGAGGCTAGGTTATGGAATGGGAAGGTGTTAGGCACCTATTCTGCCAAAACAGAGTCCGGTTTTCTAGACTCTAATGACCAATATACCCATTATGCATGATATGAATGATATGTTGCATACATGACAAACTTAACCAAAACTGACTCACATAAATCTACATTATGAATGCAACCTCTTTTATAGAAACAAAAAAGATTAGATTTGTTTTTGTAAATAAAAAAAAAAATTTGATTTGATTCATTAAAAAGAAACCAGATCAGTTTTTGTGTAGATAAAAAAATAGCTTTGTAAAGAAAATCAAATATTTTTTGTTAAATAAGAGGAACTAGGTTTTTTGATAAAAAAAACATCAGATTTGTTTTGGAGCAAATTAAAAAGAAAAAGTTATTTTTGGTTTATATGTAAAAAAAAAAAAATAGTTCAATTTTGTAAATAAGAAAATCTAGATTTGTAAACAAAAAATCATATCTGTTTTTTATGAATAAAATAAGAAAAAAGACTTCTTTTGTTTTTTAGAAGAGGAACTACACTCATAAAATTAGATCTATGTTACATGCATCATTTTAAAATTATCTCAACTTTCGACTTCTTCTTTTAAATTTCAAAATCTGCTATTTTGTGACAAACAATTTCTAAAAAAAAAAATCAGATCTGTATATAATGAAAATACAAATCAGTTTTGTGTGTCTTAAAAAAAAATCTAATCTGTATTTAATGAAAATACAAAACAGCTTTGTGTAAATAAACAGATCTATATTTAATGAAAATACAAATAAGTTTTTGAGAGTTAAAAAAATTAGATCTGAATTTAATAAAAATACAGATCAAATTTGATGTGTAAAAAAATTCAGATATGTATTTATTGAAGATAGAAATCAGTTTTGAGGTGTAAAAAAAAAAAAGATTTGTATTTAATGAAAATATAGATCAGTTTTTGAGTTTTATAAAGATCAGATCTAAAAAATTCAAATCAGTTTTAGGTTTTTTTTTTTTTTTTTTAAATCTCTTAATTAACAGATTTTTGAGACTCAAAAGAGAAATCATAACAACAAAAGAATTATCTAAAGAAATATTTAAAGAAAAATTTTAAACAACACATGACAATAACATCAGAAATCAGAAATAATAAAAAACTACCTAAATCTATTCATGCATCATCAACTAGAATTAATAGAAAGGAACAAAAAAAGGAAAGAAAAACCATCTCTTCCATGAGCGTGCTCTTCTTAGTGAATGAATATTTTAGGGTTCAAATAAGTTTATTTAATTCTCTTTAAAACCTAAAATATTTTGCTTATAGAAAGGAAATTCCTAAGGCCAGAGCGTCCAGAACATCTTTAACGTAAGAGAGAAAATAAAAGAAAAAAAGAGCCAGAAAGAAGGGAGTTAGAAAGCGTGAAAAGTGTATTGAATTTTGAGATGTAGCCTATAAAAATTAGCTAAATGATCAGAATACGAATTGGGATGCGTCTTGTTGTGAAATTTTGAAGTACTCGCGAGTGTACAAACCATACCGAAGTATAGTTTGACAAGAATGAGGTTGAACCCACAGGGACTAGAATGAACATAGGAAAATTAAATCAAATCTTAACCAAATTAATCCTAATCTATTTTAATAAAAATTGGTTGTTTTGAAATTAAATAAACTAAGCAAATAATAAAATTAAGCAAATAGTTAAACTAAGCAAAAGATATAAAGCAACAAAAAGACATAAACAATCAAGAGAAAGGAATTAAGGTTTTGGAATCCGCCTTGCAAGTCATATCAACATATATTGATGATCATTAATTTTTCCCAACCACTGCATGATAATCTAGAAATCAATCTTGCTATCATGGGACATATCATCATTAAAACTTATATTTAAAAATCTAAAGCATGTTCTTCTTCGCTTCTTAAGTATAAAACCAAATCATCACTTGTATCCGTAGCCAAACAAATCACAAGATATATCCAATTCTAAAAGTCAAATCATAAATTGTATCCATTGACAGACAAATCACAAATGGTATCCAATATTATAATCAAGAATTAATAAACCAAGCATTCAATTAATTAAGACAAATCCTAAATCATGAGAAAAACATGATTGAACTCATATCTAGAATCACATCTTAGTCAATTGATATGAAGTAAGAACAATTTAAATTATTAAAGAACAACTATTGTGGGAAAAATAAAATCACATAAATATTACTAATAATCCTTAACAAGGTTTCATCCTCAACCCTAATTATAAATTTAGCTACTCATGGTAATTGAAAGAAAACACAAAAACAAAATACTAAACATTAAACTAGAAAAATAATTAAAACTAACAGTCATGGAAGAAAACTAAAGAAGTAGCCACACTCTCTATGTTCAGCCCCCAGCCCTAGCACTAGCCTCTGCCCCCCCTAAATTTTGCCCTAAAGAGCCTTTAAATAAGTCAAGGAATCCTATTACAAGTTGAATTACCGTTTGGAGAAAATCCCAGATTTTTAGGCTTCATTTAACCAACAATTTTGGCCCATTTAACTTTAGAATTCAGGCTTTTGGTAGAATACAATGTTGTATCCCTTTAAGTTAACTTTCCAGCCCAACTTGAATCATCTCAATTGGACATCTGAGCTGAAAGTTATGCTAAAAATACTAACTGATGTGCAAGCTGGAATCCTAATCCGAATTGGACTTGGATTTGGTGCAAATTTCCTTTGATTTCTTGCTCCAATTGGACTTAAATTTAACTAGGTTGGCCTTCTTTAACTTCATCACGACCCTCGTAAAAGTAAAGTCCATTAGCTTTCTTCTTTGCACAAATCCACTTATTGAATTCCATTCTCCTACAAAAGACAAATTCATGCAATAAGATTCAATTAAGCACAAAATTGATTATTCAGCATTATTCCAAAATCAAATATAAAATGCATGAATTAACTCAAAATAACTATGATAATACTTTCTAACAATGATATAAATATGCAAAATTAAGCTATTATCAATGCACATCACGTCCTTATCTCTAAAAAATAAAAAAGGATGTGTTTTATCTCAATCTAAGTGCCCTTTCGCCACGGCCAGCATTTGTGCCAATGGGCACTCCAAAAGTAACGAATGGCCTTTTTGGGTGTCGATCCTGCATTTGAGTTTTGGTCCACTTTGGACTATATTTTTGAGGTTTTTTTGAGTCGGGACTTACACTTAGACGTGTTTTTAATCCATATTCTAAAAATTAAACTCCTTTTCTGATGATTCAAGTCTCTTCAGCAATGATTATCTTGTAGATAAACATTCCCAAAAGTCTTAATTAAGTCTTGATTATCCACAATTTTATTGTTATCTAATTAACCCCTTTATTCCCAAGCAAGCAAGCCTATTTTTGACACTAACTAACAACCAATCACAAAATTACTTAATTAATTTTAATTGTCTAGCCAATCAGTATTAATTTAAATTAATCATTTGTGGTTGGTTCTACCTAAACAGAACGCATGTTGATCGTGCAAACTTGATCATGCGGTATCTTTCAATCCAACAATCCGATTTGAAAATTGGGCAAACTATCGCAACCGTTAGAACCTCAAGATCAATTTTATGATATGCAAAGAAAAAATTAATGCATGTAATGCAATAATGAATTTTGGGTATATAAACGGTCATTCTAGTCATCTTTCTTGATTAAATCATGGGTGCAAAATCGAGTGTTTACAAAATGCCCCTCATTGACAAAACTTGTAAAGCGAATGTCAATGTAAAACAAAGACACTAATTTTAGTAGCCATAATTTAATTGAGGTTGAATTTTCAAAGATTACCTAGCCCTAGAACCTAAAACCTTGGAACATAGAACTAGTGCCTTGCCTCTTGTCAGAAATGAAAACTGTGAATACTTGACCTACTTGATAACCAATATCGAAATGAATCATGATAACTGGAGTGATTGAGAGGCTTTTCTATCCCAATCTGAATTTGGCAGGTTGACAAAAGAAAATGGGCTTCTCTACCTTGATCTTGCTGAAAGGTAACCAAAGGGCTTCGTTGCCTCGATCAAGTTGAAAGGTAGATGAAAGGGCTTCTCTACCTCGATCTTGCTGAAAGGTTGATCAAAGGGCTTTTCTATCTCGAGCTAGTTTAAAGGTCGATCAAAGGGATTCTCTACCTTGATCTTGCTGAAAGGTAACCAAAGGGTTTCTATACCTTGATCTTGCTAAAAGGTCGATCAAAGGGCTTCTCTACCTCGATCTTTGCTGAAAGGTCGATCAAAGGGCTTCTTTACCTTGATCTTGCTGAAAGGTCAATTAAAGGGGCTTTTCTACCTCAAACTTGCTAAAATCTTGATCAAAGGGGCTTTTATACCTCAATCTTGCTGTGCCAAAAGGTTGATCAAAGGGGCTTCTCTACCTCGATCTTGCTGAAAGGGTCGATCAAAGGGGCTTCTTTACCTTGATCTTGCTGAAAGGTCGATCCAAGGGCTTTTCTACCCCGATCTTGCTAAAAAGTCGATCAAAGGGCTTCCCTACCTCAATCTTGCTAGAAGGTAACCAAAGAGCTTCTCTACCTCGATCTTGCTAAAAAGTTGATCAAGGGGTTTCTCTATCTCAATCTTGCTGAAAGGTAACCAAATGGCTTCTCTATCTTGATCTTGCTGAAAGGTCTATTAAAGGGCTTCTCTACCTTGATCTTGTTGAAAGGTCTATTAAAGGACTTTTCTATCTTGATCTAGTTAAATGGTTGGTTAAAGGGATTCTCTACCTTGATCTTGCTGAAAGATAATCAAGGGGCTTCTCTACCTCGATCTTGCTGAAATGTTGATCAAAAGGCTTCTCTACCTCGATCATGCTGAAAGGTTGATCAAATGGCTTCTCTACCTCGATCTTGCTGAAAGGTCGATCAAAAGGGCATCTCTACTTCGATCTTGCTAAAAGTTCGATTAAAGGGGCTTTTATACCTCGATCTTGCTGTGCCGAAAGGTTGATCAAAGGGGCTTCTCTACCTCGATCTTGTTGAAAGGTCGATCAAATGGCTTTTCTACCTCGTTCTTGCTGAAAGGTCACCAAGGGGCTTCTCTACCTCAATCTTGCCGAAAGTTCAATCAAAGGGCTTCTCTACCTCGATCTTGCTAAAATTTCAATCAAAGGGCTTCTCTACCTCGATCTTGTTGAAAGATAACCAAAGGGCTTCTCTACCTCAATCTTGTTGAAAGGTTGATCAAAAGGCTTCTCTACCTCAATCTTACTGAAAGGTCGATCAAAGGGGCTTCTCTACCTTGATCTTGTTGAAAGGTAACCAATGGGCTTCTCTACATTGATCTTGCTAAAAGATCAATCAAAGGGGCTTCTCTACCATGATCTTGCTGAAAGGTAACCAATGGGCTTCGATCAAAGGGCTTCTCTACCTCGATCTTCCTGAAAGATCAATCAAAGGAGCTTTTCTACCTTGATCTTGTTGAAAGGTAACCGATGGGCTTCTCTACATTGATCTTGTTGAAAGGTCGATCAAAAGGCTTCTCTACCTCGATCTGGAGTTTTGCCTGCAATTAACCAAAATTTGGGATTTGACTTTAAATGGTGAGTGCTTTGTTGTTTCGCTGTTTTAAGATATGTGATCTTCATTTGTTCTTTCTTGATTTGAATTTTTTCATTTTTATCAAGAAAAATTTGATTGATTTTTGTAGTTCTTTGAAAAAAAATTTATCTTTGAAATTTGAAAATTGGAATTTGGAATTGAAAATTTGGACTTGAAAGTTTGAAATTTGGAATTGAAAGTTTTAAAATTTGGAATTGAAAATTTGAAATTTGGGATTGAATGTTTGAAATTTGGCATTGAGAGTTTAAGACTTTTTCTCAAGAAAAATGGTGTCTTTGTCGTTGATCATTTCCAAAAAAATTTCTTCAAAGTCACAAAATTTTTTTCTTAATTGATATTTTTTGAAGTTTTGAAAAATTTTCATTCATCCTTTTTTATTTTTCTTTTACTCGAAAAGAAAGAAAGGAAAAAAGGAATTTTTTTTTTTTTAAATGGAAGTTGACTCAGCAACTTAGATTAAAAAAAAAGAGAGGAGGGTCGAATCTTTTTGAGTGTTTAATAGGGTCAAAAAGGATCTAAAGAGTTCCCAAAAATGAAAAACAGGATAAATGAGCCTCAGTGGAGTTGAGTGCTAATCAACACTTAGGGAGTGTTGTTTGGCACTTTTAAAGTGCTGAATGGCACTTTAATGCGTTGACTGGCTTACGCCATGGTGGGTCAACTCCTCACGCTTTTTCAACATGTGTTTTGCATTTTAAAATTTTTTGAAAAATATTTTCTTCGTTTGTGACCATGAAACACTTTCCTACTCAGCTACAAACTCTTTGAAACTTATTTAAACTTGATTAAGAACCGAAGTTACTCACTTTAGCAATCTATCCTGCAAACAACTCTCTGCTTCAAGGTTAGCAAGTTATAATAATCACAAGCAAGAGTTATCAACAGATGGGTTCGTAGCTTTGATTTTAGCAATAAGACCAATTTTACAACCTACAAACTAGAGGGAATTAAGGCTATGTGGAATGTCAAGATCAAGTGGGATTTCCTCCATGCTGCTGTGAAGTTCTAGGATATTGAAGACCATGTATTCCGATTTCAAACTGCTGAACTTTGTCCTACCATTGAAGAATTTTCAGCTATCTTGGTTTATGATCCTAGCAAGAAATCTGTAGCAGTTTCTTGTGATCTCAAGCGTAGGGAAAATTTATCTGATGCTTTAGGACTTCCTATTTCAATTGCCACTAGCATGATTGTAAGGTTGAAATTTATCAACCATCTTGTTGGCTTTATTCCGTGCCAATTTGCTTGTAATTTAGCACTTAGTAACCTTGTATTTAGGTGGGATTCATGTAAGGATAGTGTGTGAAGAGAGTGTGAAGAATTGCTCATCTTTATGCAAAGAAGAAGAGACTCGCGGCTAGGACTCGTGACTGACTCGCGGCTTGCAGGCCGCCAAAATGTTGTGCACGTGAGAAGCATGCGGGAAGGTGAAGGGTCACGCCAGCTGCCACACTACAGGACAAAAGCCCCAAGCTGGCCAGGCGGTTACCTCGCGACTTGAACTCGCGACTTGGACAAGTCGCGAGGCCAAGCTGCCAACTTACCCTGTTTGGCAAAAACTGACTCTTCGTATTCCAAACACACACCATTATATATAGACCCTTGTACCCACAAAATCAAGAGAGCTTCCAGAGAGATTTTTGTAAGAGAAACCCTAGAGAAAAACAAGATTGCCTCATCCCCAATCTTCACTAAGAGACTCTACAAATTCCTCTACTCTCTTCCTCTCTATTGATACATCCTTGAGAGGTCATTAACCAAATCCTTTTCTCATCACACCCACATCTGTGAAAAGGTACATTTTGTGCTAAGGGAAGCAGTTTGGAAGGGACCAATAACTATTGGTTGATGCTATGGTTTAGTAGCGAAATCCAGTAAGCTAAAGAAGAAATAGGTTCGGCGCAACCTTGTTGGAGTAAGAAACTTGGAGAGCTTAGGTACACTGGGTAGATTAGGCTTGGAGGGTCTTCTGCTATTCATGTATCCCAACTGTATTCTTTAATGGATTATTTACCGCTTGGAGGGTGGCGAAGAGGTTTTACGCTGAGAGCTTCGGTTTCCTCTTCAATAACACATCGCGTGTTGTCCTTGTGTTTGCATCCCTCTTCCTTTATCTTTGCCTTTTATTTTCTGTTGTGGATGTGATTATAATTGGCTTAGATTGTTTATCAATTCTGTGTTTGGCTTATGTTCATGTTTCGCACATTAATTGTTTGATTATAAGCTTGAATTGATAATTTGTATTTTGGGGTCTAAATGTTCAAGGGTGTTTTATATACATATTGAACTTTCACTTAGTATTAGAGCGGGTACACTCTATGTGGTTTAAATACCTGAGTGTGATCCTTGACCCTTTTTCAGATGGATAGGTCTCAATCCTTAAATGTTCCACCATTTTTTGATGGTAACAATTATGCTTTCTGGAAAGTCAGAATGAGGGCATTTTTATGCTCTATTGATAACACCGTTTAGGATGAGGTTGAGATAGGTTGGACTAGGCCAAAGGCTACTAAATCCACCCGGGATAAGGCAGCTCTTACGGCAGCCAATACTAATTGTAAAGCTTTAAATGCTATATTCTATGGTGTGTCTCCGATGAATTCCACTGGATATCTCACATGACAATTGCCAAGGAAGCTTGGGAGATTTTGGAGACAACTTATGAGGGGACTAAGAAGGTGAAGGTGAAGGACACAAAGCTCCAAATGCTTACCACCAAATTTGAAGAGCTCAAGATGGGTGAAGATGAATCGTTTGATTCGTTCTATAGAAAGCTCAACGAAATTGTCATTGCTAAGCTCAATCTTGGTGAGAAGATTGAAGATACTAAGGTGTTGAGAAAAATCTTGAGGTCCTTGCCTGAAAGCTTTAGAGCAAAAGTCACAGCTATAGAAGAGAGTAAAGACTTGGATGAGATCAAAATTCAAGAGCTAATTGGGTCTCTCCAAACATATGAACTGGGACTGCCTTCCCACAAGAAGAGTAAATCATTTGCTCTCAAAACCATAACCAAAAGAATGGATGATTCCTCTGAAGAAGATGGAATGAAGAAGGAAGTAGCATATCTTGCAAAAAACTTCCGCAAATTTCTGAAGATGAAGAGCAGTGCGAAACCATTCAACAGAGGAAAATTTTCATCTTCAAAAGGTGATAGGAAGGAGTTTACGAGGAAAGAAGGGAAGGATTCTCAATCTCATTCTGACATTGTGTGTTATGAATGCAATGGCCATATACATCTCAAGAAGGAGTGTCCTGATAGGCCACAAACTGAATTGACCCCTTGTGATAGAAATTAATTAATTAATTTATCATGCAAACGCGTGGTAGCACAAACAAATCACCAATAACTAATTATGCAGCGGAAAATAAATAACACGGTGATTTGTTTACGAATGGGGAAAACTTGACTGCAAAAACCCCATTAGGTGATTTTCAGGTCATCACTCCTGAAACTCCACTATTATCACAACAAGCGGTTACAAGTAAAAAAATCTCAAGTACCTTACCAACCTACAGTTGAACCCTTACCCCAATACCCAATTGGACTTGTTCTGTAGTGACAGTTTTCCCTTTTTTTTGCACAGCTCCCAAGTACGTGACTAACCAATTTGATGCGCAGATCCCAGTACGCAGCTTACTCCTTTGTACGAATCCCAATACGTGACTAACTCCACACAACCCTTTGATTGTTGTAGTTGATTTGCAGCAGCTTCATATAGAAACACCAATAAGATCTTCAATGTTGGTGCAAGAGACTTTGCTTGGTTACAGAACCCAAAGGCGTACAAGAAACGCAGCAAGAACTCTTTCTTCTGTAGGAGGAGGCTAAGGTTTCAAAAAGAAAACCTTACAAAGCTCTCTTGGGTTAGGTTTTTCTTTTCCCACCTCCTTTAAATAGGAGCTTAATGGGCTTTCCTATTCCAAATAGGTTTACACAAACCTTGGGCTTTCCTAGTCCAATAAGGATTATACAAACCCATAAATAAATAGGGTTTTAGAATAAAACACTGTGGCTATAATCTGAAAATCTGTAAGCTCGATCGATCGAGACATCTATCAAGCTTTAATGAATCTTGACAGATCTAGCTTCTGTCAAGGAGGTATCGAGACCTGCAAATTGCACTTTTCTTGAGCAGTTCTTGAGTAGTCTTCATATCTTCAATTTAACCACTTGTAATGATCATCTTGAACCTACTTAGATTTACCTAAATACAAGTAAAGTGCGTTTTGTCAAAAGATATGCCAATTACATAAAAATATGTCCCCAATAATCTCCCCCTTTGGCAATCCATGACAAAACCACAAGAGTACATTGAATGTCTTAGAATACATTCTACTCAAAATTACAAAATAAATAAGCCTAGTCTAAAAGATCTGAACCTTGGAAGTTGCTGCAAGAAGATGGTTCAGAATCTTGACTTGGCTTTAACTTGTCTTTCCTGAAAGGCACTAAACAAAACAAATCAAGGTACCATGTGAAAAATAATGACAAGTTAAATAAACAAGAAACATGTGTATAAAGAAAGAAAAGAAACAACACATGTGAGATAAAGAGTGAAACACATACAACATCATTAAATATAGAAACACCACATGATGTATGTAAATGGTTACAAAACCAAAAGATACATAACATAAAATATATGTTAATATCAATGTGTATCAAACTAACTCTCCCCCTAAGTTAGTTACATCAAAAACATTCTTCCCTTTAACATGAAGTTCTCCCCCTAAATCTATTACCCCCCCCCCCCTGAGGAAAGACATTCAATTCTCAAATTTCTCACCCTTTTTGACACGATTGTCAAAGGGCATAAGAAGCCAAAAGACATGATAGGAGACAGACAGAAAACTGACATAGAGGGAAACGAGGAGAACAAGGAGCCATAGACCTACAAGAAAAAGAAAAACAAGATGCTATGGACACAAGGAAAAAAATGCAAAACAAAAAAATGAAATGCATGCAAGGGGATCTCAATTGATCGAGAGGTGTCGAGACAGAAGGCAAAGACACAAGAACAGAAGCTCGATCGATTGACCAGGTGTCGAGAAGCTATCAAGAGGTCAAAAACTTTATCGATCGATCCACCAAGTGTCAAGGAGGTATCGAGATTGCAATAAGAAAAAGGCTTGAGAAGCTCAACAGATAACAAGGAATCGAGGAGGTGTCGAGGAGGTGTCGAGCCAGCTTTTAAAAACAATTTTTTGAGAAGTGAAAAATACGGACATGAATGCAATCCAACATGCACCTCAATCAATAATCCAATCAACATATTAAGCTCTCAAAATCATTTCTCAACAAAAATTTTAAGCACATGGATCCTCAAAAATACACACACACACACTAAACAAGTCTAACCAATTTTATTTTTCAAAAATAAGTCAAGACAGTTTAGTGAGCATACATTAGCACATGTAAAACCTTTGTGATGGCAAAATCACATTGTATCTGCACATGTATCAAGAGTAGCAAAGAATATTACATGTTGTGTGTGAAAAACATTGCAAGATTGCATATGTGTATATATGTTATGACAATCTGAGATATGAGAAAATAATTTTAACTCACACACAATCATAATTGTTTGATGGGGACTATCACCTTCGAGGTACATCCTATAACTCCCACATCTCCTACAAAACACGCTTGCAATCATATTTAAAGCATTTTTGATCTTTTTGCTTTTTATTTTTCTTTCCATATTTTCTTTTATTTTTAGCATATCATGCATGGGCATAAAAAGAGAGAAAAGAAATACCCAAGATGTTAAGCATTTGACATCACACTTTTGCTATGCGGAAGCATACGAATGTCTTTGACATTGCACTTTTGTTATGCCGAAGCATATAGGTGTCATATTATGATCGGCGAGCAACAGTGGTGAGATGGTTATTTATGCCTTTCTCTTAGGATTTTCTAATCCTACCCGTCAAAAAGAGTGATACGAGTGTTAAGTTTAAGTAATAACTTAATCTTACTCATCACAAACAAGAGCCACAAAGCTCACTTGCTTAGTTGTGCATAGAGATGCTAATCTAAGTTACAAAAGATATAAAGTTTAGAAACTTTGTTTCAATGGCCATCCAAGGTACACAAGTACCAAAGTACACAAAACACACACTGTTTTTGTATTTTTCTGATTTTTCAATTTTTATTTTTATTTTTATGAAAAACAAAAATAAACAAAACTGAAAACAAACAAACAAAAACATGTTAAACAAAATGAGAGCATGAAAGAAAGATGCAAATGCATGAAGGCATGATAGAAAGATGCAGATGCTTGAAAGTATGATTTCAAAAGCAGATAAGAAATCAAGGAAAGAGAGTCCTACTTTAGATAGAAAGAATTAAAGTAGAGGACAAGTAAAAAAGACAATTAAGTCTTAAGATCCTTTATCATCCACACAGCATGAGTCTTTGGCTGTGAAGATGAAAAGGCATGTGTCCTAGTATGATTACTAAAGGACATAGAGGAATTAGAATTCCCCTGAAATTGAGTTAAAAAGTTCAAAGCTTTTAATAACTCACCAAGAATAGGTACAGAGTCTTTAGACAAAGGATGAGACCTATTGGACACTCGCTTATGAGGAAACAACTTGAAACAATTAGGGCGAGTGTGACCAGAATCACCACAATGGTGACAAACATGAGTAGTTTTAGAGCTACTCGGCTTCCTAGAAGGAGGTCTAACCTTAGAGGTTGACAACTTAGGACAATTTGGCCTAATATGACCAACAATATGACAATGATGACAAGTGGGGACAAATTCAGAATTTTTATTCAACCTAGGAGGAGTTTTAGACATAGGTTTAGAAACTTCAGCGTTAACATCAGAATTTTTACCTTTGTCTATCCTAGCAATATTAGCCTTCAACTCTTCATTATTCCTTTTAAATGGAGGAACATAAAAATCTTTTTCTTTTGAGTTAGGCTCAACAACAAATTTGGCACTAGTTAACTTTTCAACTTCAGTTTTGGATTCAACTAGTTGCTCTTCCAAACTTTTAATTTTGTCCACCTGAGATGAAATTTGATTTTTAAAATTCTCATTCAAATTATTGGTTTCATCCAATTTTGCAATCAAATTATCTTTTTCAAGCTTGACTTTTTTAAATTTAGCTTTTAATTTTGTAGAACATTCAAGAGATTTCATACAAAAATTATAAAGCTTGCAATAGGCATCTTGAATATCATCATCATCATTCAACATAAGATCATGCAAATCAAAACAATCAAGAGTTTCCATGACAACAGGGGTCAATGGATCACACAGCAAAGATTAAAACCTAATCAGAGTGTACCTGCTCTGATACCACTTGATAGGCCACAAACTGAATTGACCCCTTGTGATAGAAATTAATTAATTAATTTATCATACAAATGTGTGGTAGCACAAACAAATCACCAATAACTAATTATGCAGTGGAAAATAAATAACACAGTGATTTGTTTACAAATGGGGAAAACATGATGGCAAAAACCCCACTAGGTGATTTTCAGGTCACCACTCCCAAAACTCCACTATTATCACAACAAGCGATTACAAGTAAGAGAATCCCAAGTACATTACCAACCTACAGTTGAACTCTTACCACAATACCCAATTGGACTTGTTCTGTAGTGACAGTTTCCCCTTTTTGTTGCACAGCTCCCAAGTACGTGACTAACCAATTTGATGTGCGGATCCTAGTACGCGGCTTACTCCTTTGCACGAATCCTAGTATGTGACTAACTCCACAGCAACCCTTTGATTGTTGTAGTTAATTTGCAGCAGCTTCACATAGAAACACCAATAAGATATTCCATGTTGGTGCAAGAGACTTTGTTTGGTTACAGAATCCAAATGCGTACAAGAAACGCAGCAAGAACTCTTTCTTCTGTAGGAGGAGGCTAAGGTTTCAAAAAGAAAACCTTATGAAGCTCTCTTGGGTTAAGTTTTTCTTTTCCCACCTCCTTTAAATAGGTGCTTAATAGGCTCTCCTATTCCAAATAGGTTTACACAAATCTTGGGCTTTTCTAATCCAATAAGGATTATACAAACCCATAAACAAATAGCCTTTTAGAATAAAACATTGTGGCTATAATCTGAAAATCTGTAAGCTCGATCAATTAAGACATCTATTGAGCTTTAATGAATATTGACAGATCTAGCTTCTGTCGAGGAGGTATCGAGACCTGCAAATTGCACTTTTCTTGAGCAGTTCTTGAGTAGTCTTCATGTCTTTAATTTAACCACTTGTTATGATCATCTTAAACCTACTTAGATTTACCCAAATACAAGTAAAGTGCGTTTTGTCAAAAGATATGCCAATTACATAAAAATATGTCCCCAACATGTCCCGATTTCTTGAGAGGGAAAGGCAAGGCGTATGCCACAAAGTTGAGTGATTTAGATTCTTTGAGCTCTGACTCTGAAGAGAGTTGTGACTAAGAAGGAAACTACTCCGCATTCATGACCATTGCACATGTGGAGTTCTCAGATGATTTGGGTACAGTTGTGAAGGAGCTTGGGGGGCATTCTGATTTGAAGTCTATTGGAATAGTTGAGGAGTCTAAAAATGAGGAAGTTGGAGAAGCAGTGGGATTACAAGAGACTTACAACTCACTTCTTGAGAAGACCGATGAATATGCTAAGGTGGCTAATGCAGCCATTAAGAAGATGAAGAGGGTTGAGGAAGATTACAAAAGTCTTCTGGTACAATACAATGAGGTGAAGTGTGAGATTGAAACACTAAATGGTGAGCTATCAGAAACTTACACAAAAGTGAGATTTCTTGAGCAAGAGGTAGTGCAAGCGATGCCAAGATAGAGAGAGTCTCCTCCAAGAAGTTAGAAGATGTTATTTCATCTCAAAAACCTTCCTCAAACAAGTCTGGGTTGGGATACACTGGAGGGAGTAGCTCGTCAACCAAGGTCATCAAAGAAGTGAAGTTTGTGAAGGCTAAAGAGACGACTGTGGATAGGTCCATTCCTGAGAAAATTAAGGCCGAGAAGAAGAATAATGTAGTTGATCAATGGTTGTTAAATAAGTCTCGTAATCAATCAAAATTCAGATATGGAACTAGAGGAAGATCACTTCCAAGATCACAACAGGGTCATAGAACGAACTATCTTTGTCACTATTGCGGAGTGCAAGGACATACTAGACCAAACTGTCACAAGCTGAGAGCATTGAACAATACAAATGCTCCTCGATCACGAGGAAGAAGAAATGATGAGAGATCTTGGGGTGGTGAGCAACCAAGAAGTCAAAACCATGATCCCGGGATAATGGACATGATAAAGATGATTGGTGCCTTCACAAATTGCCTAGAAAGCTTCACACGAAGGTTTGACAGTCCTAACTTTCGTACCCAATCCGTCAAGGATATCACCCCAAACGCACGTGACGTGTGGGTGACGAATGGTACTCATGCATAAGTATCATAACATGTCCATGCATCAATTCTTCCTATACCTTGTGAATATGTTTGATTGCTTGTTTTACACTTCTATTCGATTTGTTGTGTTGCTTGTTTATTTGTTTCGTTTTTAAATGTCTTTACATTGTCTTTGATCAATCTTTATTACTTTTATGTCAAAAATCCAAAAACACATAAAAATTAGAAAATCCAAAAGTTTGATCAACTATGTTGAGTGTTGTCTCAAAGCATGTTTTGCCTTGTACCTTTGTACAAATGGCTTTGTACATTTAACGAGCTTAGCTTGTCTTTTATGCACTCATATCTTTGTGGGAAAAATCTTGAAATCTTTGTGATTGTTGTAAATAGATCTTTAACCTTGTCATGAATAATTAGTGAATGGTTTTGTTGATATTGAGACATGCATAAACTTGTGCCTATATATCTTCCCACTTTTATTTTTATTGCTTTCTATTAAAGAGCTTACCAAATGTAAATCTCCAAATGAAAAGAGATATTGAGCTGCAAAAGCTTGTCGCACATACTAGTATTTGACTAGGAAAAAGGGAAAGCGACCAAAATAAAATGTTTGATGCCCAAAAAGCCAAATGCTAACTCATCAATTTGAAATATTAAAAATTTCAGGCATCTATCTCACAATGAGATGTATTGATTCAAAATGATCAACTGTTATGTTGTATATAGAGCCAAATGAAAAGTTTCAAAGAATTGCACTCAAGTCTATGTGGGAGGTCATATATGCACATTTCTATAATTGAGATGGGCCATATTATCTAATGCTAGTTGTGTATGCCTTCATTGAATTGATCATTGAAGCTTCACATTAGATTAAGGGCTATCTCATTTTTTATATTCACACACAACATACAAGTCTATGTTCAATGAATGCCATATTCGTTTGTGTGATTGTACTTGTTTAAATGTGTTTTCACAAGCTCAATCTGTGTTGATCAAACACAAAAAGATTTTTGAGTGTTTCTATCTTGTTTTTGGAAAGTATTTTGTTTTTACAAAATGTCAAAAATTTCAAAAACGGTGTTGCCCTGTTTTAGCAACCCAATCGTGGGTTGATCCAGTTGCATGCCCCAGTCACGAGCTCACTCAAAGATTTTTCGCGGCTCACTGGCGAGTCAAGGTTGCAGTTACGAAAATTACTTAGAAAATTTTCAAAATTTGAGTTTTTATGGTTTTCGCGGCTTAGTGTGGCGACTTGTTCATGGGTGGAAGGTCCAGTCGCGAGGGGTACAAAGAGATTTTCGCGGTTACTCTGGCGACTATCTCGCGGGTAGACCTTCCAGTCACGAAAAATACTCGGAAGATTTTTTGAAAATCTTGGTTTCACAATGTTTCACGGCTTACCCTGACGACTGACTGGCAACTTAATTCAATCACAAAAAACGCGTGTTTTGTGTTTTTAGGACAGTTTTTAAAATTGTTTTTTCAGTTTTTCCCTCGAATATCAGTGATTGTTCATTGCCTTCTTCATTTCTCTCTCTCATACACTCTGAGTCTCACTGAAAAAGATTCCATTTTTGCATCATGTCTTCATCAAACACCAAGAAAAAGGTATGGGTTTTCCTTCCTTTACTTCATTCTTACTGTTTTGGTCTTTAGTTTCTTGATTTGAATGTTGCATCTGTGTTCTGCCATATATTGTGTTCTAACATGGGTTTGCCTAAAATGTTGAGAATGGTTGTGTGAGGTTATTTTCTCTTGTTGCAGAGGTGTTTTAGGATTATGTGTTTACATCAGGTTGCTAATCTTTGGTCTGAGCATTGATATTTGATAGATTGTTTTTGGGCATATGGGTTTGGGGTTATCTGTATTTCTCTTTGATTGTGGTATTAAGTTTGTCAGTTTGGTTGTGTTTATGGTGTTTGTGGTTAGAATTATTTTGTTTTTAAATCACCTTATCTTGTATGTGATGCTGCCTTTGTTTTCCTTTTTGCACAGTTCATACTCATTAGGCCATGTCTCATTATCATTTGCTCAAATCTATCTGAATGTGTTTTACAATGCCATTGTCTTTGCTCCTGTCTACAGACATACAGATTAAACTTGTTTCACTTGATCTATCCATTTTTGGTTAAGTGCTTAATCTGTGTTATGTCTGGTCACTCTGTTACTCTCTTTGTAACTAACTTATTACTAATGTGTCTGCATTTCCACATTTTGTGTTTTGTTCTTGTTGTGGCCATTTCTGCTTATTTATAGATGGCTACATCTCCAACAAAGAAGAAGACTGCTGCTAAGAAATCTGACAAAAGACTGAAAATGGATCCTAACCTATTTAGGTCGATTCAACACTTTGAGAGATATAGGAATTCTTTCTCATAAGGGACCATCATTCGGGAAAGATTTGTTGATTTAAGGGATTTGAATGGCACCTTCATTCCAAGATGTTTTGAGGGTAGAGTTTGGGAAAAATTGTTGAGTGACCTACCTCCTGTTTGTGAGCCTCTAATCAAAGAATTCTATGCAAATGCTATGACAAGGGAGGATGAGTCGAGTTGTTGGGTGAGAAGAAAGGAACTTACCTTAGATGCTCATGACATTGAAGGTTCTAGGGCTTGAGGGTTTAGATGATTATGAATTCACTAATTACAAGGACAGAATGCTTTCTCTAGACATTGTCTAGACTAGGATTGGTGGGGTTAAAGAAAATAGGTGTTTCAACACTACTGATTTTCCTAAAGACATGAGGTGTCTGACCACCATAATGATATATAACCTGTATCCTATAAGGAAGATGACTACACTGACAAATGCCAGAGCTATTTTTCTCATGGAACTTAAGGAGAAAACCTTCATCGACATCAGCTCTCACATTTTTGATACTATAGTGGATGAAACCAGAACCACCTCAAGACCAAAGCTAATATTTCCTAGTCTTCTCATGAGGATTTTCAGAGCTAAGGGTGTTGCAATCCCTCAGGATATCAATCCCTTACCTCCTCTATTAGCCATAAACAAATTTACTCTCACAAGGATTTAAAGTTGTCTTCCATGTGAAGAAGAGGAAGATGTCCAAGAAGAAGGTGATCCTATGGAAACTGAAGCAGAGGCTGCAGGACAGATTTCCACACCCAGAAGCAAAGCCAAGAGGAGCAAGGCTTCTACTTCATCAGCTGTACCTCCTGATGCATTTCAGATCATCCTGGAGAGGCTTAATATACTCACAGAGGTTCAAAATCAGCATACTGAAAGGATGACAGCAATGCAGGATCAGCTTGATGCACTTTTAGCTAAGTTTGACAGCATACACACCAACCAAGAGTAGTGACCCTTTGGCCATTCTGGTCAAAAAAGGGGAGAATTTTTGGGGCAGTTCTTGAGGGGGAGCTCTTGTTTGAGGGGGAGCTTTCATTGTTTATTGATGTTATGTCTATAGCTTTGATACTGTGTTTTGGTTAACTGTTCTGTTTATAGTTTTGATACACTGTTTTATGGTTTGTCTAAAACTTTTAACTCTTGGATAGTTTGAATCTTTGGTGGTTTTTATTTATATAATTTGATGTTTATTTAGCATATGTTTCTATATTGGTTTGTACCTGGTACCTTTGTAGGTTTTTAAGGTTTCTATTTATGTTTTGTACCCATATTACTTTTGTAAACTTTTAGGATTTGTTTCTATGCACCTTGTAGGCCTTTGTGGTTTGTACCTTGCTTTATACAGCATATGTGCTTTGCTAAATCAGTACTTATAACTAAGTGCTATGCTTTTCCTTCTAAGTACTGTCACTCTTGTGCCCTTGTAGGATTTTTCCTAGATGCATATACTTCTTGTACTGTGCATTGGTTAAGTATTAGTCATTCAAGTTATTTGCCTTGTGTTTGTCAACTTGAATGTCTGGATGTTCATTCCAAGTGTTAATGAGCATTGTGATCACTTGTATATAGTGATTGCTTGTTTTGGTTTTGCCATGGTTTATTGCTTTATTCCATTGTGCTTGATCACATTGTGCTTGATCACATTGTGCTTGCTCCATATGCTTTACAAGTTTTCTGCATACAATGAACTTATTGTGTTGTTGTGTTTTAAGAGTTCTTGTTCTTATGGTTCAAAACCTTCACAGATTCTAGAGTTAGGTGTAAGCGAGTTTTCCAACTGTTCCCAACTCACGTGTTAAGTCTAGAGTTTGTTTTAGGGTTTTGTCATGGAATAGGCAAAGGGGGAGATTGTAAGGTTGAAATTTATCAACCATCTTGTTGGCTTTATTCCGTGTCAATTTGCTTGTAATTTAGCACTTAGTAACCCTGTATTTAGGTGGCATGAAGTAAGGGTAGTGTGTGAAGATAGTGTGAAGAATTGCTCATCTTTGTACAAAGAAGTAGAGACTCGCGGCTAGGACTCGCGACTGACTCACGACTTGCAAGCTGCCAAATGTTGTGCACATGAGAAGCATGCGGGAAGGTGAAGGGTCACGCCAGCTATCGTACTATAGGACAAAAGTCCCAGGCTGGCCAGACCATTACCTCACGACTTGAACTTGCGATTTGGACAAGCCGCAAGGCCAAGCCGCCAACTTACCCTATTTGGCAAAAAATGACTCTTTGTATTCTAAACACACACCACTATATATAGACCCTTATACCCACGAAATCAAGAAAGCTTCCAGAGAGATTTTTGTGAGAGAAACCCTAGAGAAAAGCAAGATTGCCTCGTCCCCAATCTTCACTAAGAGACTCTACAAATTCCTCTACTCTCTTCTTCTCCATTGATACATCCTTGAGAGGTCATTGACCAAATCCTTTTCTCATCACACCCACATTTGTGAGAAGGTACATTTGGTACTAAGAGAAGCAGTTTGGAAGGGACCAATGACTATTGGTTGATGCTATGGTTTAGTAACAGAATTTGATAAGCTAAAGAAGAAATAAGTTTGGCACAACCTCATTGGAGCAAGAAGCTTGGAGGGCTTAGGTACACTGGGTAGATTAGGCTTGGAGGGTCTTCTACTGTTCATGTATCCTAACTACATTCTTTAGTGGATTATTTACCGCTTGGAGGGTGGCAAAGAAGTTTTACGCCGAGAGCTTCGGTTTCCTCTTCGATAACACATCGCATGTTGTTCTTGTGTTTGCATCTCTCTTCCTTTATCTTTCTTTTTATTTTTTGCTATGGATTTGATTATAATTGACTTAGATTTTTTATCAATTCTGTGTTTGGCTTATATTCATATTCCACACATTAATTGTTTGATTATATGCTTGAATTGATAATTTGTATTTTGGGGTCTAAACGTTCAAGAGTGTTTTATGCACATATTGAACTTTCAATGATCAAAGGGCACAAGGTGAATCTTCGTACGGCTCTTTCTAGATTGATCAACGAACGTACTCACAGAGTGGTTGACAATATGCAGAAGAATTTTGGCTTAGCTCTTTGCTTTGTGGGAAAATTATTGCTTTGCTTTGGAAGGCTTGATTTTGTGGATGCTCGAGCCATAAATGTTGTGAATCAGATTAAAGATGGTGATAATCTTGTTCCTTTAATCTTAGCAGAAACTCTTCTTGGGTTGGACTCTGTATTCCATGGTGGAGAGTCACAGAACTTTCTCAGGAGTCCCTTCGCTTTGCAAATATGGTTGATGGAAAGATTGGACATAATTGCCACGCCTACTGTTGCTGATTATGGTCCTGGAAATTTTCTTAATAGGACTGTCCTCAAATCCGAGTGTTAAACTAAGAGTGACTGGGTGAAACTTCTGAACAAAAAATCAAGTGCCTCCATTCAGTAGAATTGTTATTGGTGGAAATGCGCACCCCTTTTGTTGCGATCTTCGGGATCAAATCACATATTCCTAGTTGGGTTAAGGAAAGCAACTTTTTACAAAGCTGATAGGCTCTTGAGGCAATTGCAATATGAGCAAGGAATGCTTGGTGGAAAAAGAAGAAAACCTTTTACTATTGTGGACACAAGTCCTACTTCTATAAGGACCATGTTGTTGGGCTTGGAGATGGCTGACCGAGTGGATCAGTCCTTTGTTAAGGTTCACTTTCAAAGGATGACCATGGACTACTCTAACTGGCTAGTGAACAAGATTGTGGACAAGGAGGCTAACATGGTTGGTATGAAAAAGCAATTCCTTAGAGACAACCGAGAAAGAGACAAGACCAAAAACTATGAATTTAAAAGGAGGGACCCAGGTGACAAGTTACCTAACATAGATGAAAGCAATGAACGACGCAAGGAGAAAAGACTGAAGAAAAAATGACCATTTTATTTTTATAGCTTTGGACATGTTTATTTTTAAAATTTGATTTGAAACACTCAAGTTTAGGAATTATTCAGGACTTTCAAGTTAAAGGCTCTATTTAAGGTGCAGGTTTTTTTTTTTTTTTTTTTTTTTTTTTTTTGGGATTGGGTTTAGGGTTTAGGGTTTAGGTTTTTGATTTTGTGTAATGACATGGTTTAATGGAATGGTTGAACTTTGGGAAAAAAATTTCTTTTTCGCTTAATGGGTGGGTTTGGGGAAATTGTGACTAGACTAGTGCATGGTTGCCTACGTACCTCCTTGGTAGAAGGATCAGGTCATCACATAGTTCATTTTTTTTATTTGCCTTAACTTTTGCCTAGGATGCCCTTTCGGGTTTTCAACCTAGTAGGCTCTCTCACATTTTTTCTTGCTCTTCTTTTGCGTAGATTACCCTTTTGGGTTTTTGACCTAACCCCTCCCCCCCCCCCCCCCTTTGACAAACCTAGAAAGGGAAACTACATAATTTACAACCATTTTAGATGTGGTGCTTTGAGATTACCACCTCAGACGTGGTATTTCTTCAATTGATCCATGTTGGTTGGCTCAATGAAAGGGTTTGCATTTAAATCCATCAACCTTACTACCCCCTCAGAGTATATCCATTTGATAATGTATGGACCTGCCCAATTTTGCTTAAACTTCCTGTTTGTATCTTGAATCGGGGCTTTGATCTCTTTTAGTACTAAATCCCCCAACTTCAAATCTCTGGTTCTCACTTTCTTGTCAAAAGCTTTCCTAAGCCTTCTTTGATAACCTTGAGTATGATACAGGGCCTTAAGTCTCTTCTCATCCATCATGCATATCTGATCATATCTACTTTGCAACCAATCTACTTTAGGGATTTGACTCTCCAACACTGTTCTCAATGAACAAACACCCATTTCAATTTGGAGGATCGCTTCCATCCTATACACCAATGAATAAGGAATGGCTCCTATGGAAGATCGAATTGATGTTCTATACCCCCAAAGTGCATAGGGTAATTGTAGGCGCCAGTCCTTGTGGTTTTTTGTGCTCTTCTTCAAGATTTGCCCTACATTCTTGTTAGCAGCCTCAACTGCTCCATTAGTCTAAGGATGGTAGGGCGAGGATTTGTGGTGCTGAATGTTGAACTATCATAGCATCTTCTCTGTTTCTCCTTTAAAATGTAGCCCATTTTTTGAGATAATTTCATACAGTACCCCATATCTACAAATGATATTGGTCTGAATAAATTGAGCAACTTTCTTTGAGTTCAGAACCTTGTATGAGGCAGCTTCTACCCACTTAGTGAAATAATCAATGGCTATGAGTATGAACTCATGGCCATTGGATGCTGTTGGGTGAATTTTCTCGATAATATCTATTCCCCATGTAGAGAACGGCCAAGGTGATGTCATTGTATGTAATGGCATAGGTGGCATATGCTTCACATCTCCATGGACTTGGCATTGATGGCATTTCTGAACATTAGCCCCACAATTAGCTTTAGTAATGGTCCAATAATAATCTTGTCTCATTATCTTCTATGATAGCATGTGTGCATTCATATGTGACCCATAACTTGACTCATGAACCTCTTTGATTATTTGATGTGCTTCCTTGGCAGTCACACAAAGGAGATGAATTCCATCATATGATCTTTTGTAAAGCCTCTCACCATAAATAATATAATTAGTAGACAACCTCCTGATGGTCATTTGGTCATTCTTGTCTGCAAACTTTGGGTATGTCCCATCCTTGAGATATTGTAGAATGTCTGAATACCATTCTCATTTTCCATCCTTTTCCTCATCCTCTTCTATTGTCATGCAATAAGCTAGCTCTTCTTTGTGTTCAACCACTATTAGTCTAGCTTCATCTTCCTTTGTCCCATCCATCATGGATGCCATTGTTGCTAAAGCTTCTGCAATCTGATTCTGCATCCTTAGCACATATTGGTACTGGATCTTGCTAAATTTTGAGGCCCACTTCTGAAGACATTTATGATAAAGCATTAGCCTTTCTTCTTCGATCTTCCATCTATTTTGGATCTCAGAGATTATCAAGGCTGAGTCACCGTATACTTCCAACTCTTTCACTCCAAGACCCAGGGCTGCTCGTAACCCCTTAATGCAAGCTTTATATTCAGTGGCATTGTTGTTGGCAGGAAAGTTGAGAGTACCATAAAATGGGATGTGTGTCCCTTTTGCAGAAATTAAGAGAACTCCAATGCCCATGATTCTACCTCGATCCCCATGATATCTTCATTTGGAAGTCTCCTTGGATTTCTTCAGCTTCTTCTATTGAACAATGGGCTAAGTGATCACCAATTGTCCACCTATTCACAGATTTCTGAGTCACATATTTAATATCAAATTCTGACAGAAGTAGAACCCATTTAGTTATCTTCCCATCTTGCACAGGCTTCTCCATTAGATACTTCAATGGGTCCATTCTTGCAATCAACAAGACCTTGTAAGCAAGCATATAATGTCTGAGTTTGTAGGTTGCTCATACAAGTGCTAAACATGTCTTCTCAAGTGGTGAATACTTTTCTTCGTAAGGCAAAATCTTCTTGTTGATGTATTAGATTGCATTCTCTTTTTTATTTTCCTTTAGGCATTGAGCAAGCAAAGCCCCTATTGCTGTATCTGTAGATGTGAGATACAATAACAGCGGCTCTTCAAGTACCAGTGGGACGAGTATTGGTGGCTTCATTAGATAATTCTTGATCTTTTCAAAGGCTTCTTGGCATTGTTCATTCCATACTATGTGGACTTCTTTCTTGAGCAATCGGAAAATTGGTTCACATGTCAGGATGAGCTGGGCTATGAATCTACTGATGTACTGTATCCTCCCCAAAAACCCTTGGATCTCCTTCTTAGTTCTTAGAGGCTTCATCTCTACAATTGCCTTGATTTTGTCAGGATCGATTTCAATTCCTCTTTGACTTACCATAAATCCTAACAGCTTTCCAAATGTGGATCCAAAAGTGCACTTCTTTGGATTTAACTATAACTTGTAGAATCAGATTCTTTCAAAGAACTTTCATAAAGCTAGCATATGCCCTTCACGATCTTTGGACTTCACTATCATGTCATCAACATAAACCTTTACTTCTTTGTGGATCAAATCATGCAACACAGTGGTGGTTGCTCAATGGTAAGTAGCACTAGCATTCTTAAGGCCAAATGGCATGAACTTGTAGCAATATGTCCCCCATGGAGTAATGAAAGAGGTTTTTTACATATCTTCTAGAGCCATATTTATCTGATTATAACCTGAAAATCTGTCCATAATGATAGCAAGGCATGTCTTGCTGTGTTGTCAACCAGGATGTTAATGTGAGGCAAAGGAAATTATCTTTTGGGCTGGCATTATTTAGATCTCAGAAGTCTATACATATTCTCACTTTCCAATCTTTCTTTGGCACCAAAACCACATTAGCTAACCACTCTGGATAGTTAACCACCCTCAGGAACCCTGCATTATACTGTTTCTCGACCTTTTTCTTGATCTTAAGAGTCCATTATGGCTTAATTCTTCTCAATTTCTGCTTAACTGGCTTCATGGTTGGATCTGTTGGAATGCAATGCTATACTATATCTATATCAATCCCAGGCATATCCTCGTATGACCATGCAAATACCTCTTTGACTTCTGTCAGTAGGGCAACTAATGCATCTCTCTCAAAGGTAGTTAGGGTATTGCCCACTTGTATTATTTTAGGTTTATCATTAGTTCCCAAGTTAACAAGTTGGGTTTCTTCTTTTATGGATTCTAAATGCCCTTGTTTTAATCCCTTATTATTAAGAGTTTCTTTACTAATTTTGGAAATAAAAACATTCAAAGCCAACAAATAAGCAAAATCAGAAATCATATTATAAGGAAAAGAGTTCTCAACATACTCAATAGACTTAACTAAAAAAGACTCAGTAGGAATGCTATCACAAACAGAATTGACAAGAATAGTAATATTAGCAAAAATAAACTCAATAGGGACAGAAACAATGTTCTTGGCCGGTGCAACTAGCTCGACAGTCTTGATCTTCTTCATAGAGTCCTCCATGGGGTGGGCAGTTCCCTCTCATGCCCAGTTCTTCAACTTAGTCGTGGCTTCAACAATGGCAGGTGGCTCCCAGTAAATTTCTTCTTCCTTCAGCATCAGTACCGTCAGATCTTCATCCATATAATCTATGGCTTCATCATCAATCTTCATATCTATAGGCTTGTTTGTCACAAAAGCATCCAGGCGCTCTATGATATCCATCCACTCACCAAACAAATCTTGCTTCCCTTTGTTATTCAGGTTGGTGTATTGAGGGAGACATTCTGACTCGCCCCCTTCCATTTTCTCATTATCATCTTCAAGGCTCTCTAGTGTTATGTTTCTGAGATTGTGGACCATCATTTTTTGGTCTAGAGCGGCCAATCTAGCATCTATGTCATCCTCTTCTTTGGTATATAGGTTAGTGAGCCAAGTTCTGAATCGTGAAATGATCCCAACTCAGGAATCTTTCTACCATGTTTGTCATATCAAGGACCTGACTTTGAACTAACATCAGTAATGCAGCTTCAATTTAAGAAACACCCATAGTCTACATTATCAGCTTCTCCAATCCCCTCTCTTGTAGCCTCTAACACATTTTCTAGCCTGTATCAATCACTATCAGTGTCGCTTCCCATGGCTATAGGTTTAGCTTTGGCATCATCCTCTATATCATCATCATAATAATCTACATCATCATCATAGTCTTCATAATAAAGCCCATCATCTTCATATTCTCTATTACTATGGGGTTCACCCCAATCATTACCATTGTATTAGCTATCATAGTCTTCATTATCGTTGCTTTCACTATCACTGTTGCTATCGCCATCACCATGTTCACTATCACTGCTGCTGTTGCTACTACTATAACTCTCGCTATTGCTACCCTCATCATCATCACTAGGGGCTTCTCCCCCTTCTTAATCTTCATCATTTGTTCTTCTTGCTTCATACAGGCTCTTCAATGCATGTTGGCAAGCCTCTCAGTAATCGTCTTCTCCTATATTGCAAAGGACATCTCCAAGGAGTGTAGTCATGGCATCAGGGTCCATGTAATCAGCCCAATCAGTAGGAACCCAATCTTGTTGTTGCAATCAAGTAGTTGCTCGAACCCAGGCATCATAGTTCTTGTCTCAAGATCAAATCTTGGTTCAGGAAATCCCTAATAGCATTGATTATCTCTAGCTTTGACAAATTTTCCGTTCAATATAGGAGAATAGGGCTTTAGGGGTTCTGAAGGATAAGGAAGTCCCTTTGCTTTGGCCTTGGCATGGGTCATTCTTCTTACTTCCATCTCTAACAAGTCATAATTAGTGGGCTTATAGCCTAGCCCAAAAGGTGGTGTGGCTTTAGGAATCATTGGGACTTGAATAGTAGATTTCTTCATAGTCTTCCCCAAGTTCATCCCCAGAAGATAATTCATTCTTCTCATCATTGCTACCACATTATGGTTGCTATAGGGAGCAAAGTCCATAGGGATCTTCTCCACTTCCTCTTCCCTTCTTTCAGAGCCAGGCCTCTCAATTTCAAAGCCATCTAAAGTCAATGGCTTCTTCTCAGAATTGATACCAAAGATGGGCTTGGATGCAGTCAGAGTATTGCCATATATGGTAACTATGGCTCCTTCATGTGGAAACCAAACCTTTTGGTATAAGGACGAAGGTGCAGCTTCTGTGTTGTGTATCTATGGTCATCCAAGGAGCATATTGAAGGATGATGCTATGTTCAATGCTTGAAATTCCACCTTTTTTATCATCGACCCTATAGTGAGCTCCAATGTTACAGTTCCCAAGACCTCCCTTCTACTATTGTTGTATGCCCTAACGTGCTAGTGAGTTGGCACAAAATCCTCAATACTTAGGCCCAAGCAACTTGCAATCTTTAGACGACACAGATTCAAAGCTCTTCCGTCATCAATTAAAACTATTGAAATCCTCTTGCCTTTGGCATCTATAGTAATGTGCAATGGGTTGTTGTGGTGCTTCCCCTTTTTTGTCAAATCCTTCTCAGAGTAGGAAATAGTAAGTTCCCAACTTATGGACTCAATCATAGCATTCAAATCTTGAGAAGTTGTGGTTGTAGAGACATGGATTTGATTGAGAAGGTCCACCAAATTCTGGCAGTACTTGTATAAGCCCATGAGTAAACTCCATAAGGATATATTCACTTGTGTCTTTTGTAGTTGCTTGAGGACCTCATCTTCTTCAATGGGTGTTTGTTGGGTATATTTATTCAAGGCTTCTATTGAGTTGTCAGTCTCCAAATGTGGGGTTTGAAGTGTCTTCCTCCCTTGTGATGGGGGAAATTTTGTTAGGTCATTGGGATCGATATCTTAGGGTTTGCATTGTCTCCCCCCATTTGTGGATGTCGGGTTACTTGATTAGGGTTCGCAATGTCTCCCCCCATATGTAGATGCTTGATTATTTGATTGGGGTTTGAAGTGTCTCCCCCCATTTATGGATGTTGTGTTATTTGCTTGGGGTTCAAAGTGTCTCCCCTCGTATGTAGATGCTTGATTATTTGATTGGGGTTTGAATTGTCTCCCCCCATTTGTAGGTGTTCAGTAATTTTTTTTTTTTTTTTTTTTTTTTTTTTTTTTTTTTTTTTTTTTGTTTCTGGTACATCTCCCCCCAATTTTTTGTTTTGGGCAATTGAATAATCTCTTTGACAATGACAGATAGGTTTGGGGACCTTGTGCTTTTAGTAGTAGCAAACAAATCCTTTTACGCTAGGTTATGTTCGAGCAACCTTTTATGACGATGCTAGTTGTGCTGAAACAACTTTTTATACTTAGCTTGTATTAGAACAGCTCTTCTTCTTTAGTTGTGTTGGAACAGTCATGTTTGAATGGCAATTCTGGTTACGTTTGGAACAATCTAGCATTTTAGCTGTGTTTGAATAGCTTTTTGTCGAGTCATGTTTGAATGATGATGTTGGTTGTGTTTAAATAACTTAACGTTTTTTAGCTGTATTTGAATAGCTTTTTATTGAGTCATGTTCAAATGACGATCTTAGTTGTGTTTGAACAACTTAGTATTTTTTAACTGTGTTTGAACAAATTTTTATTGAGTCATGTTAGGATGACGATCTTAGTTGTGATTGAACAACTTAGTATTTTTTAGCTGTGTTTGAACAGATTTTTATTAAGTCATGTTTGGATGACGATTTTAGTTGTGTTTGAAAAACTTAACGTTTTTTTAGCTGTGTTAAACAGCTTTTATTTAGTCATGTTTGAATGACGATATTGCGCTGTACTTGTGACCTAAAGTCGTGGTATTGGAGCGTTTTTAGGTTAACCATATTTTTTGTTTTGTTTTGTTTATTTGCTTGAATGACGATCATATTAGCTGTGTTTAAATAGCTCTGATTTAGTCAACTTTGGTAGTTGTGTATTAATAACGTGGATGGCTATGACGCCGTTGGCTATGTGTGGACAGCTTTTGATTTGAAATTTTAATGACAAAGATCCTTTGGACGTCTCCCAAGGATAACTCCTAGGTGTTGTATACATTTTCACTTATAAATAACTCATGGATAATCAATGATAAATACGCATGGATAATGCTTTCTTGTGTTATTGATCTTATGAATGACGAAAGTAATAAATGTCATACATACTAATATGAAGAGTAGGCAACTTAAAATTTAAAACATTCCTTACTTGTAGTATTTCTTCAAGTGTTCTATATTCCATGGTCGAGGCAATTCTTGGCTGTCTAAAGACTTTAGGTAGTAGGAGCCTTCTCTGGAGTGACGGATTACTTCGTAAGGGCCTTCCCAGGCTGGTCCTAGCTTTCCTTGGGATGGATCATTTGTTGCCTATGATACCTTCCTAAGGACGAGTTCTCTTGTGTTGAACCTTCTTACCTTAACCTTTTTGTTGTAGTATCTGGCCATTGCTTCTTTATGTTTGGCCATTCGTTTCTTAGCTTCTTCTCTGACTTCATCAATCAGGTCCAGGTTGCCGTTGAGCTCCTGCCGGTTCTTCTAGTCTTCGTAAGTTTTGACTCAGAAGCTCATTAGTCCCACTTCCACTGGTATGACGGCCTTAATGCCAAATGTTAGCCTAAATAGTTTTTCTCCTGTTGGAACTCTTGTGGTCATCCTATATGCCCAAAGGACATTTTGTAGTTCCTCAAGACATGCCCCCTTTGCCCCCTCAAGCCGAGTTTTGATAATTTTGAGCAAGCTTCTGTTCGTTACTTCTCTCTAGCCATTGGCTTGAAGGTGTCTTGGAGAAGAATAGTGGTTCTTGACTCCTAAGTCTTGACAAAATTTTCGAAACTTGGGATTGTCAAACTGCTTTCTATTGTCTGATATTATGACGTGTGGGTCTCCAAACCTGCAAATGATGTTTTTCCATACAAAGCTTGTGACTTTAGCCTCTGTTATCATCAACACTAGTTCTAATTCTTCCAATTTTGTGAAATAATCAATTGCGACAATCAAAAATATGAGTTGCTTCTTCCCTAGAGGGAATGGGCCCATAACGTCAATTGCCCATTGGGCGAAGGGCCATGGTGAAGATATGGGTGTCATCGTCTCTCCTGGTCTCGTTCGCACCGATCTACTATGTCATAGGAACTTCAAATTCTAAATAAAAAATTAGAGGAGCTAGATCCCTGTATAACAAATCACGTAAAGAACCTTTCATTTTTTTTTATATATAAATATACAAATCCAATACGATCCGGATATTTATCCAATTCATCTAATTATTCTTTGTGGTAAATACTCTAGGGGATGTCGCTTCATTTATCATTTAGTTTAGTTTTAATTTAAGTTTATGAAATTTCAATAAAATAAGGAGTCTTTATGTCACGTTACAAAGGACCTCGTTTCAAAAAAATACAACGTCTAGGGGCTTTACCAGGACTAACTAGTAAAAGGCCTAAAGCCGGAAGCGATCTTAGAAACCAATCACGTTCCAGTAAAAAGATCTCAATATCATATTTGTTTAGAAGTAAAACAAAAATCGTGTTTTCATTATGGTCTTACAGAACGACAATTACTTAAATACGTTCGTATTGCCGGAAAAGCCAAAGGGTCAACGAGTCGGGTTTTACTACAATTACTTGAAATGAGGAAGGACATCATAATGAGATCCTAGTCTTAAAATAACAAAACAAAAATGGGGGATATGGCGAAATTGGTAGACGCTACAAACTTAATTGGATTGAGCCTTGGTATGGAAACTTACCAAGTGATAACTTTCAAATTCAAAGAAACCCTGGAATTAAAAATGGGCCTTTTCCTGGATTCGAAAGAGAGTACTTGGGCTCTCCCAATAATGAAAAAGTGTATCATGCCTGAATCTAACTGGGGTTCGTGGTGGTGGAGGAACTGGATCAGAAAAAAGAGGGATTCTAGTTGTAAGATATCTAATAATGAAACCATCGTTGGACATGAGATCTCATTCAAAGAGAAAGATATCAAATATCTGGAGTTTCTTTTCGTATATTATATTGATGATTAGCTATTGGACCAGCTATTATTTCCTCAATTTATCATAACAGAAAATCAACTCGTATCAATCAATTGAATTTGTTGAATAAGTAGTATTAATCATAAAAATTACACTATTTATTTATATTTATCAAGGCAAATGAGAAACAGTTTGAAAGAGGTGAGTCGGCTGTTATAACTGCGAGTCTTAGAATCAAAAAGGGGGATAGGCTTAGTCTTCACTTGAATCAAAATTCCAATACGAACTCAAAGGCGGATTGATGTTTTGTTCAAAAAATTCCCAGATTTCCAGATTTATCATTTTTTTTTTTTTTTTTTTTTTTGCATTTCCGAGCTTAGTGTAAGATAAAAATATGTCTATCTAATCTTAACAAGACACTTATCGCATGCTTTAACAATGTCGTATGCATCTTTTTGTAAAGTTGGCCAGTAATATCTTGCCCTAAGCACCTTTCCTCCTAAAGATCTTGCTCCAGCATGATTTCCACAGATTCCCTCGTGTATCTCGCGGAGCACATAATCCGCTTCTTCTGAGCTTGCACATCTTAGATAGGGAAGTGAATATCCTCATTTGTACAGCACATCGTCAATGATGATAAAGTGGCCTGCCCTGATTAGTATCTTCCTTGCTTCCGCCTTATCTTCAAGGAGCCATCCTTCTTTCAAGTAACGGACGATAGGATTCATCCACTTGTCTTGTTCTTTTATCTTCAGAACCTGCTCACCTTCTATGCTTGGTTGCCCCCTTATCTCTATACATAGTTCGAAGGTTGCATTGTAGTCATCTAATGAGGCCAATCTTGTTAGGAAATCAGCTTTTATGTTTTTGGCCTAAGGGATTTGCACAAAGTCTAGGTTGTCAAAATGTTGTGATAGTCGTTGGATGATCTTCAAGTACTTCTGCATTCTTTCTTCTTTGGCTTTGTAATCTCCCTTCACTTGCCCAATTATTAGCTGAGAATTAGCTGGGACGATAAGACTCTTTGCTCCTAGAGCTTTTGCTAGACTTAGCCCATTAGAAGTGCTTTGTATTCTGCCTCGTTATTTGTTACTAGGAATTGCAATCTGACTGCATATTTCAACATTTCTCCTTCTGGAGATATGAAAACTACTCCTGCTCCTCCCACTTTCTTTGTGGTTGACCCATCCATTTGGACCATCCATATTTCCATGGGGGGTTCTTCTTCCTTACAAGGGTAAGTGAATTTTACAATGAAGTCCGCTAGCACTTGGGCATTGATTGCTACTCAAGGTCAATATTTGATGTCAAATTGGCCTAATTCAATTGCACATTGAATGAGTCATCCTGATGCATCTATCTTGTTCATCGTCTTTCTTATGGGCTGGTCTGTCATGACAACGATGGGGTGTGCTTGGAAATAAGGACGGAGCTTTCTAGAGGTGCCAATAATGCGAAAGGTATCTCCTCCATGCATGGGTAACTTGCCTCTTCTTCATGGAATGCCATGTTGGTATAATAAACTAGCTTCTGAACGTTCCCTTCTTCTCTGATCAGTGTTGAACTTACTACAGTGTTGGATACTACTAAGTAGAGGTACAACTTCTCTTCCATCACCAAGGGGCTTAATAGAGGTCGCTTCGTTAAGTACTCCTTTAACTTAGTAAGGGCTTTCTCACATTCATCAGTCCACTGAAATGATTTTTTCAATACCTTGAAGAATGGCATGCACTTGTCTATTGCCTTAGAGACGAATCTGTTTAGGGCTGCTACCTTTCTTGTCAAGCTTTGCACCTCCTTCATTGTTTACAGTGACTTGACCTCGATTATTGCCTTTACTTTGTTTAGATTTGCCTCTATACCTTGTTGGGACACTATGAATCCCAAGAACTTTCTTGAAGCAACAGAAAAACATACTTTGCAAGGTTTAATTTCATATTGTACTTACGTAGTGTGCTAAAGGTTTCTTTTAGATCATCGAAGTGGTTGGCTTCATCCTTACTTTTCACTAGCATATCGTCTACATACACTTCCACATTCCTTCCAATATGGTGAGAGAACATATGGTTCACCAATCTTTGGTAGGTGGCTCCTATGTTCTTCAGTCCAAAAGGCATAACTTTGTAGTAGTATAACCCTTGGCTGGTAACAAACGAGGTCTTCTCTTGATCGTCTTCGTCCATAAGAATCTGGTTGTATCTAAAAAAAGTGTCCATGAAACTCAAGAGCTTGTGTCTAGTAGTTGAGTCTACTAATTGATCAATCCTTGGTAAAGTCAACACACATTCTTCATTTGCCATTACTCTTCTTTACCATTACCACGTTTGCTAGCCAATCTGGATAAAAGACTTCCCTGATGAAATCAGCTTCTAGTAGCTTCTATACTTCTTCAGTTACAGCTTTGTTGCGTTTTGGTGCAAATATTCTCCGTTTATGTTGCATAGGTTTGCATTTCGAATTGATGTTGAGACAATGTTGTATCATCTTCCAATCAATTCCGGGTATATCCTTGTGTTTCCAGGCAAAAAAATATTGGTTTGCCCTCAAAAAGGAAATCATTTCCTCCTTCTCTGATGTTGGGAGTGCAGTTCCTATCTTTAATACCTTCGTCAAATCTCCTAGGACGATCTCAACTTCTTGTGGTGTTTCTGATGGTTCGAGGATGAGCTTCGGTTCATTGATCACCCACGTGTGGTTCTCTCCCAATGCTAAGGCAGCTTGATAGCACTCTCTTGCTAGAACTTGGTCTCCTCTGAGTTCTCCTACTCCATGGGCTGTTGGAAACTTTACCTTCAAGTAATATGTTGACATTGCTGCTCTTAGTTTGTTGAGTGCAGGTCTTCCCAAGATGATGTTGTATGTTGAAAGGCAATCAACTATGAGGAAATCAATTTCCTTGGTGACCTGTGCTAGGTAAGTTCCTGCAATTACAGTTAGAGTGACGATGCTTCTAGGGACAATTCTATCCCTTGTGAAGCTTACCAAAAGCGAGATGAAAGGCCTGGTCCTTTTCTTATCCAGCTTCATTTGTTGAAACGCGGGCAAGTAGATAATATCTGTCGAGCTTCCATTGTCAATGAGATCCCGGTAGATATTGAATTCTTCTACTTTGAGCATGATTACTAACGGATCTTCATGGGTTGCCTAATGTCATGGCCATCTCTCTCTGAAAAGACAATATCAGGCTCGTCATTTATTTCTTTCTCTTGTGCTTTTTTCAAGGACTTCAGTGTTCTACTTGCCATTAGTCCTTACGAGATTTTCTTTATTTCTCCTGCAGGAGGTTTTCTATCCCCTACTTTTGGAGTTTTGTCTTGGTCAACCTTCCATTGGTATATGTGGGGCTCCGTCTTTCTGACGTACTTCTGTAACTTCCCTTGCTAGATTAAAATCTCCACCTGGTCTTTCAAATGCCTACACTCATCAGTACCCGTGCTCCTGATGAAACTTACAATACTTGCATTTGTCTCTTTTTTCTACTGGAGTGCTAATTGGCTTCGGCCATCGCAGGGAGGGATCGTCTCTTATCTGTATAAGGACCTGCTCAATTGGCATTATTAGAGGAGTGAAGTTAGTGAACTTAGGTTTCCTATCTGGAAGTTCCTTCTTTTTCCCTGTGGTCTACCCAACACTTCGTATATCCTTCTTCTTATTGCGATTGTCGCTTGTTCCTTCGTCTCTCTTCCTTTTTCCTTTCATTTCTTTTGCGAGCACTGCATCTTCTACATTTATGTACTTTCGAGCTTTACTGAGTAACTCCGCGATTGTTTTTGGTGGACCTTTAGTGATTGAGAAGAAGAAATCTCCTGGCAGTAATCCTGCTTGGAAGGTTGTTAAGATAACTTGATCTTCAACTTCATCTACCTACAGTAGCTCCTTATTGAATCGGGTGACATACTGTCTAAGTAATTCTCCTTCGGCTTGTTGAATGTTTAGAAGATGGCCAGTTGGCTTTTTGTGTTTTTGCCCCCTAATGAAATGACGAGTAAAACCCTTGCTGAGTTGTTCAAAATCTGCAATAGTTCCTGGGGGTATCTTATTGAACCATACCCTAGCTGCTCCTTTCAGTGTTGTTGGGAATGCCTTACACATCACCTCATCTAGGGACATTTGCAATAGCATTAGTGTCTTGAATGATTCGATGTGATCCAAGGGATCCTTGGAACCGTCATAAGATCCCACTATGGGAGACGAAATTTTGGTGGGAGGTGACTGTTCAATACTTCAATAGTGAATGGTGAATCCTTCCTTCGAATCATCCCATCTAGATTCTCTCCGCCTTTGTCCTTCATACCACTTTTCAGTTCATCCATCTCCTTCCTTATGTTGCGAAGCTCATTCTCCACCCAGGTGGAATCTTCTCCTGATGTTCTGTCTCACTTGTTGGCTTCAAAGTTTGATTCTTCTTCATTTTGGTTTTCACCTGTTCGCCGACGTTCTGTGTTTTGGGATTCCATTGTCTTTCACAGTTCTTCGTTCTAGCGAGTCAGGTCTCCCACATTAGCCAAGAGATTTGCTGTTGTTGCACAGCAGGCTGAGGTGTAGTCTCTACTTTCATCTCATGCTTCAAGGAACTCTTTTATCATTGGAAAAGATGGCTTGAATGATTAGCATCCCCATAGACGACACCAGGTAAAAAGAGTCTTATACACTGTTCTCTGATCATTACATATGTAATGCTTTTTATCTTTTATGACCATATAATATACCATAGACAATTATTTTTACAATATTTTTCTAAACTAGCTAAACAGCTTGTTATTGAAACACATGAAACCATCACTTATGACCCTTTTGCAATTGTCCCAATCAATACATTCTATGTTAAGAGGGTAAAAAATATTGTAAAAAGGCTTTGTTTCTCGGATTGTTGGTATCAATACTTTTGTATACACTAGATGGCAAAATGGTTAAGAGTCTAAATAAGTCTGATCTAAAATTTAGCTCACACAACAAAGTGTCTTTCTTATTTATGATTCGGTACAAGCCCTTCAGATCTAAGGCTCAGCAGAGACAAATAAAGTATCTTACAAGTTAAACAGTACAATACATGCCCTCCAGAAATGCCCAGCAGACACATCAAAGTGTCTTGCAAGCTAAACGCACACTAATGGAAAAAATCCAAACTTAAACATCACAAAAAAAACAACGCTATTACGTAACCATCCAAAACCATCATATGCTAGCACTTCCAGCTGAGGCCTAATCATTACTCTACTCCGAAACAAACATTTTCCTCAACTGAACAACAAAGTCATAAACCTTCTTCTGGTCGGGAAGAGTTTTGGCCACAGCCTCCTTCTGCATGCACCTCTTAGCCCATGCGATTATCTTGGGGCACTCCGCCTCTATATTGATATTGCCTAAGACCTCGTAGGCATGGAACCAGCTGTAGAAAGTGATAAGAGAAAGGTCCACATACCCAAATGATTCACCCCCAAAGTAAGGCTTGTCACCAAGCTCCCCCTCCATTGTCTTTAAGGTTTCAAGGAATTCCTTCTTGCCTGCCTCTTGCTCTTCTCCTTTTGTGCTCCATACCTTCTTTGCAGCTCCAGAAACCTGAATTTTCCACACATTGTATTATTAGAATGAACAATGACAGTAATGAATTTCAAATCAAGTCTACTGGGCAAACTGAATATTTCTCTAGACCTTAGCAAGTGGGAAAGGCCCATAAAATATGTTCTTGATTGTATGATATAGAGAGACTACCGAACTCTCCTAACTTTTATTTTAATTAGTGACTTACAAACAAACGAATGGGTCTTGAACATGACTAATGCTAAGAGCGGAAAGAAATAAAGTTTGAATTTGGTACCCAACAACTACATAAATTGAACATGGTCAATGAAAAGCAAATATAAACCATCAAATTTTCTTTCCTTCTTTTTCTCCCTGCTCTTATTTCTTTCAATTTTTTCCCCTTTTTCTGAAAGACATCTTAGTAATCGCTTGGGCGTTTAAGTTAATTCACTGCCGACACTCTGCTTTGATCTCTAGGATCTCCTAGGATTGGAAACAAAAACTTGAAATTGAGTGTGAATTCCAGGAGCAGATGTAAGAGACTCTTGATTCCACAAGGAGAACTACTCTAGTAATAAAATAAATTCTTAAATAACTTTAACCGAGGAATAATAGATTTCAAAAAAAGTACCTTAATTTCAGTAGAAAATCATATTTGAGTTTTTTTTTTTTTTTTTTTTTTTTGTGAATTCTCAAGATGATGCAGGACAGAGTATGGGGTTGCCTTCTATCCACTGTTAATTTTAAAAATTTTCATGTAATTTGAATTTTATATTTTAGGTTGTTATTTAATCTTCCTCAAATATATGAAATCCTTGGTGAACAACTGAATGGATAAAGAACAAGACTCAGTATCTTAAGACTACTTATCAAATAATAAACTCTAGGAGTTTTAAGATTAAGTCCAAATTTACAAAAAAATTTTAATCACAATATTTTATATAGTTTCATAGAATTAGCAAGTTCTTTGGTAAAATATTTTATACAGTCATCTTGCATGTCTAATTTAATCACTGCCTTGACATGACCTACGAATTAGTAAATTATAATACAATCTATAAACATTCCAACATAACATTTTTTAAAAGAAACCTAGTGAATCCAACCTCATAAACATAAACTAAAATATTTCACCTAGTATTAAGTATTAACTGAACATTTAAAAACTAAAATAAATAAAAAATAAAAAAAAGGGGCCAAATGTATGAGACTCAGACACCAATGAAAACCGAGAAAAAGAAAAACACAAGGAAAAGAAATTGTACAAAAGGTACCTTCTTATCAACAAAATCAGCCCAGAACCTGGCTTGAGCTCTCTGGTAAGGATCAGAGGGCAACAATGGAGACTTATCATTCCAGACCTCGTCTATGTACTGAACAATGATGAGGGACTCACACACAGGCTTCCCGTTGTGGATTAGAACTGGGATCTGCTTGTTAATGGGGTTCATCTCTAAAAGCAGTGGGCTCTTGTTGCTCAAGTCCTCTTCCCTGGACTCATACTTGATACCCTTCTCAGCCAGAGCAATCCTGACCCTCATCCCATACAGGCTAGGCCAGAAATCCAACAGAACCACCTCGCCCGCCATCGTCACAGAACTCTAGGTGTTGAAGCAAATGAGAGAAATGCAAAAATAAGTGTGAGAGAGTGCAAAGAGACTTTGAAGTGAGCGTCAGTTTATATAGTCAAGAGGTTTTCATTAAAATATGAATTACTGCTAGTGCTTTCTTCCTTTTTTCACGACTGAGGATAAGAATGTCATAAAATTTACTTTTTAATATAAATATACTTATTATACTTAATAGACTAGAATGTCTCTAGTCATAAGGAAAATGTTTTAGTTATTATAATATTTAGTACCAAAATTAATTTTTTTCACTTTTAATTTATTTTAGTATTTTAATTTTTTGAACTTACGAAATGATTGGTACTTGCATCGGTCTATGTAAGATAGTATAAATGCAAATCTTTCATTAACTAATTCAAAAAATTATTTATATCATTTTGCCTGAAATTATATATATTTTGTTCAAACTTACCTGGTCATGAAATGCACATTATATTCATTTTTCAATTATTATTTTGGTTGATGTGTGTGAAGGTAGTTGGGTGAATGTTTTAAAAATAATGGTTATGTGAATGAAAAAATTGTTATGTAAAATAAAAAAGATTTAGATTCTTATATTAAATTAAAGTAGATATAAATTTTTTAATAAACTAATGCAAATGTTATTTTATTTTATTTTATTTTATTTATTTTTATATTGACAGAGTAATTATTATATTTTTTTTTATAAGGTAATTATTTTTATTTAATGACATGCGTTTTCAAGTCAAGTCTATTGTAATAACTTTTCTAATGCTTCTGGATCCTTCCGCAATATTCCAGACGACGTCATTGCTTTTGTCATAAGTTATCACTTTGCCCCAACCACCACTGACCACACATACCTCGTTGCAAGATACAACCATACCCAGCTCAACCCTAGTCAGAGTCCTCCAAACCATGCCTTTAGTCTAACAAAAGTAAAGAATTAATATGGGACACGTGCATGCTTAGTGAGGGTTTGGATAGAGCTGATAGTTGCGGTGCGTCTTACCTCAGATGCCTTCTTCTTCTTCTTCTTCTTCTTCTTCTTCTTCTTCTTCTTTTTTCTTTTTTTTTTTTTTTTTTTTTTTTCTCACATTGTTTGACTTTTGAGTGAAAATTACTGTATATAAACAGTGTGATACTGTTCACGCATTGTTTATACATTAAAAAATATTAAAAATAGGTCCCACGATATTATTTATATATTTAAAAATTATTTTGCTACAGTATTTTCAGCAACAATTAGTTTTTAGCAACAATAAGTTGTATCCAAATAGAGGGGTTCGCACATAAAAAAAAAAACAAACAGAGGGGTTCGTTTGGATACAACTTATTGTTACTTATTGTTGTTGAAAATACTGTAACAAAATAATTTTTAAATGTAAAAATAGTATCGGGGATCTATTTTTAATATTTTTTAATGTATAAACAGTGCATGAACAATGCCGCACTATTTATGCACGGTAATTTTTTCCCTCAATGGTCAAACAATGCGGCCAAAAAAAAGAAGAAGGAGAAAACGCAACTGAGGTAAAATGCATCGCAACTATCAGCTCTATTCAAACCCTCACAAACAACAAAAATTGGAAAGAAGTAAAAAAAAGAAACAAATATTAATGAGAAGAATATCTGGAATAAAAAAAAAAGATTAAAATAATTTCACTATGAATAAAAGGGGCAAGTGTTTTTACAAGAAATTTCTAGCCAGCTTTTTTATAAAAAATATTTTCTTAACATCAAGTACCTTATAAAAATGATAATTTTAACAACTTTTTTGTCCTTAGCACCCCTCAATTTCTAGGAATTAGTCATTTTAACTGTCTTCGATAATTATAAGGGTATCTAAAGTACGAACGACGTACAACACAAATTCTGTGAATTCAATCAACTCAATTTTAATTAGGCATTATTACATTAACGTAATTATGGCTTCAATTTTTTTTTTCTTTTAAATCGAGAGAAAGAATAAAATTTGGAAGGTGAGCATGTACATATGAATTTTATCCATCTCTTTCATCCAATTCTCAACCAAAAATAAGGCTACATTAATGGTAACTTATTTAAGTGAGTAATTCTATGATCACAAATTGTTCCACAATTTTTTTGTCACAATTTTAATGTTTCAGATTGTGAGTGGCTAACCATTATTTACTCATATTCCACTATTGTTTCTTCATCAATCACAATTTATCACATCATAGTTATAGCAAAAGTTTGTGAAAATTTTGTGGTCATAGACTTTTTCTATTTAAGCTCCATTGTCTTCTCTTTTGGATCTTTGGGAGTCTCTTCAATTGTCTCAATCCTCTGTTAACAAACTCTTGCACATTTTGTTCTTAAGAGTTGATTTGTCTCTACTTCTCTTTCCATATTGCATTATGTAGGGGTGGAATTTTGTTTTATTCTTGATTTCTGCGTCTTCGAATGTAAATGATTTTTAGTTTTGATTTTTGGCTCAAATGGTTATTGATTTGTAGGAATAATTGTATTTGGTGAGTGATTAGGATCTTAGGGTCCGTTTGGATACAACTTATTTTCCTGAAACTGAAAACACTATAGTAAAATAATTTTTAAATGTGTGAATAGTGCTGTGGGACCCATTTTTATTTTTTTAATAAAATAGTTGTGGGTCCCGTGAATAGTGTATGAACAGTGCTGCTACAGTGCGTGAACTAGGGCTGTCCACGGGTTGGGCCGAGTCGGTTTTGGATCCAACCCGGACCCGACTCGTCGGCGTCAGGTGGGAGGCGGAGGGACCCGAAACCGACCACCGACGTTCATCGGTCGAGTTGGTTACGGGTTCGGTGATGATCGGGTCGGTTCGGTCAGTGGAGAGAGTCGTCGGATCTTGCAAATGTCACTGGGATCTTCGAAAACTTCGCCGGAATCTGCAAAAACTCACTCCATTTGCACCGAAAATCACCGAGATCACGAGATCACCACCGCATCTGGACGGAGAACTCGAGATCTCCACTCGATCTGGGAGAAAATTGCAAGATCTCCACTAGATCTGGGCATAGAAAGGGAGATCTCCACTAAAACTGGGTTGATCTGAGAGAGAAAAGGAGGAAAATCTCACGAAATCTACCTATTCTTCGGTTGGGTTGGTTCCGATGGGTTGAGAAGAGTGAAACTGAAACTCGAACCGATGAGGGTCAGGTTTCGTTGGACAAAACTGTCACCGACTGCAGTGGTGCTTGGGTCGGTCAGCTTTCGGTTTGGGTGGCGACGGGTTGGGTGGTTCAGGCAGGTCGAGCAGGTCCTAGACACCCCCAGCGTGAACAATGCATTTTGTCTCTAAAAGCAGAAACAAGTGCAAAAAAAAAAAAAAAAAAAACACGCAAAACACTGAACGCGGACGTGCAAAACGCACAATACAAACACATACTTAATGTCAAAGCAAATGAATTTATGGTGTCGACCATAGTTTTTTATTTTGAGTTTTGATGCCAAGATTCATATGGGTGAAACAAATTCAAGGACATGATATAGTTGAAGTTTCAAAGAGGATAGACATGATTCTTAAGAGGAAATTCACCTTCTATCAATTTCAACATCAAGATTTTAAACCATTAAGGATGGGTGAACAATCCAAAGTCCAAAGTCCATATGAATTTGTAACAATGACCGTAGTTTATTAACCAAATATGTCATGAAAGGTTGTAATAGACCTGAAAATTTCACATAAACTATTATTTACAACTAGTATGTAGCCCCGTGCTATTGCACGAGAATGGATATATCATTAATCATGAGTTTATTCATGTTTAAAAGGCTCAGTTACATCTAAATTCATATTATTAACCAGAAAATTTCATTAACAAAACTTAGCAGTATATATATATTTTACACAGAAAGATAAACCTTAGTGACAATGTTTATCCAAAAGATTCATTCACGCTTTTGAATCTTCAATCTCTATTGGTGATTGAAATTTTCGTAGCTTAAAAAATTTAAAATTAAAAAAAAAAAAAAAAAAAAAAAAAAACCCTCAGAGTTGTACTCATTTTGTAGTTTTACGATGGGTCATTTTGTAACATGATGGTCATTTGTGTGAAAAAAAAAATCTCTGAAGTTCCATGGCTAATAAAAGAAATTTTCTCCAATCTCTTTTTATAGAGAGATGGGTTTGTACATGTTTTTATACATCCTTCATAGTTGTATTATCATGAAACATGTCTAATGGATTTAGATTGGTACTATCAATTCCCAAACCATGAGTGTTTAATGTGTTATTAATTTCATCTCATTGGCTTCTACACATGACAACAAAATTAAAAATAACTAGATTGTACACGTGTATAGTAAAATTGGACTCCAATTTCATATTCTAATTGAACAATTGGAATGATAATATATGATAGTAACAACAATAGGAAAATTCAAATAAAATTTCGGATTAAATTGTAACAATCTAAATAAAAAATTCTAGTAGAAAGACAGGGTGGAGTGATCCACTCCAAGAAGGCGACCAAACTTGCATAAATATAGAATAATAAATCTATCTCCAAAAAATTTACATTGTTCATAACCTTTACCTTCACTAAAAATTTTAAAAACATAGTGACTCACATCCGCCACCCAGACATCTACAGCCGGGTCCTCTCCAATTCACCTGAGATTCCATTGATCACTAAATTCCTTTGTAGCCTGCAAAAAGTATCATCCATCGGTCCACAATAGTGCTTTTTTCATTGTTATAGGTGCCAAACCTGAACAAAAAGTCAAATATAAGGATAGTGAATTTTAGGCATAATGTGCATCTAATCACATATTAGCAATTTATAACTAATGTAAAGATGTAAACTTTGTAAATGAATAGTAAATAAAACTCAGTGTCAGAACCAAGAAGAAAGCACTTTAATCCGAAACTCAGTGCAAATGTAAAGATGCAAACTTTGTAAGCAATTTATAACAAAGATGAAACTCTTGCTTTGCTATCTTTTTGGAAATTATGCAATGTACCCAAACCAAGTTCTTATCACCGATATTAATCTCTTTGGTTTTCACGTTTGACTGCAAAATCAAGAAAAAACTTAATTAGCACAGAAACTCACTTGACCCAATACGTAGAAGTGGTTTTAATGAGAATAAGCCCACATACATTTATCTTTTTGGAAATTATGCAATGTACCCAAACCAAATTCTTATCACCGATATTAATCTCTTTGGTTTTCACGTTTGGCTACAAAATCAAGAAAAAACTTAATTAGCACAGTAACTCACTTGACCCGATACATAAAAGTGGTTTTAATGAGAATGAGCCCACATACATTTAGTCACATAATGCAAAATTCAACTTCAATTTTAGATTCTAGACACGTAGCACAAAATTAGAACTCTAATTTGGTGTGTACACGTGGCACACAATTAGAGTTCTAATTTGGAATTCAATTTCACACTCTCTTTGCTTCACCTATTATTATTATTATATATATATAGATTACATGGTTGGTCCATTTTATTGGTTTTACTTTTAACGATTTTTGTTTATACTATTGTAGTTGATTAATCCTTATTTAATTATCCTATTGTTTGGCTAACTTCCTGTTATTATAGCAAGTGCACAAATTTAAAATTGATACTTAAATTTAAGATCCTTGATAGGACAAAAAATTCTATTGGTTTAAGTAACTACGCACACTAGAAGTTTCTTCATGTCATGTTTCATCATGACAGCTCAGCAGCTCACATGGATAAACTCCACAACATTAATTTAAAAAAAAAAAAAAAATGCCTACAAGTGTGTAAGTGGCAAGATAAACTACACCATTTTTTCAATCATTTAACCAGAGAAAAGAAAGTTGTTCTAGAATTTTCCTTTTCGAGAGTTCATCTATAGTTGCACAATACCGTTAAAAAAGGAGGAATTTGTTCAAACATATCCCTCTAAAGGGTTATTCTATGGTACCAGAGGGTACGGTACCCACTTAAAATTTTCAACCGTTGATTTCATTTGTTTTAATCCTAGTCGTTTATTTAATTTTAATGAAAACCTGTTACCGGTCAAGCATGTTCTATATAAAAGTAAAGTAAATATACAGAAATAGAAAAAAAAATATATATATATATATATATATATATAGACGTCTCTGCATCTCTTAGGTTCTTTCTCTCTCGCTCTCGTTCTTCAGTTCTTCCTTTGCTTCTCTCGAGTTCTTGCATCCTGTAGATTTACTGAGTGGTGAAGACTTCTCAAAAAAATCAAAATCGCTTTAACATAGTTGAAGGTAAGTATCAAAATGACAAAACCCTAACTCATGCAAGCTGTAAAAAATGTTTTGTTTCCCCAAATTGTTTGTTAGATTTTTGGATGTTGTTTTGCTTGACGAATTATATAAGAATAGATGTTATGCTTAAAGATTATTAAATCTTCGAACATTCAAAATAGAATTAGGCCCTATCAACTATGCGATCTGTGTTTTATAATTTGGATTATAAATTTTAAAGTTAGCAATCTTAGTTAGGTGGTCTTTGAAGGACTCTGTGTGTATTAAAGTGGCTGTGTTGGGCTGGTTGTTCTGTTTGTAATTTGTTTGCTCTTCAATATAATGTCTGAATTATCCCAAAAAAAAAAAATTATAATTAGAAGTACATCTTATGCACTGGATCATGTGGAACAATGTTAATCTGCTTTCATTTACTACTTTCTATGTCAAATGATTATTGTTGATTGCACGTCACTACTCTCTCTATATTATATGTTCGAATATGCTATAAGCCTGTAATTGGGGAATTTATCCCTCTATGGTGCTTGTTGATTCTTAGCTAGCTTGCAGGGTTAATGATCTTTTTTTTTTCTTTTTTTTTTTTTTGTCAGTAGTTTCTGCTTTGAGTTTGTATCGGGTCTCCCCTGTTATTGTGCAGGGGTTTATTTTGCTTTTAGGTTTGCCTTTGTGATTTAGAGGCTTATGGTTTGTTTGTTTCATTTGTAAGGTCTGATGGCCTAGACTTTGTAAAGTTTAAAAGAGATGTCCTATCAATTAAACTGGAGAAAAAATGCCTAAAGCTTTCAAAATACATTCTACAAGTGTTGATTTTGGACCCAGACCATCATGGGCCATCACTACTAATATCAATACCTTACCACTAAATGTTATCATATATCAGCATTCACTAGATATTATTCCACTTGAGTATGATATGATTATAACATAAAATACCAAATAGTTAGACAAATAGTGAATTCTATAAGTTTCTTTTCGTGAAAAAAGCTACAACAAAGTATTGAAAGCGAATGGAATGTAATCTAAGATAGCTTGATGGATGAATCTAAGATAGTGGGTATGGGGTATGGTACCCGCCCAAATCTTAGCCATATATTTTTATTGTTTCAATCTTGACCGTTTATTGATTTCTAATACATTTCCTACACATGTATATGGACAGTGCAGTCATTCATTAGGCAAAGTTGAAACGTTCAAGGACAAGGTAGATGCCATCCACGACAAGATATTTGCGGACTTGGTTGTTAAGCATAAACAACTTGTGAAAGAGCAAATTACTTTTAGTTGTTATAAAGTATTAGTTGTTGGAAAAATGGAGCTACAATGTGAGGATGGAACCTTTGACGAAAAAATAGTTGCAGAAATATTGAATGTAATTGTTAAATATTGATAACATTGCATTTTGGCAAACTTTGAAATCTAAAATTATTTTGAAATGTAGTTATAGCTTGCTGCTGGTTTGGTGCTTTTGCTTGGTTGTTTCATTTTGTTATTTCCTAACAAAAATATCTTTAGCTATTTTCATTAGAATGCATAATTTATTTGCTTCTCAATTTTACACTCTCTTTCCCTTCATATTTGGGATATCAAATTCTTCAAGAACATGCTCTGATGCCTAAATTTGTTTTATGTTTCAATTTCAAGTTCTTCAAGAAAACAAATTGAAGCCTAAATTGTTTTAGATTTAATTTTTTTTCTTCTTCTTTAGAGTTCGCAGTTACAGCATTGTATGGTCTAAATATATAGCTTCTTTGGAATCATTTAGAGGATCAAATGTTTCCTAACAAATAACATTTGCTTTGGGTCACCTTTATTGAGAAAATTTAACACCATAAAGGTATCAAAAAGGCTGAGATGTGTTTGATTAAAATACCCATGAGATGTCAAGAAACACCAAGTGGTCTTGAAAACCTCTAACATAACCAAAATATCTTTACAATTACTATTACCAAAAAAAAAAAAAAAATCCAAGATATCACTTAAGATGGCCAAATTGAGTAGTTTGAATGCTATTATGGTAAGTTTCAAAATATTTAATATTTTAGTCATTTTACGTATTTTTAGCACTACTTTGTTCAGTTTCAGTTTTTTTTTTTTTTAATTAATTTTGAAAGTTTGAAAATGTATTTTAGTCATTTTGTAGGTTAATGAAGGTATTTTGGTAATATTTGAAGCATTAAAGTATTTTAGTAATTATATATATTATTAGGACTATTTTTTGAAATCCTTAATTTCTAGGGTATTTTTGTTAATTTTCAAGTTTATAACTATTTTGGGAAAATTTCTTGTTAACATTTTAATTATTACCAAGATTGTTATGAATCGACAAAAATACAGTTATATGTGATATTAGTATTGCCCAATGTGACAATAAGATTGTCAAATGTGAAAAACAAATTATAGAAAATTAGGGTATCACAAAATATGACAAAAGTACGGTCACATGTGAAACTATTGTGACAGTCACATGTAAAACTATTGTGACTGTACTTTTATGTATTTTTGTTATATATATTTGTCGATTATTTGGTAATTTAGTGGGGTTGGGTTGGGTTGGCTATGCTCATATGTAATGTTGGTTCTTCTTAATGTGATGATGGAATTGTCAAATGTGAGAAAAAAAGAAGAGAACTATTAAATGTGACAAAAGTACGATCACATGTGATGTTGATACTACCCAATGTGACAATAAAACTATTAAATGTGAGAAAAAAATAAGGAACCACCGAATGTAATAAAAGTACAGTCACATATTATGCAAGTACTACATAATGTGAGGATGGAATCGTCAAATGTGAGGAAAAAAAAAAAGAGGGGGGGTGAAACTACCAAATGTGACAAAAGAATAGTTACATGTAATGTTGGATCTGTATAATGTGAGGTTAGAACCGACAAATGCAAGAAAAAAAAAATAAAGGAATTACTCAATGTGACAAACATACAATTACATGTGATGTTAAAACTACACAATGTGAGGATGAAACTATCAAATGCGATTAAAAAAAAAAAGGAAATCACTGAATGTGACAAAAGAACAGTTACATATGATGTTGGAATTGTATAATGTGAGGATAAAACCGTCAAATGTGAGAAAAAAAAAAAAGGAACCATCGAATGTGACAAAAGTATTATCACATGTGATGTTAGAAATGCACAAAATGAGGATGGAACCATCAAATGTGATAAGAAAAATAAGAGAACCACCGAATGTAACAAAAGAACTATCACATGTGATTTTTGAACTGCATAATGTGAGGATGAAACCATCAAACATGAAGAAAAAAAAAAGTAAGAGAACCATAGAATGTGATAAAAAAATTGTCATATGTAATGTTAGAACTGCACTATATAAGGATAGAACTGTCAAATATGAGAAAAAAAGTAAGGGAACCATCGAATGTGATAAAAGAATTGTTACATATGATATTGGAACTGCACAACGTGAGAATGAAACCGTCAAATGTGATGATGGAATTGTCAAATGTGATGATGGAATTGTCAAATGTGAGAAAAAAAATAAGGAAACCACCAAATGTGACAAAAGAGCTAACACATGTGATATTGGAATTGCATAATGTAAGGATGGAACTGTCAAATGTGAGAAAAAAAAGTAAGGGAATCACAAATGTGAGAAAAGAACTATCACATGTGATGTTGGAACTACATAATGTGAGGATGGAACCGTCAAATGTGAGAAAAAAGTAAGAGAACCACCAAATGTGAGAAAAGAACTGTCACATTTGATGTTGGAATTACACAATGTGAGGATTAAACCGACGAGTGTGAGAAAAAAAATAAGAGAACCACCCAATGTGACAAAATAACTGTCATATGTGATGTTGAAACTGAACAATGAGAGGATGGAACCGTCAAATGTGAAAAAAAAAAAAAAAAAAAAAAAAAAAGAAAGGTAACCACCAAATGTGAAAAAAAAACTATCACATGTAATATTGGAACTGCACAATATGAGAATGGAACTGTCAAATGTAAGAAAAAAAAAGTAAGGGAACCACCAAATATGAGAAAAGAATAGTAACATGTGATGTTGAAACTACATAATGTGAGGATGGAACTGCCAAGTGTGAGAAAAAAGTAAGGAAGCCGCCCAATGTGACAAAAGAACTGTCATATGTGATGTTAAAATCGCATAATGTGATGATGAAACTGTCAAATATGAGAAAAAAAAAGTAGGGGAATCACTAAATGTGAGAAAAGAACTGTCACATGTGATATTGGAACTACACAATGTGAGGATGAAATCGTCAAATGTGAAAAAAAAGTAACCTGATGTAGTAGGTTACCTACTAGTAGGTACCATACCCCCTTTTTTGGGGTGGGGGGTATACTGTAGAATTACTCCCCTCTAAATCATGATCTTTGATACTTAATATATTCTTAATTTATTGGCTAATATTGATGCCCATGTTATGCATTTCTACATTTTTTAGAAATAAAAGCATATCTTTGGGGGTAAAATCCAAGCATTCATGTTTTAGGCTTCCAAGTGTTTGTGTGTGTGTGTGTGTATAAATATATTTGCCAAGAGTTTTTAAGCTCAATTGGTATTTCCTAGTGTATCCAACATAGACATTTTGGGTTCACATCTCTCCTCACCATTGATTTAACTAACTAATTTATTAAAAAATAAATAAAAGTTGAGGCTTGTGGATCATTAATTTGAGACTTTAATATATTAATATTAGTTTCTAAGCACATGCTACCTGAGTGCGTGCTCATATACTTTTCGATTTTTTCCCTTAAAGCTCAACACTTTTTATTCATCCTAATTCTAAATTGATGCATTTTCTTATCACAAAATCAAATTGGAGTATAATGAGATTTAGCACAAAAAAATTAGTTTAGATACAAAAAAAACGCATAAATAAGTCTTCCCATTCTTGTAGCATCCCATATGAAAGAATGTTGATGCACAAAAGATGGACATGATTGATATTTCAATCTAGCCTCTAGGTTATTCCCTTCAAAATCTAACCACAAAACCACAACTCATTTGATCTCATACTCAATGAGTTACGCCTGATTATTTAACGTGGTGGTTGACTTTAATACCAAATGTTACAAACCCATGAATATAACTCACCTTTGAAAATAGGCTTGCAAGGGAAGAGTGCCCAAGAGCTTATAAACATATAGTTAATCTTACACTTAATCCATCTAGGATACTAAGATTATAACATAGCACTTCTAGATTTGGGACTAACCACTAAATAGTCTACTCCAAAGTCCAAACCAAGCGTTTTTCTGAACTGTCTAACAAAATCGTGTACCTTCTTCTGGTCAGGAAGGGTCTTGGCGATAATGTCCTTCTGCATACACCTATTAGCCCATGCAACAATCTTAGAACACTCTGCCTCAATGCTGAAACCCCTTAAGGTCTCAATCGAATAGAACCTAGTGTAGAAGGAGATAAGACTAATTAAGGTCCACACACATTCTATTAACACTTTCCATAGATTATATAACAGGATGGACAATAACAGTAATGAATTTCAAATTACGTATACTGGGCTAAAAGAATATTTCTTTAAATCTTTGCAAGGTCCATATAAGATGTTCTTGATTGCGTGTGAGATTGAGAGGGACTACTTGCTTCTCCTTAATGGTAACATTACATACTATTGGACTCTCTTTAAAGTACAACATGACTACTGGACTCTTAAAAAGAAACATAACATCACACTGGACTCTCTTCAAAAAGAGGCTCTACTGACACAAAATATCTGACCATTATTAATGTGACAAATTGTCATGGTAAGTACACAAGTGATCGACGATAGCTCGTATAAGAATCAATAACAATTTGTCAACTTAATTAATATAAAAATTAGTTTCATCATTTTTTTTTTTTTTGTAAGTAATATTACTCTTCAAAAACATAACATGACTAGTGGACTCTCTTCGGCAAATCAAGGTTGGCTGATACCATTTGTTAAATAATATTATTATTATTAGCAGCGCAACGTGTTATACCATGTTGTGTATGCTAGAGTGGATGCGGAAGGAGAAGTATAGAATATCTGACCATTATTAATGTGACAAATTGTCATGGTAAGTAAACAAGTGATTGATGATAGCTCGTATAAGAATCAATAACAATTTGTGAACTTAATTAATATAAAAATTAGTTTCATCATTTTTTTTTTTGTAAGTAATATTACTCTTCAAAAACATAACATGACTAGTGGACTCTCTTCGGCAAATCAAGGTTGGCTGATACCATTTGTTAAATAATATTATTATCATTATTAGCAGCGCAACATGTTATACCATGTTGTGTATGCTAGAGTGGATGCGGAAGAAGAAGCATAGAATAGGAACACTGAGAACACGAAGGTTACGTGGTTCAGCCTTGTTGGCCTACATCCACAAAGGAATCCCTTAAGGGCTACATCTTTATTGTATAAGAGTGTAGTACAATAACCTGTGTTACAATGAACCCTAACATGAGTATATATAGACGACTCAACCCTAGACTACTAATACAAGCAAGAATGGGCTTGGGCCTATTACATTGGGTTAATATATGTCTAATATATATATCTCTAACACCCTCCCTCAAACTCAAGGTGGAAGCTCGATGAAGGCTTGAGATTGGATAAGCATGAAAAGATCACTCGGAGATGCCTTGAAGAATGCCTTTAAAGAAACCACAAAGAAGAATATGCCAATAGACCAATTTCAGAGCTTCAAATGAAGAAACGGAGTCCAAAATTGGAATCTACATGAAAAAAATGAGCAAGATAGGCCATTTCGAAAATTTTAACTTTTGGTCAAAAGTCAATGCAAAAGTCAAAGTTAACGAGTCCTAGTCAAAGTCAACGGTCAGTGCTCACTGGTCAAATCCGGGTGATCCAGGTCAGGCTGGTTCGGGTTAACGGTCAGCTAGGTGACGTGGTGCTGATGAGGCGACACTGCTAACATGGCTAGCGACGTGGCTGATGACGTGTTTAGGGCTGATATGGCTTTGTTTGCTGACATCATCAAATGATGTCATGGATGACATTAGCTACAGTTTTCGGCGTGTGTAGATGATGCCAGAAACCCTAGCGGCGCATGTGGGCGCGTGTCTTTGTTTAGGCTGCCGGGCTTCTCGGGTTTGTAAATCGGCAGGCCACGAGTCCGACAGAGCGGCGCGTGTGGTCACAATCCTATCCGTGATTTGAGATTTGCGGCGGCGCATGGTGATTTTGCAGAGCCAATTGCAGCGCGTGGAGGCGCGTGACTGGGTTTCGGATGGCCAAATTTCTGGTTTTTCCTCACGGGAGGCTGAGGAGCACGTATGTGTGGTTGATTTCGTCAGGTGAAGGATTGATTTGCACAGATCTGATAGGGAGAGACACGGATTGCTTGGACTTGAGGATCTGGACACAATAGTGAGCCATGGTGGTTGCATGATGCCATGGGGTCTAGATCTGGAGCTAAGTGAGGGCACTGTGAATCTGTGCTATGCATGTATGAATCTTCTTTGCTGTGTAGAGATGTTTGTTTGATGCCAAGAACGAAGTTTGGCTCTGATACCATGTTAAATAATATTATTATTATTTGCAACGCAACGTGTTATACCATGTTGTGTATGCTAGAGTGGATGCGGAAGGAGAAGCATAGAATAGGAACACTGAGAATACGAAGGTTACGTGGTTCAGCCTTATCGGCCTACATCCACGAAGGAATCCCTTAAGGGCTACATCTTTATTGTATAAGAATGGAGTACAATAATCTGTGTTACAATGAACCCTAACATGAGTATATATCGGCGACTCAACCCTAGACTACTAGTATAAGGAAGAATGAGCTTGGGCCTATTACATTGGGCTAATATATGTCTAATATATATATCTCTAACATGATTAAAAAAAACAAAGGTTGGTTGATACCATTTGCTGGGCCAAAAAACTGCTACCCCCATTTGTCCTATGCTCTCCCACAATAATTTTTTAATTGAATGGAACGAACCTCTAATAATCCTAGTCTATAATATTTTTCCTATGTAGTAACAGTAAAAGAAGAATAAGTTTGGTGGCACAACATGTGACTAGGCATAGTTGGTGGAGAGGTGATGGTGGGTTCATGTGGGGACACCCCTCCACCAACCACAACTCACCACATGAACAAGTTGTGGCACCAGAACTACTCGCAAAAGAAAAGAATAAGTGACCACATATGTATGGGACACCCATGTGAACAAAGCTTGATTTCTTAAGTATTCTTAGAGTACAAAGAAATAGTACTCTTTATTCTCACATTTATAATGGAATCTACTATAAATTTTATGGGTAAACGTTGTTATAAATATAAAAGTAGAGAGCATCATTCTATGTATTCTAAGAATATCCAAGAATTATTCTCAAATTACATATGTATTCTACTCCATCTCTATTCTATTTTATTCAAAATTATACTTTTTAAAATGCTTTTAGAAAGGTTATTTTTGGTTCTACATTGTCAATTTTTTCTTTACTTCAAATTTAATCAAACTCACTTTTTAAATCCAGCAGAATCACCTCGTCTGCCATTGTCAGAGAACTAGATATATTATTATTATTATTATTATTATTATCGAAGCAAATGGGGAAAGTTCAAAGAAAAGTGATATTCTGTTGAATTCAAAGAAACTGGCTGTGTGGATTTATAGTCAATAGGCTGTGGGTCGCAAGAAACTAGAAAAGTATGATCGAGAGGCCTCTACAGCTAGACAATGTCATTGCTTTCGTCTTCATCCCCCAAAAAAAAAAAAAAAATGTCATTGCTTTCGTCATTAAGATTATGCAAAAATCGCTTTGAACAAATATCATTGACACAGATTTTCCAACCATTTTTCCACACTATTGCTTTGATAAATAGATATGTGGTGTACGGCGGAGCCAAGATTAGAGAATTGATAAGAAAGTAGGTGAATTATTTTTGTGAAAATTTTGATATCAATATATAGCACCAATGATTCAGTGAGTGAGTCTAAAGTACCACATCGGTCAGTTAATGAGTAAATTTTCAGTCATGAATGAAATCCTCTTCTCAAGCAATCTTTTTCATTTTTTTTAGCATACAAAAATAGATCTGATTTTTTTGTCATCAAAAATCTTTTTTTTTTTTTTAATTTCTTAAAAACAAATCTAATCTTTTACAAATTGAAAAACCATTTGTTTAAGTTCTCAAAAACATATCTGATATTTTTCTCAAATTAAAAGATTTTTTTTTAATTAAATAAAAACATATCTGAATTTTCTCTCTAAAAAACACTTTTTTTACACAACAAAACAGATCTAATTTTTTTATATATAAACCAAATCATTTTTTTTTAAAATCACAAAATATTTTTGAATTTTTAACAAAGAAGAGGATAAATTCATAAATAAACTTATGTGATTTAATTTTTGTTTCACTTATACAATATGTCATTCATAGCATGCATAAAGGGGTACATTGGTCATAAGAGTCTAGAAGACCAGACTCTGTCTAGGCAGAGTGGGTGCCTCACATCTTCCCATTCTGTAACTTAGCCTCCGAATTTAGGTCTTTAGATAAGTAGATCTAAGCCTTGCCTTTACTTTTATTTTGGGTAGAATGTAACTAAGACAAAAAGCCATGTAATTTTTGGTAGTTTGTAAGTATGACCCAAAGCCATGTAATTTTCAATTTACCAAATGTGTACTTTTTTTACTTAATCAATGAGAATAGAACAATTTAGTCATTTATTTTGTAATTAGTTTTTTCTTATTTTTTTGTATAAAAAAATAAGTGGCGACTCCATACCACTTACCCAAAAACAGAAGTGCCCTAAAAAGCACTCAAAAATCTCTCTTTTTCGAGAGGCACCTTTGGTGGTCTCTCACAGATATATTGTAAGACGAGGTGGTAAAATAGATATAGTAGTTTTTTAAAGTGCTAAAAGCTAAAATTTTTAGCACCATCACTGTGAATGCTCTAACTTCAACAAAAAATAAAATAAAATAAAATAAAAAATCCTAGCCAACCTAGTATTGCTAGTAAATGATTGCATCTTAATGTATTTAGAAATAATGATTTTATGTATCTATATTTTTTTAATACTATATAGATGCTTATTTGGATTTTTTTTTTTTTATATATATATATACTCCGGCCTTTGCTAGCTTAAAATCTTGAGTCTGTCCCTGGATGTAACTATAAAACCCATTTAAGTAGAAGATTAAACCAATTGATATTCCGAAATAAGACCTATTATGTTGTTTTTAATTTCCATTTATTATTGACACATGACAAATATATTAAATATATTGATACATGTCAAATGTTTTATGTTATAGGCAAATTACTACTTGATATATGGCCTTATTTGTCCACATCATTTTAAATATATACAATATTGCACCATTTGTTATCATTAGAGCATTCTCATCAGGTGTGCCAAATGCCAAATATTTGGCATTTGACACACAAAACACTAAAAAACACCCCACAGCAGGTGTTTTAAATGCCAAAACATTAGCACAAGTGAACAGTACTGTTCCATATTTGGAACGATATGGACACAAATGCCAAACCAAAAAAAATAAAATTTTATTCAACTTTTCTCTCTCCTCTCAATTCTTTATTTGACTTTTTCTCTCTCTTCTCACAAATCTGTCTCTGTCTCCCAACCTGTGTTCTCTCTTCCCAACCCCTCCCTCACCCTCAACCTCAAATGTCTTTCTCTTTCTTTACATCTCAAATCAAACCCAAATAAACTTCTTTCTTCTCTCTTTATCGAGCGACAGAGCTATGGATCGGCATCAACGGATTTTGGATCGTGGGTCAGTTGCTTATGGTGGCATTGAGGGTTTTGGTCTAGTGGTTGGTTGAGTTTGTTAGTTGAAGGGTTGGATGGGTTGGGGTTTTGAGTCGGTGATTGGTTGAGACAGTAGATGGGTTAGTTGGGTTGGTGTTTTTGGTGGGTTGTTAGTCTTTAGGTTTAGGTAGTTGAGCTGGTTGTGATTTTGGTATTGGGTGGTTTCGATCTCGCCAATCTCGTCCTCCACAGTTGTCGCCGCTGATCTCACCGCCTTATTCTCCACAACTCGCTGCTGACCTCAAAGTGTTGTCCCTTATGCCACACCGATAACCTTCTTTCATCTTTTGACCTTCAAATCTCTCTCAAGCAGGTTATGGGTGTGGGATTTGGGATGGGGTCTAATGTGCTGTGTTTGTGGTTGTGGGCAGTGGTGCTATAGTTGTGGTGGCAATTTTAGTTAAATATTATTTTAATATGTTGAATATATTATTTTAATGTATGGAATTGAAGAATAGAACATCTGATGTAGGGTATATTGTAAAATAATGTACTAAAATAATAAAGTAGGTTTTTTTCTGTGTCAAAATGGTATATTTATAGCACACCTGATGAGAATGCTTTTATATACATCCACTAGTTGTGGCATACAACTTTCACAATAATTATAAATAAATAGATATATATATATATATATATATATATATATTGTTGTTGTTGTTGTCGTCACATGTTTTGCAATGTTAACAAAGGTGTAACACATTTTTGAACAATTTAAAGGTCTTTCACAAAGTTAAGGAATTAGGCTTATGACAGTTTTGGGGATGGATGTGTCTCCTTGTGTAGTTACAATGAAGGCAGGACTCTTACCCAAGTGATTGATGTTGTCAGATACTAATTTCAAAGTGCCTCAAGACTTAAATATTACCCCGAATAGGTAGATAACTATATCTGAGATTAAGTTCTGTTTTGAGTGAAAGATTTGACCCGATGAGAGGAGGCTTTATCTATATCTCTAAAAAAAAGTTGATTTAGGAATTGGAGTATGTACTTTTTTTTTTGAGTTAAAAAAGTTGATATCCTTAATTAACACCATTAAAAAATAATGAATTCATTTTAATGCAAAGCTTGTCCACTTTCATTTCAACGGTCTAGTTGTAAAACTGCAATAATAAAATTAAAAAAAAAAAAAATAAAAGATTGTGCTGACAATACTTTTTACGATGAAAAATCATTTACATATAAGATACCTCTCAAATAATACATATATTGTGTAAGAGAATATGAGAAGTTATAAAGGCAATAATAGCCACATAAAATGTTAGACTTAACCACAGCACATTCTTAGTGCAATGGTCATTCCATAAGTATAAGTGTTTGTAGAGTGTGAGAGGTAAGGGCCGGGGTTCAAGTCTCTAGGAGGGGGTATTACACACATATATGCTTAGATTAGGCTATAATAGAATTCTATCTTGTATATATATATATATATATATATATATATATAAGGAAAAAAAAAAAAAAAAAAAGAAGTAGAAGAAGTTAGACTTGTGTGCCAAATGACACTTTAGATTAGAGCCATTTTGAATAATAAATGTTCTTAAGGACACCTGTTAATCAATTCATTATATAAATTAATTTTATATATTTCTTAGATGAAAGCTCACTTAGTGTGTAAAATACTAGTGAATGTTCAGACTCTCAATTACAATATAACCAATATAAGTTTATACTCAAACAATATATGTTCGGAAAGATAAATATAAGCTATACCCAAACATGCAAACTATTCTAAGCCATAATTTAATCATAACACAGCAGTAATTAAAAGCAAAGAGTAAGGGATAGAGAGAAGCAAACACAAGATAACACCGGCACATGTTTTCGGAGAGGAAACCGAAAAATTCGGTGAAAAACCTCTCAACTGCCCTCCAAGCGGTAAAATGATCCACTAAAAAATCAGTTGGGATACATGAATAGTAATAGACCCTCTAAACCTAATCTACTTGATGCACTTAAGCCTTCCAAACTTCTTGCTCCAATAGGGTTACGTCGAATCTTGTTTTTTCTAGCTTATCGGGCCTTGCAATAACCCCATTGCATCAGCTAAAATGAATTGGTTTTCACTTGAACTACTTCCCAAACACCAATAACCTTCTCACTTATATGAATATGGCGAGGTAAATATTTGGCTAAAGATCCTTTCAAGAGTATGACAATGGAAAAAGTGAGAGTAGAGGAATTTGGAGAATCAAAGGTGTAAGATTGTGGATGAATAAATCTTATTGTTCTCTATGATTTATCTCTCAAAATTCTCTCTGAAAACTCTCTACATTTCGTGGGTATAAGGGTATTTATACTGGCGAGTCACTCGCGGCTAGGACAAGTCGTGAGCTCCCGTTGCCAATTAACAGAATGGCCAGACTATTCTTTTTGTCCTGTAGTGATCCAGCTGGCCTGACCCTTCAACTTCTTGCATGCTTCACATGTGCGTTGGATTCTAGCGAGTCACCACTCGCGAGTTAGTTGTGAGGTCCAGTCGCGAGAAGCCTTTTGATGCACACACTTAAGCAATTTTTCATACTCTATCACACACAACCTTTACATTATTCCCACCTAAATACAAGATTTTTAAATACTGATTTACAAGCAAATTTAGCATAGAATAAAGCCAACACATAGTTAAATAAATTCAACCTTACAGTATATAATTATTTATTTATTTTTCTAAATTTAATCCTCGATGGAGTGAGGTTTTAATATTTAAAACTATAGGTACACGGTAAAATTAAATATCGTGTGAGTTAATTAAATTTAAAAATATAGCGCTTTTATCAACAATATATATATATATATATAGTGCTTACATTTTCCCTACATAGACACATATTTACCAAAATTTTTGTATACCCCAAATAAAAGTAAAGGCATAACATGATCTAATATTTAGAAGACATAACAAACTATCTTCCTTATTCATGTTCCAATGCATGCCCATTCGATTTAAAGCTCAACAGATCCATATCAAAGTGTCTAACAAGTTCAATGAACCTAGATGAAACAAACCCAAAATAGTTTTTGACAGTAAGCAAAACTGAAACTTGAACGTTACAAAATGAATGAACGCTATTACACAACCACTCAAAATCATTCTAATATGCTAAGTACTCCAAGATTTGGGCTAAACCATTTCTCTACTCTAAGCTACGTTTCCTCCTCAATACATCCTCATAAACCTTCTTGTGGTCAGCAAGAGAGTTGGCCAGAGTCTCCTTCTGCAAGCACCTCTTTGCCCATGCAATAATCTTGGGGCACTCTGCCTCTATGTTGATATTGCCAAATACCTCATACACATGGAACCAGCTGTAGAAAGTGATAAGAGAAAGGTCCACAAACCCAAATGTTTCACCCCCAAAATAAGGCTTGTCACCAAGCTCCCCCTCCAATATCTTACAGATTTTAAAGAATTCCTTCTTGCCTACCTCCAGCTCTTCTCCTTTTGTGGTCAATAACTTCGTTGAAACTTCATAAACCTGTATTTTCCGCAGATTACATAAAAGGATGAACACAGTAATAAATTTAAAATCGAATCTATTCGGGTAGAAGAATATTAAAATGGTTTTTGATTGTGGTATAGAATAATAACTAATAAGACTCAATATCTTAGACGAATCCTCAACTATGAAATTGATAGAAAATATACTCATTTCAAAGTGAATCTTTCAAATGTCATCGCCTTAAAATTAAAACTCGTAAACCCAGAATGAAAGGAAATTAAAATAATATAAAAGAAAAAAGAAATGGTATTAAAGGTACCTTCTTATCAACAAAATCAGCCCAGAACTTGGCATGAGCTCTCTGGTAAGGATCAGAGGGCAGCAATGGAGACTTATCGTTCCAGACCTCATCTATGTACTGAACAATGATGAGAGACTCACACACAGGTTTGCCATTGTGGATGAGAACTGGGATCTTCTTGTGAATGGGGTTCATCTCTAAAAGCAGAGGGCTCTTGTTAAATATATCCTGCTCCTTATACTCATACTTGATACCCTTCTCGGCCAGTGCAATCCTGACTCTCATCCCAAACATACTGGGCCAGAAATCTAGCAGAATCACCTCGTCTGCCATTTTCACAAAACTGAAGATATTGAAGCAAATAGAAAATGCAGGGAAAAGAAAGAAGAGAGATGAAGTGAGAGATGGTATGCAAAAAACACTTGGAAGAGAGCGTGGATTTATAGTCAAAAGTGTCGGCTCGGTATTTCATTAATAAACAAATAAATAATGCTAAAGTAAAATAAAAGGCATTTTAGTACTACCCTGACTCTCTTATGAATGATAATTTTGATTACTAAGTTCGTTTTTAGTTTCTGGATTCTTCCACAATCCGGTCGATGTCATTGCTTTGCTGTTAAGTGAGTTTGGGTAATGAGGGGTTGAAGGAAAGGAAAAAAGAAAAAAGAAAAAAGAAAAGTAAAAGCTGCAATAAGTCAATCCGTGGGTTACACAAAAAGTAAAATTTTTTGAGTTATCAAAATTGGAAACAAGTGCCAAACATGCCACCTTAGGAGGCAGATGCAAATATAAGCATTCCACCGAGCTTAAGAATGCCCACTAACCGGATGGTGTGGTCCAAAACTCCTTTGGGAAATTTCTTTACTCGAAATGCTTACAGGTTGTTGGCTTCCAATGCTTTAGCCACCAACCTAAGTAGCTCTAACCCAATCCCCCAGAGATCCTTTTGGATAGGAATTTGGATCCTATGTGTCCTTCACAAGGTGAAGCACTTTGCTAGGCGTGCCTACAACAACTCTCTTCCAACCATGGATAATTTGTTCTGACGACACATTGTGCCTTCTGAGTTATGCAGCCACTGTAAAGTCCAACTTGAAGATATCATGCATGTGGTGTGGGGCTATGTAGAGGTTGAAGGTGTATGGAGGAATCTCAGTTGGGTTTGGGACCTGGCTCGTCCCCCTCCTTGGGACTTCACTAACTTTATTTCAAGGTTTTTGAAGGTTGCTGATGAACACAAGGCCGAGTATTTCATCATTATGGCTTGGATGCTGTGGAATAGGCGTAATACAATTAGCCTCAATTGCCCTTCACAACCATTGGAACACATTACAAGAGCAGCAGGAAACTTTCTTCAGGACTTCCTTAAGGTGCAGGAGCCTGAGCAAGTGACAAACCAAGCTTCCATCGTCCACCATTGGTGTCCACCTCCCTATGGCAAATTCGAAGCCAACTTCGATCGAGCAGTCTTCAAAAGAAGTAACTCGGTGGGTATCGGGGTGGTGATTCGTGACCACAGAGGAGAAATCATTTGCTCCTTATCCACGCATATTCCCCTCCCTCCAACGATAGCTAAAGTCGAAGCACTAGCATGCTGTCGAGCTGTCTCGTTTGCCCAAGGAACTGAGTCTACATGAGGTGCTTTTCGAAGGTGACTCGCAAATTATGATCAACGGACTTTCAGATGGTAGAGCTGACCAATCCATTTATTGTCACATTATTGATGATATCCTTCATGAGGCAGTCCAGTTGAGTTTTTCAGAGTTTATTTATGTTAATCGCAATTGTAATAAAGTTGCTAATGCACTGGCGAAAAAAGCCAAGTCAGGTTTAGAATTTCAAGTTTGGTTAGAAGACATCCCGGAGGAGTTTGTTCCTTTGGTTCTTGCTAATATTTCTTAAAGTTTGTTCTTATTTCAATAATAGCTAGGCTGGTGTTTCCAATCTAGTTTCTCAAATAAATAAATAAATAAATAAATAAAAGGAAGCTGTGGTATTTTCAGTGATAAGTGATGAGTTATAGAGGGATGAGTAATGAGTGATAAAAATTGAGTGAGGAGTGATGAGTGATCGTTTTTTAAAAACCAAACAGCTCTTTAGCTTCTCTAGGAAGTAGGAATCCAACTATAATTGCAATTTGGTATTAATGTTGCCAATCTAAAAGAACAGAAATCCCCTATGTTTTTAAACTGCTTGGTGATATAAAAGCATCCACCGAAATCTTTGAGTGGCGTTCTATTGTCACATTTTAAAAAATTTGGTCCAGAGTTGTTAGGACATATGTGATTTGATGTTAGGAACATATGTCAGTTTAAAATTGGCTAATCCTTTGACAAAACGCACTTTACTTGTAATTGAATAGATCTAAGATGCGTTTAATGTTTCAAGTGACAAGGTTTCAAGATCAAGTGTTATAGCCATGCAAATGTGTCCAAGAAACAAGTGAAGGAGTGTTGGATTTCAAAGCTCGACAGCTAGCTCGATAGATACCCTATTTATCGAGGTTTATGAAATTTAGTTTTTCAGAGCTGATTTCACTTAAATCCGTGAGTATGTGTTTAGGCTTTCTTTTCTCACAAACCTAAACATATATAAGGATTATTTTAAGGGTTGTCAAAGGTTGAGCGAGTGTGAAGCAAAGTTGTTCATGTAAATTGTGACCGGAGACAGAATTTGCCCTAGTTCATCTTTTTTTTGAAGAAGCTGTTGTATTTGTACACCTTAGGGTTTTGTGACCAAAGAGTTTCGTGATCTTCATCGTGTGATGAACTGAAGAACTTTGCAGCCAACATCTTTCTCAAGTTGGTGATTAAGTCGTGTACTAGGATCTGCGCATCTATTGGTTAGTCATGTACTGGGAGCCGTGCATTGAAAATGAGAGATTGTTACTACAGAACAAGTCCAATTGGATATTGGAGTAAGGGTTTAACTGTAGATTGGTATAAGGTATTAGGATTCCTTTACTTATAACTGCTTGTTTTGAGAATAGTGGATTCTCGAGAGTGGTGACCTTAAAATCACCCGACAGGGTTTTTGCCATGTAGGTTTTTCCCATTCGTAAACAAATCACCGTGTCAATTTAATTTTCGCTGTATTTAGATTAATTGGTGATTTGTTTGTGCTACTACGCATTTTTCATGTTAATTGAATTAATTAATTAACTTGACTAAATCAATTGGTTAATTTATCACATGGGGTCAATACATTCTTGGCCTATCAAGAGTAGGAGTGTCCACGGGTCAGTCTAAGTTTGGTTTGTGACCAACACAGAACCGACCTAATCAAATCAAGTGTGCAATTTCCAGACCCACTGCCAACTGGTGAAGGACTCGGGTTAGAGTGGTAGTCGGTCTCAACTAGGTCAGGGAGGAGTAGATTTGGACAGAACTTGCCAGATTTGGCCAAAATCTAGCTGGATTTGGCCGAAATCCTCTAGATCACGTCGAGATCTTGTTGGATCTAGCGAGATTTGATCGAATAATGCTTAAAACGACTGTGGACAATAGCTTTTTATTGGTGGAGATTGGTCAAGTCGGTTGGAGTCAATTTTTGAAGCAACAACCTGCCAACTGGCCCACCAGAATTGGTTTCTAGAGGTCTGAACCTGCTGCCTACCGCCACAAGCCTCAAATCTAGCGGTTTTAGGGTCAATTTGGTCAATCTAGGCGGGTGGGTCAGTTTAACAGGTGGGTTGAACAGGCCTAGTCCAGAGTAAGCTAAGTAGCCAACTTGATTGCTTAAGTTTCTGCTTAGACAAGGACTCTTAGTCTTTTCTGACCATTTTTTTTTTTTTTATGGTTTCCCTTAATAATCGGTTGTTTTCTTACATGGTGTTCTAAATAGGAGTGGTTTTTTTTTTTTTTTTTGGCGAAAATATCAATTTAGTCTAGTCATTTTTAATTTTGATAGCAGTCAATCTGGTCTTAGTTATTTTCAATTTGCAGTTAATTTGGTCTCTACTGTTAACTTACTAATGGAAAATGCTTACGTGGCAAAGATGGCATAATTGATGTTGACGTGGCTAAAAAAATAATGTTAAAATTTTTTAATCAACATTAAAAACTTACACCTCAGCATTTATTAAAAAAAAAAAAAAACCACTGGACCATGCAATTAAATAACAAGAAGAAAGTTTACAAAATTAAAAAAATTCCTTAAAAAATTTCAACAAGACCTTCTCATTTTCTATCTATTTTTCTTAGGAAACAAACACACACAAGCCCGGAAAATCAAACCCAAACACAAGATCAAAACAACAAAATCACCGTGTTTATTTGTTTCTTAGCATAACTTGTACTTTCTTGACAATTAAACAAACCAAAACTGGAATCCATTTATTTCCTCTCATCAAAATCACACCCCAAAAATACCATCAAACCCAACAAATACCCAACCCTTTATCTGTGTCAAAAATAAATTTACCAGTTAGCACAATTGGCATCAAGGGCCCTATGCTACCATTCGATCCTCCCATCAATATTTTTGCTGTTAGTATTTGCAAACCCAAAAGTGGATAAGCCAAATTAAAATCAGCTATTAGAGCAAAATATCAGACAAGAAAGTTCAAAAATGAAAAGCTTTTGCTAGATAGGCTTCTTGGTGATTTCACAAATGGTGAATGGAGATTTGGATCTAAGGAAACTATTAAGGTCAAATGGACTTCTTGAGCAAGAGAGTGGGCTTGTGCGAAACCAATAGAGAGAGAAAGAAGATTTGAGTTGAGAGAAAGTGGATATGGTACAAGGCTATTATCAAGTTGATCTGGCAGTTTTGGTTTTGCTTGTGGGTTTGAATTTTATGGGTTTATGTATTTGATTCAGTGTTTGTTTAGTAAGAAAAAAAAAATTGTTATATTAATTTTATGGTTCAGTGGTTTTTTTTTTTTTTTTTTTTTTTTTTTTTTTTTTTTTTTTGGGTTTAGCTCCCCTCTCGTTTAGAATCCTCATGTTTTCAAAACTAGATGACTAACATGTGGCAAATGACACATCCAAAGGTTAAAAAAACCCCACGTCAACTATGAATTTTCTCTCAATTTTTGGGTCTTTCTCTTTGATTCTTTCTTGCTTTCCTTCTCTCTCTTTGCCCCACTTTCCAACACCATCAATGTTGCCTGAGAATCAAAGGCCCCAAGATCATAAATCTCTGGAAAAAAGGGGTAAAAGCGAGACAATAGATGAGGAAATCAAAGAAGAATAAAAGATCTTTTTGCCAAAATCCAAGAAAACTCTATTGTGCAAGGTGGGTGTGCAGGTCCTACAAGTTATTGTCCTCCTTTTGTAGAGCCATTTTCATTTTACTTGTTATAAAATCATCTGTTCTATCTCGATGTTGTTTTTAATTTCTTGGCTAAAATTCAAAACTAACCCTCTAAATTTCAACTTTTGTCATTTTAGTCCTCTAAATTTCAGTTTTGTCATTTTAGTCCTTTAAGTTTTAGATTTTGTCAATTAAGTCATTTGTTACCCTTCCGTTAGTTGTTGCCATTTACTAACTAAAACAACGCCATTTTGGGTTTTCTTTATTATATAAATTCCGTAATTAAAAAAAATGAAATCTGTTATTACAAAAAATAAAATAAAAAGAAAGAGGAACGACGTCGTCCCACACTGAAAACAAAACACGAAGTACAACACTCCACTGATACCCTGCCTTATCGATTTCTGAGAAAACAAGGGGCTGAGGGACTGACTGAGGGAGAAAGAAAGAGGGGGAAAGTGAAAGATTGAGATATCAAGGGGGGAAAGGGAGAGGGAGAGACCGAGAGATCGGGATAGGGAGAGCGAGAGACTGGGACAGAGGGTGGAGTTAGACTCGCCCAGCCGAACATTCCTAACATGGGCACTTTGCAATGTCGCACAATTCGGTGACCGTGTCATTGCCCTTCACGTCATCGACACTCCCACTGGTTTGTGCTTTTAGCATTTTTCTCTTTCTCCGTGAAATAGATATGATTGTAATTAACAAGAAATTCATGGGTTTTTCTCTTTTGGTTTTGTATAGAGCACGGCTGCGCTTCTCTCGCTTGCGAACCAGTTTAATTTCATGCTTTCTGTGTATGAATTTGTCTGCAAATTGAGAGAGGTGCTTTCCAGATTCTCTGTTTTGACTTGCAATCGATTTTTTAATTTTTTTTAATTTTTCTTTTCCCTCAGTACCCAAATAGGCTTACTTTTGTTCGTTTAGGTTGATTTGAAGTTGAAGTCGATTAAGGGCTTAAAGGCCCAGAAAATTCTAGTCCAAGAGGCGAAATCTCACGGTGGGGCGACCCTCATTGTGGGTATTTCTAAATCTTGTCTTGGAATCTAGCTGTCGGCCTCCCTTGCCAAGTATTGCACCACCAAATTGCTGAAGAACTTTGTTGTTTTCACTGTCTCCCTCTCCCTTTCCCCCTCTTGATCTCTCACTCTTTCACTTTCCCTCTCTTTCTTTCTCCCTCAAGCAGTCCCTCAGCCCCTTAGTTGTTTTCTCAGAAATCGGTGAGGCAAAGTATTGGTAGGGAGGGTGGGGTTGGGTTTTGTGTTTTGTTTTTAGTGGGAATGACATCGTTCCCCTTATTTCTTTCTCTATTTTTTTGTAATAACAATTTTTCTTTTTCTTTTTTAATTGCGGAAAAAAAAAAAAAAAAAAAAAAAAAAAGGGCCTTAGTAAACGGAACAACTAATAGAAGGGTAAGGGAGGACTTAATTGATAAATTTGAAACTTAGATAACTGAAATGAGAAAGCTGAAACTTAGAGAATTGAAATGACAAAAGTTAAAACTTTGAAGGTTAATTTTGGATTTTTGCCTATTTTTTTTTTTCTTCAGTTGTTTTGAGCAATTGTTTGGCTACATAATTTACTGTATATTTCTTGTTGATTTGTGCTTATTGAAGACCAAACACGTTATCATGGAATGGCCAAATTTTTTCGATGTCAAAAACTTCAATTGATTTTTATCCCTCCATGGTTTTCTTTTCTCAGGTTCAGTTGTATATTAAGATTGAAAGGAAAGCAAACTTGGGTTTTGTCAACCAAAAAATAAAAATCAGACTTGGGTTTTCTCTTAACTTTCAGAATTCACTTTTTCCCAAGTTTTGATCTTGATGCCTCTAATGCTCAGGTGGCGGTGATAATGTTTGAGAGATAGCTAGGAAGAGACAGAGAGAAGGAAAGAAAGAAAGAGAGAATGAAAGACCCAAAAATTGAGAGAAAATTCATAGTTGACCTAGTGTTTTATTTTTAACCTTTGGATGTGTCATTTGTCATGTGTCAGTCATCTAGACACAAACTAGAGAAAACATGAGGATTCTAAATAGGAGGGGAGCCGAACCCTTTTTTTTTCTAATTAAATGCTGAGATCTCAGAGTCTGATTGCTTTTGGATTTCTTAGTGTCTTTCTTAGTAAAATTGGTGTTGGGGTGTGAGTGACTAGGGTATAATAGCTAAGATTTCCTAGCAGTTGTTGTCTTTGTCTTATAATTATTGGAGTAATTCGTGAATTAGACTTTTTGGGGAAGTGGATAGGGATTTCAATCCCCCCCCGGTGGTCATATTAGTCTATGTGAAACCCAAGCTGCATAAAAAATATTTTATTTCCAACATTAACCATGTCATTATTTTCAATTCATCTCTTAATGGTAGGGACCAGTTTGAGACAATACCAAAAGGTTATGGACTAAACTAACACAATTGAAACATTAGAGACTATAAAATGAAAAAGTTACGAACCACATATAACGGTAATAAATTTTTTTTTTTAAGTAATCATTTTGATATTTTTATTATAAAAGTCTATTCAAAAGTTTTATGTTTATACAAAATGAGTAAGTAGATTATGTTTATTGTTATGTTTACAATCACTAGTGGACTTGAAAGAGTAAGTAGGCTGCATGTTATCCCAGTTACTATGATACTAAGTTTGAACCTAGTGCCTATCAACACCAAACCTCGATCAGGGCATCGCCGTTGTCGGGCCTTCATTCGACCACCCACTATGGCGATGCTCTCGCGCACGTGGGGCCTATTGGAGGCCCTTCTTAATTGGTTGGTGCGCTTGATGTGGTTCAAGCGAAACTTCGGGTACTCTCTCTCTCATTGGAGGAAGGTATTGGTTTACCTTTGGCAGTGTGGCGGGAATCTTGGCCAAATTTTAAGGAATTACCAAAGGTAAGTAAAGTTGCCACCAATCATTGGGTTTTCTCTAAGGTGTGATTGGTCACCTGTTTCTAGTTGATTTTATTACCAATTCTAGGCTAAGAAAAAAAGATATTTTTTTTTTTTTCCTAATCTAATGTGGATGGTAAAAAATCTTGATTCTTGAGTCTTGAAGTTTGGTTACATGTGGGGAAGGTGTTAGGCACCCCACAACGCCTGTCCAAGGACAGTCCTTTATTTTTATAAAACCTTAATTTTTGGAGATTGGCAGTAAAAACATGATTTTGGTATTGGTTTTTGGGACTTCGCATGCATGGCGGGCTTTGAGGTTTGGCTTTTGAATGAGTGTGATCCCAATTTATGCTTTCCTAAGGCATTTAGGTAAAGTACCAGATTTTTATGGCGAAAATCCGGCAACATATCACCTTACTTTCACGGTGGAAATTAGGCATTGCTTTGCTTTAGGTAACATGGACTGTAATAGTCACATTGGAAGGGGCGAGTAGGTATATATATACATACATAATGCATAATGCATAATGCAAGCACACAGAGCAGAAAAATAATTGCCTACATCCCTAAAGCATGACCCAAAATATAGATGTAGAAAAATAAACAGGTGTCACCATACTCTAGAGATGAGGATGAATGATATATGGCATGATATACCTAATACAATCCATCTAAGAGAGAAAGAAGGGAGGAAGGAGGGAGGGAGGAAGGGGGTTTTAAAGAGTACATAACTAAATGGGAAAGGCTAGCTCCATGCGTTCTTGCTTCATGTGTGTACATGCAAAGCCAAGAACAAGAAACCAGCAGATAAGCAATGGAAAGAAAGAGATGCATAGGGCATATGAAAGAGGCATAAAGTAAATAAGCATGATAGACATGGAAAGCAAAGAAACAAGAAAGCAAGCAAACAAATGAGAAGGCAAACAAGCAAAAAGGCAAACAAAAGGTGGTGTCCATGGGGGACAAATGCAGGTTTGGATCAAATGTCCATAACTTCAATATCATAAGGCAGACTCAGAATTTCCTCTAATCCTTCAATGTCATGTTCCAACTCTATTGTTTCATTCATGCCATCAATATCCTCGCTATAGCAATAGGACGATGTACCCGCTTGGGAATTAGAATAGATCCTATAGAACGAAACATATACAAGGAAACATAAGACAATTTGCATACACATATTCATAAGAGAGAAAGTAAAGAGATAAATGCAAAGATTTCCTGAATAATACACTGGATAATTTCATTAGTGGATTATGGATAGAAGGAAAACAAAGTTCATGCCTGATAATGATAAAAAGGAAACATTTTTCTTTGTTTTGGAAAATGAACTGGAAAATGTAAACAAGGAATACAGGAAACAGGAAATAAACATGCAAAACAAACTAGATATGTTATTCCAACTCTTTTGGGCAGTTGGAGGACCCAACCACACGATAATGGAATACTCCTTACTCAGCTGGTGCAACTACAAAGCAGGGCTCGACGATCCAAAGGCCTACTGTCTTGCCTAGCACATAAGGCCCAATAGTAACAGTCAGATCATCCCTTGGGGATATGATGACAGTCACTAAAAATTCCTCTAAACAAAGACAGACGAGACAATCCAGATCTGATTCTTCCTCACATGATTCCCTGTGCTACTTCTGATTTGATGACCTCGGCCGAAGCCGGAAAAGTGACCTTGATGTGGGGAAGAGATATCCCTTAGCCATTGCACTTTCTCTTTTTTCCTTTAGAAGCCTGGAAGAGTTCTTTATCGGAGAGGTCGTAGCCTAGACCGAAACCTCCTTTGTTATTAGGGAGCTCAATCAAAGAAGCCTTCCTATGTCCTACGGCACCAAGGCCTTGGCCTAACTAATAGCCAAATTTGAGCATCTCCTTGGTGGCCATTAAAGTAGCGAAGGGCCATACTGACTCGAGTTCTGAAGCTCTGGAAATCATGGAGACTAGCTCGAAATTGTGAAAGGTTACCTCCAGAAAGCCATTAGCACCTATGTGGGGGACAGAAGTCTCCTTGAAGAAAGTCAGGGGTTCTTCAGTCATAATAGTAACCATTGTTGGGAAATTTAGATCCCGGTTGATAGAATTAACAAGTTTTAAATCCAAGTTGTTAGTTAGATTTATTATGAATCAATCTTGTTAAGACAAACAAACATCAATATCATATCAAAAATAAATGCAGTGGAAAAGTAAATAAGACAAGATGTGATGACCTAGAAAAACTAATGAAACAAACTAGTTTCATAGTAAAAAACCTAAGGGGAAACCTTTCCGAAAAGCAATCCATTATAGTAAAGAGAAGTTCTAGATCAAGTACAAAACCTTTATCCTTAGACTCTACAATACCTGTAGATGAACTCACAGCAGAAACCTTCTACTACTTCAAAACCTTTAAACTTTTCAATATATGAACGCCACCCTTTTTTATGCACGAATCTTAATACGTGACTAACTTCTTTGCACGAATCCTAGTACATGACTTACTTACCAACTTGAGTAAGAAAAATGTTGGCTGCAAAGTTCTTCATTTCATTAACAATGAAGATCATAGAGAATAAGGCATTGGTCACCTTTTGCATATGTTCTCCTTGTATTCTCTTATGTGACAGCCTTTAAAATAAGTCTTATAAAAAAAAAAACCCTACACATACATGTCAACATGGGCTGAAAATCAGATTTGGAAATCTGAATTTTGTAAGGCTCAGTATTTCTTGATCGATCGAGGAGGTGTCAAGGAGGTGTCGAGGGGACGAGAGCTTTCTCGATCGATCCACCAACTGTTAAGAGGTGTCGAGATTGTGATAAGAAACAATTGAAGAGCTCGATAGATAGCCTAGCTATCGAGAGGTGTCGAGCAGCTATCGAGCTATCTGTTTGCAAGTGTCGAGCTATCTGTCCAGCTTTATTGAACAGCTTTTCTTCACTTATTTCTTTGTCCAATCTTCATGGCTTTAATACTAGACTTGAACAACATGTTTTTTAAAATATTAAACACATCCTAGATCTACCCAAAAAACAAGTAAAGTGTGTTTTGTCAAAGGATTAGTCAATTACATAAAATATTAACATAAGTTCCTAACATGATCCACATATTGGAGCAGAACTCCTCTTTTCCAGTTCGAGTGGAGATCAAGGACACATTGTATTTCCAGGGAATGTGGTGACTATCTTCATAAGGGAATGGCTTAGGCATATGAATGATAACACCCTCTCGAGTCTGCAAATTGGGTGTTATAAAGAACGTCTTTGGATTAATGACCACCAGACTTGGCAACATGGCCTCAAGGGTTTTTGAGCTAGATACACTGGGGATTCTTGAGGCAAGCCTTGACAAAATAAGAGGATCAAAACCTCGGATAGCGGGAATGATAGCGGTTCCCTCTTGAACTGATGATGAAGCTGGCCCTGTAACCGCAAGCAAGGCAGAAACTAGAGGAGTGAATCCCTTTATGGCTGGAGGGGTTTGCCTTTTCTCAGAATCTGATGACCCTGAATCCGTGGGTGATTTTACAATCTCCTCAATGACTACTGAAGAGGAAGGTGCCGGAGCAACTTGGCCAAGGCGTTTCAGTAAATACTTACTCCAATCCTTCCTTGACCCAATTGATATAACATTGTAGTTGGCTTTGACTAGGTAGCTAGAGGACATAAGTTGGCTGCCATATAGTCATCTCTTTGCATCATTTCTCTTTCAATCCAAATGATACCACGCTTGGCTAAACTTTGCACTTGTGCTCAGAGCATTTTATAGTCAAATAGGGCGTGGCTGTCTTCATTGTCACAGAATGAGTAGATTCCCTAATCTTAGGGTTCCCATGATTTTAAGATCAAGGTGGCTCTCTTAGACCAAGGCTTGGAGTATAGCCTTCCATGGGAATGATGGTGAGGAGAAATTTGGAACCCTTTCTTCCATTGTGATGATGGCATTCACATTCCCTTCCTGATGGGGAGGTAAAGGGTTTGTGATGATGTTTGGAGCGGCTACATTATCAAATTGTATTAGCTTTTTGTCAATGAGATCTTGGATACGATCCTTCAAGTGGTAACATTCTTCAAGGGTATGCCCTTCAGCCCTAAAATGGTGTTCTCACTTCTTGGACGAGTCAAAGTTAGGTGATGGAAGGCCTTCCTTGAGTCTCGAAAATATTGGTGTCACTAGCTTCCTTTCTAGTAGGTAAGCATAGAGATCTGCCATGGGCATGGGTAACAAAGTGTACTTTCGATTCTCCCTCCTAAATTGACGAGGCATTTCTGGCCTTCCTCTCCAATTAAAGGCTCTGTTAGGTTCTTAAGCAGACCGATTTTGTTGCTAATAAGGTCTAGTTGCTGGGAGAGCATAAGTAGAAGCAAAACCCCTAGGGCTTTCTGATGCATTATCGACCATATAAACATTGGCTTCCTTGGTCTTGCAACTAGTCATTCTCTTGACTTGCTTTTCAATCATGGAACTCAGAGACTCGGCATCCATAATCTTCTTGTTCCTAATACCCTTATCAATGCGCTCCCTAATAGGGATGAGGCTAACGAAATGAGTGAATTGGGTGTTGATCATCTTCTCATAGTAAGGAGACTTAAGGTCATCAATGAACCACTTAATCATCTCATTCTCCATCATAGGGTTTTGCACTTGTCCAGCTAGCTCACGCCACCTTTGGGCATACTCATAGAAGGATTCCCCACTCTTCTTTTTAGCCCTTTGAAGAACTGTGCGGTCGGGAGCTATCTTGGTGTTGAACCGGCAGTACTCTAAGAAATAATTGGCCATTTCCGTCCAACTAGAAGTCTTTTATAATCTCACATACCATATGGTCGTGGGGTCGGTCAAAGTATCAGGGAAAATCTGGTAGAGCAAAGGGTGATTATCCCTATAGGGACCCATCTTCCTACAAAACATGCACAAACACGCGCAAGGATCTCCAGTACCATCATAGTTGACGAACTCTGGCGCCTTGAACTTGGGACACATAATGACCTAAGAGAAGTTGATTAGACTGTCTAGGCTAATGCTTTCGTGGACGCTGGAGCCCTCTATGATACGAAGCTTCTCAGCTATAGTTTCCACTTGGCTCTTGACTTGGCCTTACCTAGATTCAGGGTTCTTGTCCTTAGAAGGATCTGTTTCCTAGTTATTACGCTGGGGTAGTACATTATGACCCTGTTCCTGTACTGGTGGAGGTTGATTTCCATTCTTAGTCTGGGGACCTCTTTGGCTATGACTGGAAGAGTTTTGTCCTCCTCCTACAATTAACTGTTGCACCATGCGCATCAGTTCTGACATTTGCTCTTTCAAAAGAGTGACTTCCTGAATAGTTCCCTCATGGAGAGAAGTACCATTGGTAGACATCTCTCTTGCGTGAGACCTAGTGATGATGGGATCATGATGTGGTGGTAGCTTAGACTGTTTCCTTTTAGCAATCTTTTGATCCTTAGAAATAGTGGGAAGTGAAAGAAACGGGGTGCATTTGACAAAGTGGAAACACAACACCAAAATCAAGTTAGTTTATGCTCTTGCCATTTAACATGCACCTACCATTTTCATAAAAATGTGGCTTTGCACGGGTATTTATCATGGTGAGTTTCTACTATGATGCAAGATTAATGCAAAAGATAGGCAAGTAACTGAAACTTTCATGACGCGCTTAGTAATGCGGGAAGGACCTTTCCTTTGATTACATGCTTGTACAAACTTTGCTTTTACAATGATGGGTTTGACTACTCCAATAATGGGCCGTTTACAATACAAGAAATGTGACTGCAAGGAGAAAGCTCGGCTTCTGATAACGCAGACTTCTCGAGGAAGCTCTTAGACACTTGGATAACATGGATCTCTTAGACCTTTGGATCCCTTGGGGGAGCCCTTGGATTCTTGACATCTAGGACCTTCTTAGCTATTTTGACATCTTGGCAATTCAGATCTCTTGACAATTTGGAAATCATGGGGCCTCTTGGTGATTTGGATCTCTTGGAGGAGTCCTTGGATTCTTGACATCTAGGTCTTCTTGGCAATTTAGACATCTTTACAACCTAAACGACTTGGACCTCTTGGACCTTTCGATTTCTGACATTTTTCTGACAGTATCTACCCCTAAATAGAGTTTCAGTTACTTGCCACAAATTTTATCTTTGCACAATTAGGTGACAAAACCAATTAGTGTATGCATGAGTGCCCTTATAGGGTGGTAAACCCTTAGGGATATGGTATGATCTAACATGTATGAGCAATGGGGTTGCTTTTCCTAGGGGTTTAATCATGAATGATGTGCAAGCAGGATAGAAGGAACTTGGAGTAGAGCACGATTTCTTTGGCGCAAGCAAAAAGGGCGCATCTGTTACAAGACACTTTTCCTTGACCTCTAACCCTAGAAGGGTATCATTTCCTAGGCTTGGATGTTCACTCTTTAGGTTTTTCCTAGTCCTGATGGGCTTTGGCTTGATCTAGTCCTCACGGGCTTGACATAACTAGGCTAACTGTATGCAAAGGCTTAACTAGTAGGTGGTTCCTGTCTTAGGGTACTCAATTACCATACCCTCCCTTCATGGAAGTTATGGGGCAGGAAGGATCGAGGGGGCCTTTTCAGCTACTCTTGTCCACCCATAGGCCTAAAAGTGCCTACAATATCAGCCCCGAAGCTAACTATGGGTAACACAGCTGATGTTTTGGGGTCCATACACCTACAGATGGGGTGATGAAATTCTTAAAAGAGGTGAGACTTCGCCAGCAGTGTGGAGCTCAGGTTTAGCTCAAAAGGGTGCATATGTCATGCAATTCTTAATGAAGGGGAAAGACTTTTTCAAATCATAGTAGATATATGTATGGAAAGTGGATAAAGGTGTGGCGGAAATTGAAACTCTAAAGGCTAAACTCTCATCGATCCCTAGTGGAGTCGCTAGTCTGTCGATGCCCAGCCTCGATCTTTGGTGGTGGAAAGAAAGCCACCGCCGCCGTAGGCCTACGTTCGACCACCCGCCATGGCGACAAATGTAACCACACAACCATAACCCACTAAGGGTGTTAAGCATAGCAAAGCCTAGAACTAGAGAGACTAGCACGGAAGATAAAGCATAGAAGCAAGCAAGCATAGACATGCAAATGGGTGATCCAAACCCTTTGATATAGGTCGCATATGGATGACGACAAAGACCACAGGGTTTAGATCGGGTCCTAACCATATGGCCAAAACACAAGAAAGAAAGGTAAAGTGAAAAGGGCTACAATAGCACATGACAAGACAAACATAGCCTAGGTCTAAGCATATAAACATGGCACGGAGTGCACAAGCACATGGAAGATGGCATAAAGCAAGTAGAGCAGAGATCTAGACACATGAGCATGTAAGAACATAGATCCAGGCATATAAGCATGTGAAAACCTAGATCCGAGCACGCAAGCATGTAAAAATGTAGATCTAAGCATAGGTAAAATGCATGTGTGAACATGTGAAAGCTTGCACATAAACATGGAAGAACATGAATCCAAGCATATAAGCATGTACGGATGTGGATCTAAGCATAAAATATGGCGAAAAGCATATGAGCATATAGATCCGAGCAAAGCAAAACCATAGACATGGTATCAAACACATGAGCACATAACACTAACAGAAAAACAAAACAAAAAGAGGAACAAAATAAAAGAAACATGGTATAAAACCCTAAGCACATAGATCTAAACATATAAGCATGTAAGAACCTAGATCTAAGCACAAAACATGGCATAAAAACTCTAAGCATCTAGATCTAAACATACAAGCATGTGAGCAAGCATAAAAGAATGTGGAGCTAAGCTAAGAACATGCTAGAAACAAGGTAAAGTAAGAAACATGTCAAAGAAAGCAACAAAGCGTATTATCATGGTAAAAAGAGCAAGAACATGCTAGGGAAAGATTTAGCAGCTGAGTAGAAGGCAAATTTTAGAAAAATGTGTTCCCCTGTTTGGGGTGTGCCTAAATAGCCCTGGGCATGAAAATCGAGGCTGCAGCCATTGTAAAGCTGCCGGCCTCAATCCTCCCCAGATTGGGCCAATCTTGACTCCTTTGGATAAATCTTGATTTTCAGTTTCTAAAAAGGTATGGAACTCAAAAATCCAACGGTCGGATCAAAAGTTATGGCTCTCGGAAGTTTGAGGCGCATCGATTAATGCGTCATTTCGGTTTTCATGATATCTCAGCCGTTCTAACTTTGATTTTGACCCATGAATATTCGTTGGAATGAGAATTTGATAATATTTGTAGTGGCATTGGTTTCAACCCGTTTCAGTAACCGGATTAAAATTAGGGTTTTTGGACCCACCTAAGATCGACTTCGAGTCAAACTTGGTCAAACTCAATCAAAGTTGCTAAAAAACTCTGAGAAGCTTGGGTTTGAAGTAAAAATGTGAAAAATGTAATTTTGTGAGAGTTCGGAACATGTTTGACCTTCGTTTAAACCTAGGACTAACTAGGGGCATTTTCGTCATTTTAGCAGAAAAAGTCACTTTGGTTACTCCGGTGCCTAAACGGGCTGCACCACGTTATTCTAGATGTTCTCATGACTCCGTAGAGAGAAAATAATATTTTTGGAGGGTCTGACACGCAAATTGAGGGCAGACAAAATTGGTATCAACACATCTCATGAGAAAAAATCCATATGGTAGAATTTTAAGGAGGGAACCTAAGAAACAACACCTAAGTACTATACCAAAGTCTTGCTCTTATATATATATATATATATATTATCTATAATTTGTAGATTTTGAATCTTTTGATTTCTTTCAATAGTTATAGATATGGATTATTCTTTTGAAGGTAAGCCATCTTTCTCTTATATTTCTCTATTATTTAGTCATATATATGTACTTTTTTTTGTTTCAATAATTTCTAAGCAGTGAATCATTTGATTCTTTAATATTTAAATTTTTGAGCTTTTTTTTTTTTTTTTTTTTTTTTTTTTTTTTTTTTGCAGTATTTAAAACTGTCTGAGAAATTTTTTGTAAGCCATTTCACAATTAAATAATGACTTCTTCATCAAACTGTAACACAAATTGAATTCATACAAGAGCAAATCATGGAATGGTATAGTTTCTTAATCAATTTAAGATTTTATAAATTATTTTAGTTTACGTCACAAATAGGTAGGTTCTTGTGCATAGCATAGATTAGTGACTAGTGTACGGCATTGCATAAGTTTTCTATCATTAAACGTATAAAACACATATTTAAAGTTTTGCATATTACACAATTTTCTGTAATTAAACGTATAAAACATATATGATTCTTTTACAAAAGTCTTTTTTAACTTGCCCATATTTTAGTACTTATTTTAATAGTAAAGTTATTTATTTTATAAAATGTGTCATTATATTCAATAACAAGATTATCAGAACCACTAATTTTAGTTTTTTATTATTATTTATAATTTGATAATTACAATAACCGAAGAATGATAGATTTTTAGCATTGGAGAACAATGGAATGAACAATGAAAGAAACAATACAATTTAAACAACAAACACTAATTTTAATTTCTTGAAGGCATGATGAAATCACTTTCATTAGACAATATTTGCACCCATGACCAAGTTGTTAAAGATTTTTTACAAACTTGTCCCAAAAATACAACCAAATATATTAGATTCTACACATTGCAATCATGAGGAAGACTTAGAGGGTTTCTAGTATTTTTAATCGAAAAATATTGTTATGTTATAAAGACTTAGGATTTCATGTATTTAGAACTCTAATATGTATTGTTGGCAAACTATGATCAAAACAAGTTGGTTAGTCTTGTATAAACTTGCTCAAAGTTGGTTCTTTTATGTAAAGTTGGAATTGAACTGATGCAGTAGTTATTGTGCATCTCGGTCTGGCTCGATCGATCGAAGCTTAGTCTCTATCAATCTAATCTCAGGTAGAATGCGTTTTTACTGCATAATTCCAACTCAACCCTAACTCCTAAAACATTTAGGGTTTTATGTTTTTGCCCTAGGTATATAAGGTAAACCCTAACCACGATTTAGATGTTGCTCATATTGCTGTTTGTGTGAATCTCTTGTGAGATTTGTGAGGAGCCTTCCTTCACACAAGCTTAGGATTATCAAGAAGAGATTTCTTCAAGAACTTGATGATCACTCAGTTGTTACACTAAGGAGCTTAAAGATACGCAAGTGGGGATGCTTGTACTTGCTGAAGAATCCAAGAAAGAAAGAGTCTGTGGTCTCGGAGCTTACACGTGGTCGTGTCAGTAAGTTTTCTACTGGTGGATAGAATAAGATGTTAGTGCTCTAAATCTTATTGTAAAACTTCAATTCTTTCTATAGTGGATTTAAGTTTACCTTGAGGATAGCTAGGTTAAATCCTCCCTAGGTTTTTTACCGATTTGGTTTTCCTAGGTGATCATATATTTGTGTTATTTATATTTTCACTGCTATACATGATATGATTTTTTGATTATGATAACATAGATCTGAAATTTGAACTAAGTAATCACTTGGCTAATTTACTAGGTTAATCTGGTTGTGTTTTAAGGGGTCTAAAAATATACAAGTGGTGTCAGAGCAGGTAGCTCTTTGTTTATAGATCTTTTGATCTCTGAACTGATCCTTGACCCCCTGTTGTCATGGAACACAAACACTCTCTAGTTATTTCTCCTAACTTTGATGGGAATAATTATGCTTATTGGAAAGTAAGAATGAAAGCATTCTTGAAATCTATTAATAAGAAAGTCTAGAACTCCGTTGAGTACGGATGGGAGAAGCCCACTACTCCTATAAGTGAGTGGCAAACTTCTCAAAAAGAAGTAGCTGGGTTCAATAGCAAAGCTATGAATTCCATCTTTAATGTTGTTTCTATGGAGAAATTTAAGAGAATCTCTAATGTAGAGGTGGCTCATACTGCTTGGAAAATCCTCCAGATTGTGCATAAAGGCACAAAGGCTGTCAAAATAAATAAGTTACAACAATTAACTTCTAAGTTTGAGAGCATTAGGATGTCTGATGATGAATCCTTTGATAAATTTTATGTTAAACTTAATGACATTGTTAATTTTGCATACATGGATGTGGACTCAAAGTGATGGGTGAAATCTATGATCAATCTAAAATTGTTAGGAAGATTCTTAGATCTTTAACTGAAGATTTTAGACTCAAAGTGACTGTTATAACTGAAAGTAAGGGTGTGAACTCCATCCCTGTTGATGAACTTATAAGATCTCTTCAGTCCTATAAGTTGGACCTACCCAAAACTAGCAAATCCAAGTCAATGTCTCTTAAGTCAGTTGATGATGTTGAGGTTGGTAAATTTGATGATAAGCTCTCTGCTACAGAGATTGCTGACCTTATCAAGAACTTTAGAAACTTTCTTAGGAACAGTAACAGAAGGGCAAGAGGTACAAATAGTGCTGAACCTAGAAACTTTAGGAAGAATGATCCCACTAAGGTTAACAACAATGAAAAACCTAGAGAAAAAGTTGATCAATCTTCAAATAATTCTTTGGGTCCTCAGTGTTTTGGATGTCAAGGGTATGGTCACATGAAATCTGAATGTCCTACATACTTGAGGTCTAAAGGGAAGGCTATGGTTGTAACCCTTAGTGATAATGAAGGTTTTGATGATGAATCCGGATGTGACGAGGATGAAAATTTCATTGCTTTCATTGTTACTGCTGTAGTTAATGAAAGTGTGTCTGTTGAAGAGAACCCTTCTGATGGGGAACTCTCTGAGGATGCAGATCTTTAAGAAGTCTACAATAAACTTTGCAAAGTTGCTACAAATGATGCCATGAATGTAGAATTAGACTTAAAGAAAATTGCATCTCTTGAGCTTGATAAGAAAAATTTGCTTGTTAAATTATCTAATGCTAATGAACTTTTGAATAATGTGAAAACTGAGAATATGCTTTTGCTTGATAAAGTTAAATCTTTGGAACATGTTTATTTGTTACTAGATCTGCTAGTTCTAAACTTGATCAAATATTGAGTATTCAAAAGGCTCATTCTGACAAATCTGGATTAGGTTTTGTTGAAAGCATCTCTGTGTCTACACCAAATTCCACAAACTTTGTTCATTCTTCTTCCTTTGAACCTCCTGTAAGTGAGGTTGTAAGTAAGACTGCTAAACCTGTAGAGGTCACACCTCCTAGGAAGATTAGGGTTAATTTGAAAGAGTCCAAACCTAAGGAGTCTATCCCTTCTAAGGACAAGATACATGGTAAGCCTGTTTGGGTTTGTTATTTTTGTGGAAAGTCTGGACACATTCATCCTAACTGTTACAAGCTGCAAGCAGCTAAGCGAGCATATAGGCCAAAAGTGCCTGTGCCTTAAGCACAAGATCCTATGACTCTTATTGGTGAATTGGTAAAGACTTTAAACCTTTATTCCAATTCTAGAGCTGGAAATCACTTTAATGTGAATAAGAACTCAAATGCTCGTAATGCATCTAAAAAGTTTTGGATGCAAAAGGCTCGATCTAATTGAGTCTTTCTAACATGGTTTTTGTGCTTCATTACTCTACCTTTTGTGACCTTTGTTCGTTGGTTTTTGTTTGTTTTCTTTTTGTTTTTAGGATTTGCATTGCATAACATTCATGCATTTCATTCTAGGACTGTTTTTGTTTCCTTTTTTTTTTTTAAAGAAAAAACAAAAGGGGAAGCTAATTGTGTTTTGTATTTATTCTTTTGGTTTTTGAAAACAAGGTTGGTTAATTTATTTTCACATAACATGTCTTTGTACATTGTTTAGCTTGAATGAGCTTATTTATTGCACTTTACTAGTTAAAGCTTTGTAGTGCACGTTGTGTAGGAAAGATGTTTATGGTTTTGATCACTTTGTTTTGATCTTAAAGTCACATGTCTTTGACTATCAGACTTGAACCTTTTGAGAAAAGCATAAATAACTATCTCACCACTGTTCACTAGCAAATCATGAACACCTTAGTGCATATCGTAAGATTTTGTGCTCAAGAAAGTATAGCATATGCACAAAAAGAACATAAAGTGTCGTCTCAGTTTAAATGCTTAAAATTGATGTGTACATTATTGGACTTAACGCTAAATCAAATAAATAAAATTGGTGTGTACATTATCTCGGCTATTTTAATAAGTTTCTAAACAACTAAAATTGGTGTGTACAATATGAGACAAAATTCAATAAATTTACATGATTGCAAGCTTATGATTTAGAAGATGTGAGAGTTATATGATGTAACTCTTTAGGTGATAATCTCTTTTAAATTCTTACGATGAATTTTGTAGACTTTGTGTTTGATTTTTATTCACATATCACCTCACATGTATCTCAAGCTTTTGCTAGTTACACACACTACATGAGTTACTCTTTGCTAAACTTTGTACATGTTATTGTGTGTGTTTTTGGTTTGACTAACCAAGTTTGAAAATCCTTTGAGTTTTATGCAAAACAAAGTTGTTGCTTGAGAATTTAAAGGGAGATTGTTTGAAAATCTAAATTTTGGGAAAATTGGGTTTAAATCTTGTGTTTTTGAAAAGTATTTCATCTCATATTTATGCATTTTACTCATAAAATTCATTGCTTTGAGTAGAGTTTGCATCAAAATCTATTGTTTTTCAAAAATTCATCTTTTTTACAATTTCAATCGATTGAACCTGTTCTTCGATCAATCGAAATTGCGATTGAAAATTTAAGTGAGCCTTTGTTTGATCTGATAAATCGAAACTGATTTTTGATCAATCGAAAATCGTAAATAAGGTTTTTTAAAAATCTGGGTTTGACTTGTTCAATCTCACTTTTTCAAAAGTTTTTAAACTTTTCTCTCTCTTCGATTTGGACTAGGCTCCACTTTAATTTTTTGTCGTTTTCCTCCAGATTTTTTTGCAAAGTTTTCCTCACCCGAGATCGGTAAGTCCATTATACCCTTTTTTTTTCATGTATCATGCATTAATTCATGGTTTTGTGGGTAAATTTTTGGACCTATGGAAAATTGAGTTTTTCAAAATTTATCTTTTTTACAATTTTGATTGATTGAACCTATTCTTCGATCAATCGAAATTGCGATTGAAAATTTAAGTGAGCCTCTGTTTGATCCGATCAATCGAACGTAAATAAGGTTTTTTAAAAATCTGGGTTTGACTTGTTCAACCTCACTTTTTCAATAGTTTTTAAACTTTTTTCTCTCTCTCCGATTCGGACTAGGCTCCACTTCAATTTTTTGCCGTTTTCCTTCGGATTTTTTTGCAAAGTTTTCCTCTCCCAAGACCGGTAAGTCCATTATACCTTTTTTTTTTTTTTTTTTTAATGCATTAATTCATGGTTTTGTGGGTAAATTTTTGGACCTATGGAAAATTGAGTTTTTCAAAAATTTATCTTTTTTACAATTTCGATCGATTGAACCTGTTCTTCGATCAATCGAAATTGCGATTGAAAATTTAAGTGAGCCTTTGTCTGATCCGATCAATCGAAATTGATTTTCGATCAATCGAAAATCGTAAATAAGGTTTTTTTAAAATTTGGGTTTGACTTGTTCAACCTCATTTTTTCAAAAGTTTTTAAACTTTTCTCTCTCTCTCCGATTCGGACTAGGCTCCACTTCAATTTTTTATCGTTTTCCTCAGGATTTTTTTGCAAAGTTTTCCTCTCCTGAGACCAGTAAGTCCATTATACTCTTTTTCTTTTTTTTTTTCCCCTCTTCATGTTTCATGCATTAATTCATGGTTTTGTGGGTAAATTTTTGGACCTATGGAAAATTGAGATTTTTGATTATTCAAGCTTTATTTTCTGAAATTGATTAATGGGTTTTTGTGCTAGGATGTTATAAACCTGATCTTGATGAGTTAATTTGATCAATTTTGAGTTTTGTGAGAAATTGAATTTTCTAGGGCTTGAATGTACCCGAATTGGGGATTTTGTTCAAATTGAGTTTAATTGGTGAAATTGGCTTATTAAATTAATGTAATTAATCATTATATTACGTATTCTAATTTATGTGATGATCAATTGGTCAAATTTTTTATAAAACAAACAAGTGGTTTTCAAATTTTTGGGGTCTTTTTTAGAAACTTTATGCTCAAGCCAATTTTGTGAATCTAAACTTAATTTAAACTTAGTTCATTGTATTAGAACATGCATCATGACATTTAACTGTTCATGCATCATATAGATTTTTGTTCTATATTTGTTTTGTGCTAACTTGCAGTCTACCCTTGATTTTTCCTTTTTTGTTTTTTTTGGTTCTGCTTTGTGTCTTTGTCCTTTCCTTAGTATCATGCCTAGGAAGACTAGAGCCCATAGGACTCCCTCCACTTCTTCTGAGTCTCCCTTTAGGAGTGAGCTGTTTAAGGATGCCAAAAGCAGAGAGGCCTTTGATAAGTTGAACAGTAAGAGAAAAATTTAGGCTGAGCATTTTGTTCTACTAGATGAGTTAGATCCTGCCATTAGGGAAAACTTTGAGAGTAGAGGCTGGTTGTCTTTGTTGGAGATAGATCATCCCCACCCTATCGCCCTGATTCGAGAATTCTATTTGAACCTCTCTTGCCACGTCTATGATTCCAACACCCTTGTTCGGAGTTGGATACGAGGTGTTGAGTTCACCATTACCCCTAGGGTAGTGGCTGAGGCTCTTGGGGTTCCGGTTGTTAGGCAGCCCGTTTATCCTTATAAGGAGTCTCCACCCTTAGATGACGTCATATCATACATCACTGGGTCTTCTATCAAGTGGGGTTCTGATTCTCAGATCACGTTCGCTGAGTTCACTGAGACTACCTATCTTTTTCTTAGGATATCGTGTCATTCTTTGTGGCCTATCTCTCATCTCCACACCATCCCTATTGAGCGATGTGTGTCTTTATATGCCCTTGTTTCTGATGCTTCTATTTCTTTACCTTATCTGTTTCTTCGTTCTTTGAACGAGATTTATCGAAGTAGCGCTGTTGGTCATGCTCTTGTTTATCTTATATTCATTCATAGGATTTTGTTTTTTTTAGGTTTAGATGGTTTCCCTGCGTCTAAGCCCGTACACATTACTGGTCCCATAGCTGCCACTTTCCTTCGGTAGAGGGTTGCTCACTTGAGAGCTTGAGTTCAATCTTCTGGTGCTATACTCCCTCCTTCTTCTTCTATAGGTGATGCACAGGTTGAGGCGTCTGGTGCTAGTATTGGTGTTGATGTTCCTCCATTGATTACTTCGGATGCTTTTGACATTCGACGTATGTTGGATCATGTCTTGATCATTCAGGCAGCTCAAGGACAGGATTTGGTGGACTTGCTTGATGAGGTTTGTGCTTTGCGTGCCGAGTTGGCATATTTTAGATGATCCCCTACATCTCCCCTTTTTGATGGTGGCTTCTGATTATTCTTTGGCATTCCGTCACAAAAAGATGGAGTAGTTTTTAGAGCTTGCTTGTAGAGTTTTTGTTGATAGAGGGAGTTTTGATCTTGTTTGGAGCCTATGATGATTAGATTGTATCTAGGAGTCGCACCTTGTATTTACATTTTTGTTTGGCTCTTGATGTATTGTTGTTGGGCTATTCATGTTAGGGGGAGATACCTTTATTCTGTTTCTTGTTTCACTGCTTATTGACTTATTTTTTTGAGATATTCATTGATATATGTCTTTATTTTATGTTTTGGTGAAATCAAGAATTTATTTTGTTTACTTGTATTTTCCACACATGCGTTTATGCGTTTGTTGAGTATTTCAGGAAATATAGGTTGATTCTATTGAGTTGTTGTCTACACTTGTAATTGATGGATAGTAGTTAGGATTGGATTTGTTTTGTAAAGGGCTTTATTTTGTAAACTATGAACTTTTAGTTATGTTTTGTCACGGATTGCCAAAGGGGGAGTTTGTTAGGGGACTTAGGATTTCATGTATTTAGAACTCTAATTTGTATTGTTAGCAAACCATGATCAAAACAAGTTGGTTAGTTTTGTATAGACTTGCTCAAAGTTGGTTCTTTTATGTAAAATTGGAATCGAGCTAATGCAATAGTTATTATGCATTTCGACCTGGCTCGATCGATCGAAGCTTAGGCTCGATCAATTGAATCTCGGGTAGAATGCATTTTTACTGCATTATTCTAACTCAGCCTTAACTCCTAAAACGTTAAGGGTTTCATGTTTTTGCCCTACGTATATAATGCAAATCATAGCCACGTTTTAGATGTTGCTCATATTGCTGTTTGTGTGAATCTCTTGTGAGATCTATGAAGAGCTTTTCTTTACACAAGCTTAGGATTATCAAGAGGAGATTTCTTCAAGAACTTGATAATCATTCAGTTGTTGCACTAAGGAGCTTAAAGATACGCAAGCGGGGGTACTTGTACTTGCTGGAGAATCTAAGAAATAAGAAGTCCGTTATCTCGGAGCTTGCACGTGGTCGTGTCAGTAAGTTCTCTATTGGTGGGTAGGAATAAGATATTAGTTGTCTAAGTCTTATTATAAAACTTCAATTCTTTCTATAGTGGATTCAAGTTTACCTTGAGAATAGCTAAGTTAAATCCTCCTCAGGTTTTTTACCGGTTTGGTTTTCCTAGGTGATCATATCTTTGTGTTATTTATATTTTCGCTGCTATACATGATATGATTGTTTGATTGTGATAACCTAGATCTGAAATTTGGACTAAGTAATCACTTAGCTAATTTACTAGGTTAATACGGTTGTGTTTTAAGGGGTCTAAAAACATACAAATATGAAGTTAACATGGAAGTGAAAGTTAAAACATATATACATATATATATATATATATAGAGAGAGAGAGAAAGAGAGAGAGAGAGAGAGCATGGGGTAGTAATCACTGTTGGGTTAAGATAACTTGATCCTGATTAATTAATTCAATTGCCCAAGTTGATTAATTAGGTTCAATTGCACGCAAATCGTGGAGGCACCAACAAATTACCAAAAATACTAAATGCAGTGGAAAATAAATTTGACACGGTAATTTGTTGACAAATTGGGAAAATCTCACAAGGCAAAAAGCCTACTAGGTGATTTTAAGATTATCACTTCTAAGAATCTACTAATCAACAATTAAGTGGTTACAAGTATAAGGAATCTTACTAACTACCCTTGGCCTATCCCGAAATACCAACCTACAGTTGAACTTTCACTTCAATACCCAATTGGACTTGATCTTGTAGTAGCCTTCTTTCCCTTGACTCACAAACCTTCAATTTGTGACTAACCCTTTTATACGGATCCCAAGCACATGACTAACTCTCACAACTTGAACATATGTTGTTGTCTGCAAAGTTCTTCACTTTATCAACAATGAAGATCTGGAAGCACTCGGTTACAAATCCCTATAGTGTACAAACGTAGTAGTTTCACATAGAGAAGATAAGTTTCTTAGTCTCTGTATTCGTGTGTGACGGCATTTAAAATAATCTTTATATGTGTCTAGGGTTGTGAGAAAAGAAACCCCAAGCAAATATACAAGGTTGGGTTGAATTTCAAATTTGAAAATTTTGAAATCGTAATTCTCGATAGATCGAGCTATCTATCGAGCTTCACATTAACTCTAGATAGCAGGCATCTATCGAGCTATTTGTTGAGACTTAATGATCAGCTTTTCTTCACTTGTTTCTTGGACCAATTTTCATTTTTTTTAAACTTGACTTGAACAACATGTTTCTTTAAGTACTAAACTCATCTTAGATCTATCCAATTACAAGTAAAGTGTATTTTATTAAGGATTAGCCAATTACATAAAATATAACCCTAACAATCACAATTTTGGTCATAAAACTATATAGACCGCAATTTTGTATAATTTCACCTAGCCCTCACTTGACACACGATCAAGCCATCTTCAAACAGATTATGAGAAGTTATACCAAAAATAATGGTATAAAATTAGTTCCAATGACGACGTTGATGACAAGGATTTAATTTGTTCGATCTTTCTTGATAGTATTATCAGTGGGAGAAGTTATTGGCACATCAACATCATCCCCAAGGTACAACAAAATAACCACCTTTTGTATACTTGACAAATACATACAAATTTGTAAGGTAAAAGCTCCACAATATAATACCTCCTATGTATACCCAGAAATTAGGAAAGTTTTTATTTTTAATTTTATTATTTATTCAAAGAGTGGAAGGCTGTAGGAAACAAGGTGGCTCTGGATGGAGTTTGGGAAGAAACTCTCTTTTGTGTAGTGTAAAGAGATCCCACAAGAGAGCTGTTAATATGCCTAAGAGAGAGGAAAAAAAAAAAAAATCTTAAAAATGTAAACTAATTGAAACTAGGTTTAACTCACACCCATTAACAATATAATAATGGACAATAATCAACACTTAAGTTATAGATATGGGGCAAAAGTGGGATACCACTCTCTCTTGTAGGTGCTTTATGAAAACGGGTAAAAAAAAAAACTTCTACAACGTACACAATGTTTATAAGGAATTATAAATGATGCAGTGCACCATGGAGGAGCATGCAGTAAGAGAGAATGGCATTAGAGCATTCACAGCGGTGCATCTAAAATTTTAGCTATTTAGCTACACAAAAAGTCACTTTATCTATTTTAGCTACACACATGCTACAGCAGTAGATCTATTTTAGCTTTTAACATAATAAAATAATATAAACACTACAATAAAATAATATTTCATTCAACCACCAACACAGAACAACAACCACCATCAAACCCATAAAAATCACCGCACAACCACAACTCCATCGTGCCCATCAAAACCATTGAAGAAGGAAAAAAAAAAAAAAAAGTTGAAAAATCACAGCTGGAAACACAAACCTAGCCCAAAACACAAATCCAAAACACAAGCATAGCCCGAAACACAAAGCTGAAACACAAGCACAGCCCGAAACACAAAGCCGAAACACAAGCACAGCCTAAAACACAAAATTGAAATGCTGAAAATAGAGAAGAGAGGCCGAAATGGGTTAGGTCGGCGGCCGAACGTGGGTCGAAAACAAAAACCCAACCCGAAACACAAAGCCGAAACACAAAGTCAAAACACAAGCACAGCCCGAAACACAAAACCAAAACGCCGAAAATAGAGAAGAGAGGCCGAAATGGGTCAAGTCGGCGGCTGAACGTGGGTCGGCGGTGACGGGTCTGTGGCGGCTGAGCTCGTGCAGATCGGTGATGGGTCTCTGAGGAAGAAAGAAGGGTCTGGGTTTGTGGAGGAAGAAAGAAGAGATGGAGAGGCAGTGAGCAGAGTGAGATTGAGAGAGAGAGAGAGAGGCACGGTGAGAGTGAATGGGAGAGAGAGAGAGAGAGAGAGCAAGTGGCCTTTTTTTAATCAAAACCGGAATAAAATAACGCATTTTATTTTTAGCTTTGATGAACAGTGCACATCTATATAAAGATGTGCACTGTAGCAAATCATTTAAAATTTTAACTTTTGCCTCCACTGCTGCAGCGTGATTTCTGTGTTTGTGGAGCTAAATTTTAGCAATATAGCATTATAGCCACACTGCTGTGAATGCTCTAAATATGGATGCAAGTAAATACTATCTCTATATATGACATTTAACGATATATAGTAAACTATCCTTTTATTGTGAAATTATATTTCTTTCTAAATACAGTATTTTATATTTTTCTAATTTATTGTAAACTCGAATTATGCATATAAACTTAATGCAGAGTAATCTTTATTTTGTTATAGAGATACTCAATAATTAGATGAAAAAGGTCATTTCATATCACAAATAGTCTACATCGATAGTCTACACACACAAAAGGCATAAGGATACAATTTCATCTAAAACATAGCAGACACAACAAAGTGTGATTCTTATTACAATACCCCTTTAGATTCAAAGCTTAGCAGACACACCGATGTGTCTTACAAGTTCCACGGACCCATATGAAACACAACCATCTTTATTTTTTTTATTTATTTTTTAGCCAAAACAAACTCAAACTTAAAACATCACAAAATGTAACCAACAAGATTACACAACCATCCAAAATCATTAAGAAATGCAAGTACTTCCAGATTTGGGCTTAACCATTGCCAAAACTTTTCCTCTTCTGTTCAACATATTCATAAACCTTCTTCTGGTCAGGAAGAGTCTTGGCCACAGTCTCTTTCTGCAAGCACCTCTTAGCCCATGCAACAATCTTGGGGCACTCTGCCTCTATGTTGAATTCTCCTAAGGTCTCAATTGCATAGAACCAACTGTAGTAGGGGATAAGAGAAAGATCCACAAACCCAAATGTTTCATCCCCAAAGTAAGGCTTGTCTCCAAGCTCTCCCTCCAATATCTTGAAGATTTCAAAGAATTCCTTCTTGCCTGCCTCTTTTTCTTCTCCTTTTGTGGTCTATATCTTCCTTAAAACTTCAATTACCTACATATTCCACACATTTTACTACCACTTCCCACATATTATATAACGTGCTTGAACAATGACATTGACCGTAGTGAATTTCAAATCAAGTCCACTGGGCCAGGAGATTATTTCTTTAAACCTTAGCAAAGGCGGAAGGCCCATATAAGATGCTCTTAGTTGCAGGACATTAATCTTACTCAAATATATTAAATCCGTAGTAAATCAACTTTCATTATTGACGGTGAGATAGAAGAACAAGACTCAGTATATTGGACTTAAAATCACTTTTTTTTTTCAATCACAACACTTTCTATGATCTGCTAGAACTCGCAGACTTTAATCATGTTTGGTCAAAATGTCAAATTAAGTACTAGAGTCATCATGTCTAATTGAATCTTACAAGTATCATAGCCATTATAAGACCTGCAAAATACTAAACTCTAATAGAATCTAAACATTAAACACAATAGGTTTTTTTTTTTTTTTTCCCGAGAATTCTGGTGAATCTAACTTAATATTAATCCTAAAAAAAAAAAAAAAAATACAAAAACAAAAACAGAACGTACAAAAGGAAAGAGAGTGAAAAGAAATCGCAGAAAACGTACCTTCTTATCAACAAAATCAGCCCAGAACCTGGAATGAGCTCTCTGGTAAGGATCAATGGGCAGCAATGGACACCTGTCCTTCCAGACCTCATCTATGTACTGAACAATGATGAGGGACTCACACACCGGTTTCCCGTTGTGGATGAGAACTGGGATCTTCTTGTGAATGGGGTTCATCTCTAAAAGCAGAGGACTCTTGTTGTTCAACAAGTCCTCGTCCTTGTACTCATACTTGATACCCTTCTCAGCCAGAGCAATCCTCACCCTCATCCCAAACATACTGGGCCAGAAATCTAGCAGAACCACCTCGTCCGCCATTGTCACAGAACTGAAGATATTGAAGCAAAATAGAAAGGGCAGGGAAAAGAAAGGAGAGATGGTATTGCGTCCTTGACTTTTTTTTTTTTTTTTTTTAAAATCTACTGCGTATGAATTTTATTGTGAAGGAAACAGAGTAATTACAAAATAGAAAAAAACTGGGTTGCTCCAAAAAAATATGGCTAAACCAAAGTCGATCGCTAGTCTGTTTCATGTTGACCGAGATGCTAAAATGTGGAACGCAACATTAGCTTCTCTAGGAATTAGGAATCCAACTATAACTGTAATTTGGTATTAATGTTGCCAATCTGAAAGAATAGAAATCCTCCATGTTTCTGAGCTGCCTGGTGATATAAGAGCATCCACGGAAATCTTTGAGTGGCTTTCTATTTTCACAATTAAGGCCCTGTTTAGTATCGGTGTTTAAATAACGAAAACTGTTGTTTAAATAACATAATACGTATTTTCACACAATTTTTTACCTAAACATATTTTCACAAAACTTAAATAACATTACTAAAATTTTTTTTCTAAACGGACCCTAAAACATTGGTCAAGAGCAAGGAGTAGCCCACATGATTGCTTCAGTTCCAGCTTTGACGGGACACTTTGTCTCTTTTGACTCCCCCCCCCCCCCCTAATAATTAGCTGTTTTCTTATAGGGATAATTACACATAGCCCACCTGTGGTTTGGGCAAAAATCATTTTGCCTACCCGTGGTTTGAAAAGTATCACTTAACCCACCTGAGGTATGTTTCCGTCACTCTCCGTAACCTACCTCGGTCTCTGCCGTTACAAAAACACCTTTTAACCCCAAAACAGAACATAACGAGAATCAAAACACCAAAAACTCAAAAACTATTCGAGAGAGAGACTAGAGGTGCGATCAGCTTGTTCTTTGTGGTTTGGAGCGACTGGAGGGGGAGAAAACACTTGGTTTGCATCATCGAAGCTAGGCAAGGTATGTGTGACTGTTGTTCATCGCGACCCACCCATGTATTTGTGTCTGTTCTTGATTTAGGGTTTCAGATTTTGTTCAAGTGCAAACTTACTATGTGAAAGTCTAAATTTGTACTTCCTAAGAATCGTGTTATGTTAATATGTCTTCATCAAGTGGTAACTTCTCGGGTTCATGTGGACATATGTGCAATGAACAGACTTGTGTTTTGAGAACAAGTTTGAGTTTGTACAATTTTGGGAGGAGGTGCTTGGGTTGTAGCCGTTATAAGGTTGGTCCTAAGTGTCCTTTCTTTGTTTGGCTTGATAACCCATCCTGTCCTTGTGGGAATGAAACTGCACCTTTGTCTCTAGAGAAGATGTCTAGGCTTCAGAGTGCTCTCCAACTTGTCAATGAGAGGGAAAGGACAGCTCTGGAAACAGCAGAAGAAGCTAGGAAAATGGCAGAAAAGGCTCTTGAAGAGGAAGCCAAAGCCAAGAAGAGGGAGAGAAAGGCTCGAGCTATCTGTGCAAAAGCTAAGGAAAAAGCATTGTTTGCTGAAGAGAAGCAAAGAATGTGGAAGTCTGCATGCATTTTGTCATGGATCTTTTTTGTTATTGTCATGTTGTTGTGTTTTGGCTCAATTGAGTTCTCTGGAGTGAAGCGACCTAGATTGTTGCCTTGAAGTAGTCAACTGGTTAGTAGAGATAGTTATGGCAATGTTGTTAATGAATTTGCATTGTAATAGCACTAGACTACTAATGCAATGTTTTGATGCGTCAATGAATGAAAAATTGGTCAATTAATGAGTATTTTGTGCATACCATAACAACCATTCAATGGAAGAATTGGTCAATTATACTGGTCAATTATCAAGAATTTGCATTGTGAATGAAGAATTGGTCAATTACGAATGACCTGTGCATATCATAACAATATACTTGGAGGTCAATTATCAATGACCTGGTCATACCATAACTTCCATACACTATATTGGAAAAATATACTGTCAATTAGTTTGAAAATAGTGTAATTTAGTTTGAACAAATAATGTCAATTGAATGGAAATTATGTCAATTATCAATGAGTTGTGATTTAGTTTGAACAAATAATTTAGATACAATCTAAACTTCCATACACCATAACTTCCATAAACTAAACTTCCATGTAATTTAGTTTGAACAAATAATGTCAATTGAATGGAAATTATGTCAATTATCAATGACTTGTGATTTAGTTTGAACAAATAATTTAGATACAATCTAAACTTCCATACACCATAACTTCCATAAACTAAACTTCCATGTAATTTAGTTTGAACAAATAATGTCAATTATCAATGACTTGTGCATATTGTAACAACCATTCCACAATAACAACTTCGATACAATCTATATTGGAAAAATATACTTGGACACAATCTGTAGTAGTAATAAATAAATTTCCATATAATTTAGTTTGGACAAATATTGTTCCATACAAACTGTAATACCACAACTTCCATATAACAATCTGGAGTGTATTGTACTTTAATTACAAAAAAGCACATTCCAAGGATAGCTACACATATATATACATATATACACATACATATAATTGCTCAAAACAAGGTGATTGTTTTTTACACTAATTGATAATTACAAAAAGCCAACAGTGGTCTTCATAAAAAAACAAAAAGGCCCACATGTTCCCACTAGCTTTACTCCCAATGCTAGCATGCGTACCCACTAGCTTCATTCATTTCTTGCCTTTACTCTTTCCTCTTTCCACCCACTAAATTCATTTTTGGTGGCCTTTGTGCAATAAGCTATCTTCTAGTCCTCACACCACCAGTGCTCCTATTTGCATGTGAAGGCCACAAAATAAAAAATAGATCTACTTGTTAAAAAATATTCCAGTCTACACAACCATCCAGGAAAGAGGTTAGTCAACCAAGTCACCTATGAAGAACTTGGTAAGGTATCCCAAGTCTCCCTAGGTGTGTCAGACTCTGGCTGTGAGGAAGAGAACCATCCTGCTCTCCTGTGAGATGGCCTAGGTTGATTTCCTTGCTGTGAGGATGATGAACGCTGAGTGGTAGATATCATGTTGTAGGTTTGGGTAGGTTGCTGGGATGGTGGCCTTTGTGCAGGCTCAGGTGCAGATCTAGGTGCAGGCTCCCCTCGTCTTGCCTACGACAAAACCCAGTTTCAATACAGTGTTTATTGTAAGTTTAAAAACAAGGTTTTTTTTTTTTTTTTTTTTTTTTTTTTTTTTTCATTTAAATCCTAATTACTTACAACCTTTTTTCTTGCAAGTCTCTGTCTCCTCTGCCATGGTGTCTCCCCAGTGATGCCAACCTTGCACTCTCTTGAGTTATGCCCTTCCTTTTTGCATTTCCACATCTTACAGGTCTGTTCAGCCTACTTGCTTTGTAAGGGTTCCTAGGCTCATCAGAAGCCCTCTTTCTTTGCTTGGGTGGTCTGCCTGGTGGTTTGTATATGTAAGGTGCTATGGGAGCAGGCTATCCAGTTTCAGCCCATTCTGACTGGCCATGCATGGGAGGAAGTACCTCCTTGTATATCTTCACGTAAGTTTCTTCGAAGTAGCATGGGTGGGTATAGTCTTCTGGTGTCTCAATGTTTGTATAAATGGCTGTTATGGCATGTTTGCAGGGAATGCCATTTAAGTCCCAAAACCTACAGCTACATGTCTTCTTCACCAAATCAACTACATGCCTTTCATATTGACTACCTACCTCATAAAGGAAACTCCCAGCTGGGGTAGCACTAAATGGCTTACTTTCAACCTTCAATTTCTCCAACCTATCTTGTATGCTTGGACACAACTTTCCAGCATACTTCTGTATCCCTTCCCTTTTTGTGTAAAGCCTAGTCATAAGTCTAACCCTAATCCACTCCAACATTGCCAAGATAGGCTTGTTCCTAGACTTCAATATCATTGCATTAAAAGATCCACACAAATTATTTACCAAACAATCTATTAAGGCCCTAGTACTGAAGTGTGACCTTGTCCACTATGCAGGTGCAATGTTTGCAAGATACTTGTATGCCTTTCCATCCAAATCCCTTATGTACTGCATCCATCTCTCAAACTCCCTTACTGTTGTGGCAGCAGCACACCTCCACAGTGCATCCTTCAGCTCCAATCCCTTGTGATCAACTTTGAAATTGTTGTAGATGTGTTTCACACAGTATCTATGCTCCACAGTAGGGAATAGTGTCTCTATTGCAGGTATAAGCCTCTGCAAATAAGCAAACAAACAAAAAAAATAAGTTAGTTCAGCAAACAAAGTAAACTATTCAAGTGTAACAAGACAAAGTAAACTTGCAGACCTTTTGTCTATCAGAAATGAAGACCAACTAAAGCTCCTCTGGCCTCCCTATATCATCAGCAAAAATTTCAAAAAACCATATCCAAGACTCCTTGGTTTCTTGTTCAACAGTCATGGCTACTGGAAAAATGTTGTTATTTGCATCCTTGGCAGTGGCAGATAAGATTTGCCCACCAAATCTGTGCTTTATGTGACAACCATCTAAACCTATAAATGGCCTACATCCACCTAGAAATCCTACCTTCTGAGCATTGAACCTAACATACATCCTCTTAAATTTTGGCTGGGAAGTCTCATCAGCCATTTCTGTCTGTAGTATAACCTCACTACCTTTGTCTACAGTGGTTATCATTTGTGCATAGTCCCTAAGGACACCATATTGCAGTTGCTCATCTCTATTGATCAAATCTTTTGCCTTTCTCTTTGACCTATACAGTTGGTTTACACTTAGGTCAACAGACAAATTTTGCATCACATCTTTATGTACACCACTCACCTCCCAATTTGGATTTTTGCTAAAATCCTCAATGAACCTCTTAGCAACATAAGTTGATGTCGCTTGGCTGTTTTTAAAAGACTTAGGGCAAGTACAATCATCAGTTAAGGTCTTAATTTGAAATGTTAGCTCTTCACTTATTTGAGATGTATAACATCTCAACCCACACCCATTCTTGTAGTGAACTGATATCTTGGTCCTCTCATTAAGCTTGAATTTGATGTCAACAGGTTTTTTGATTGCATACTCCCTCAAAGCAGCTCTGACCACATTTGCATTAGGAAACTTCATCTCCTTCTTCAGTACAACATTTCTCATGTCACTCTTAGCAATAAACTCTACTTGCTCAGCTACCTGCTCATCATCAGACCCATCCATGCTTACCAGGTCATCCTCAAGGGCTGGCTCAGCCCACTCAGGGTCTGCATGGGGTGCATTGCTTGATTCTGGGGCTGTATGGGGTGCAGAACCTTGTGGAGCTAAGTTTTGAGCAGCAAATATATCATCACCAAAGTCATCCCCCTCTAGGCCTTCATTTAGCCAATCATCATCATCATCATCAAGCCCATCATCATCTCCTTCAACATTCTGTTCTTCATCTCTTGCACCAATCTCAACATCCTCAACATCTTCTTCTTCATCATTCTCATCATCATCTTCATCATAATCACTATCCAAATCTATTTCATCCCTTGCTGCATCACCACTTAAACCACTTACATCACCACCTACATCACCACCTGCATCACCACTTACACCATCTACCACACCCCCAAGCCCATCACCGCCTACACCACCATCTGCCACTCCCCCTTCATCAGGATACTCAACTGCCAGTTGCTCCACATTTATTTCAGTATAGATTATGATTTTTTCAACTGGCCATGCCCTATGCAGGGTAGTCATGTTTAGGACATCTGCATCTGTTTCTATATCTCTTAAATCATCCTGTAGATCACCTTCAGGAGGTAAATACTTATATATATTGTGTTCTTTAGGAGCACCAACTAGATGGCATAAATCCCAAATTTCAAAGAAACTCAACTTGTCAGGGTCAATCTTTGTCAGTAAACGTACAAACCCACCCACATATTTAATGGTTGGCTCCTCAACAAAACATCCCCCAACATGATTTTCAATGTCAAATGTGAAGTCAACCATCTGCAATTCAAATATAGTTTGTTTACACACTAACATGCAGAAAATGACAAGAAGCCAAAAGAGACAACAAGCCAACAACACACGGACAAAGGACCACATAAAGCACATCTAAAACCAAATTCCCAACAAATTCATAGGGACCACACTACCTACAGTTCACAAACAAGTGCAATCATTGACAAATAAACTTGATTCTTTCAGGTATATACATTTTATAAACAACCATAGTAGTACATCTAATCCTAAGCGATTCTACATATAAATAGCAAAATGCACATTTAACATACAAAAAAAATTTAAATGTGCAGATGAATAGCAAAGCCTAACTACGTGGGTGGGTCACGATAAAAAACTTGTGTGGATGAACCCAAATGCAGATGAACAGCAATCACACATCTTGCCTTGCTTCAATGATGCAAACCAAGTGTTTTCTCCCCCTCCAGACGCTCTAAACCATGAAGAACAAGCTGATCGCACCTCAGGTCTCTCTCTCGAATAGTTTTTGAGTTTTGGGTATTTTGATTCTCGTTATGTTCTGTTTTGGGGTTAAAAGGTGTTTTTGTAATGGCAGAGAACGAGGTGGGTTACGGAGAGTGACGAAAACATACGTCAGGTGGGTTAAGTGATACTTTTCAAACCACGGGTAGGCAAAGTGATTTTCTCCCAAACCAAAGGTGGGTTATGTGTAACTATCCCTTTTTCTTACTAAAAAAAAAAAAAACAGAATCAAATACATAATCCTATAAAATCAAACCCATAGGCAAAAGCAAAACAACCAAATCTACTTGATAACAGCCTTGTACCATATCCATTCTCTCTTAACACAAATCCTCTTTCTCTCTCTATCGGTTTCAAACAAGCCCACTTTCTCACTCAAGAAGTTCATTCGTCCTTAAGAGTTTTCCTTAGATCTAAATCTCTCTTCACCATTTGTGAAATCGTCAAGAAGCCTACCTAGCAAAAGCTTTTCATTTTTGAACTTTCTTGTCGAAGATTTTTCTCTAATAGTTGATGTTTGGTTTTAGATCTCTTAAAACAAAACCAGATTAACCTAGTTAATTTCCAAGTGATTACTTAGTCAAATTAAACAGATCTAGGTTAACACAAATATATCATACCATTGTAAAGTGCAGAAAATAAAGAATACAACAATATGATAACCCAGGAAAACCAAACCGATAAAAAACCTGGGGAGGATTTAACCTAACTATCCTTAAGGTAAAATAAATCTACTATGAAAGAATTGAAGTTTACACAATAGTGGCTTAGACCACTAACATCCTATTGCTACCTCGAGTAAGAAACTTACTACCACGACCATGTGACAGTTCCGAGTCCACAGACTACTTCTTTCTTGGATTCATAGCAAGCACAAGCACTCTTGCTTGTATATCTTTAAGCTCTTGAATCTGCAACTGAATTGATCACCAAGCTCTCGACATCAATCTTGAGATTGGAAACCCTAATTGTGTATGAAGGCAAACACCTCTAGATTTCACAAAAAATTCACACACACAACATAAAGAGCAACAGCAACAATAGTAAAATGTGGCTAGGGTTTTTCTTTTTATACTTAAGGCAAAACATAAAACCCTACACATCAAACGAGCTTGGGCTGAGTTGGAAAAATTTGCAGAAAAACAATTCACATGAGCTTCGATCGGTTGGGTCTAATTTTCTATCGATCAAGTCAGGTAGATTTACACAGTAAATCCTACAATACACTTGATTCCAACTTTACACTTTAAACATACTTTGAGCAAGTCTAAAACAAGACTAAACGTTTTGATCATGGTTTGTCAACATTACAAATTGAAGTTCTAATACATTTAAACCTAAAGTCTTAGAACCCAACAACTGATTTTACTTTGGCTTATCCACTTCTGGGTTTGCAAATACTAACCACAAAAATATTGCTGGAAGGATCAAATGATAGCATATATAGGGCCCCTTATACCAGTTGTGCTGACTACTGAATTTATTTTTGACATAGACAAAGGGTTGGGTATTCGTTGGGTTTGATGGTATTTTTGGGGTGTGATTTGATGAGGGGAAATTAAAAGATTTGAGTTTTACTTTGTTTAGTTGTCAATAAAGTACAAGTGATGCTAAGAAACAAACAAGCATAGTGATTTTGTTGTTTTGATCTTGTGTGTGGGTTTGATTTCTCGGGCTTGTGTTTGTTTGTTTTCTAAGAAAAATAAATGGAAAAATGTGAAGGTCTTGTTGAATTTTTTAAGGAATTATTTAAATTTTGTAAACTTTTTTTTCTTATTTAATTACATGGTCCACTGGTTTTTTTTTTTTTTTTTAAAAAAAAAATTAAATGTCAAGGTGTTATTTTTTAATGTTAATTAAAACTTTTTAATATTAATTTATTAACCACGTCAGCATCAGTTTGGCCAATTGTGCACACCATTTGACACGTAATTATTTTTTGATAGTGAGTTAACGGTGGAGACCAAATTGACTTCAAATTGAAAATAATAGAGACTAAATTAACTACTATTAAAATGTAGGGATTAAATTAACTATGACCAAGACTAAATTGATATTTTTGCCAAAAAAACAAAACCCCACTCCTTTTTAGAACAGCATATAAGAATGAGATAATTACACGTAACCCACCTGTGGTTTGGGCGAAAATCACTTTGCCTACTCGTGGTTTGAAAAGTATCACTTAACCCACCTGAGGTATGTTTTTGTCACTCTCCGTAACCCACCTCGGTCTCTGCCGTTACAAAAACACCTTTTAACCCAAAAACAGAACATAGCGAGAATCAAAATACCCAAAACTCAAAAACTATTCGAGAGAGAGACTCGAGGTGCGATCAGCTTGTTCTTTGTGGTTTGGAACGTCTGAAGGGGGAGAAAACACTTGGTTTGCATCATCGAAGCTAGGCAAGGTATGTGTGACTTCTGTTTATCTGCATTTGGGTTCTTCCACACATGTTTTTTATTGTGACCCACCCACGTAGTTAAGTTTTTCTGTTTTTGTATGTTAAATGTGCATTTTGCTATTTATATGTAGAATCGCTTAGGATTAGATGTACTGCTATGGTTGTTTATATAATGCATATACTTGAAAGAGTCAAGTTTATTTGTCAATGATTGCACTTGTTTGTGAACTGTGGGTAGTGTGGTCCCTATGAATTTGTTGGGAATTTGGTTTTGGATGTGCTTTATGTGGTCCTTTGTCCGTGTGTTGTTGGCTTGTTGTCTCTTTTGGCTTCTTGTCATTTTCTGCATGTCAATGTGTAAACAAACTATATTTGAATTGCAGATGGTTGACTTCACATTTGACATTGAAATTCATGTTGGGGGATGTTTTGTGGAGGCGCCAACCATTAAATATGTGGGTGGATCTGTACGTTTACTGACAGAGATTGACCCTGACAAGTTGAGTTTCTTTGAAATTCGGGATTTATGCCATCTAATTGGTGCTCCTAAAGAACACAGTATATATAAGGTGATCTACAAGAGGATTTAAGAGACATAGAAACAGATGTAGATGTCCTAAACATGACTACCCTGCATAGGGTATGGCTAGCTGAAAAAATCATAATCTATACTGAAATAAATGTAGAGCCACTGGCAGTTGAGTATCCTAATGAAGGGGGAGTGGCAGATGGTGGTGTAGGTGGTGATGGGCTTGGGGGTGTGGCAAATGGTGTAGGTGGTGATGCAAGTAGTGATGTAGGTGGTGATGTAAATGGTTTAGGTGGTGATGCAGCAAGGGATGAAATAGATTTGAATAGTGATTATGATGAAGATGATCATGAGAATGATGAAGAAGAAGATGTTGAGGATGTTGAGATTGGTGCAAGAGATGAAGAACAGAATGTTGAAGGAGATGATAATAGGCTTGATGATGATGATGATGATTGGCTAAATGAAGGCCTAGAGGGGGATGACTTTGGTGATAATATATTTACTGCTCAAAACTTAGCTCCACAAGGTTCTACACCACACAACCCCAGAATCAAGCAATGCACCCCATGTAAACCCTGGATGGGCTGAGCCAACCATTGAGGATGACCTGGTAAGCATGGATGGGTCTGATGATGAGCAGGTAGCTGAGCAAGTAGAGTTTAATGCTAAGAGTGACATGAGAAATGTTGTACTGAAGAAGGAGATGAAGTTTCCTAATGCAAAGGTGTTTAGAGCTGCTTTGAGGGAGTATGCAGTCAAAAAACCTGTTGACATCAAATTCAATCTTAATGAGAGGACCAAGATATCAGTTCAGTACAAGAATGGGTGTGGGTGGAGATGTTATGCATCTCAAATAAGTGGAAAGCTAACATTTCAAAGTAAGACCTTGACTGATGACTGTACTTGCCCCAAGTCTTTTAAAAACAGCCAAGCAACATCAGCTTATGTTGCTAAGAGGTTCATTGAGGATTTGAGCAAAAATCCAAAGTGGAAGGTGAGTGGTGTACACAACCATGTGATGCAAAATTTATCTGTTAACCTAAGTGTAAACCAACTGTATAGGTCAAAGAGAAAGGCAAAGGATTTGATCAATGGAGATGAGCAACTGCAATATGGTGTCCTTAGGGACTATGCACAAATGATAACCACTGCAGACAAGGGGAGTAGGGTTATACTGTAGACGGAAATGGCTGATAAGACTTTCCAGCCAAAATTTAAGAGGATGTATGTTAGGTTCAATGCTCAAAAGGTAGGATTTCTCGGTGGATGCAGGCCATTTATAGGTTTAGATGGTTGTCACATAAAGCACAGATTTGGTGGGAAAATCTTATCTGCCACTGCCAAGGATGCAAATGACAACATTTTTCCAGTAGCCGTGGCTGTTGTGGAACAAGAAACCAAGGAGTCTTGGATATGGTTTTTGAAAATTTTTGCTGATGATATAGGGAGGCCAGAGGAGCTTCAGTTGGTCTTCATTTCTGATAGGCAAAAGGTATGCAAGTTTACTTTGTTTTGTTACACTTGAATAGTTTACTTTGTTTGTTGAACTAACTTATTTTGTTTGTTTGTTTGCTTATTTGTAGGGGCTTATACTTGCAATAGAGACACTATTCCCTACTGTGAAGCATAGATACTGTGTGAAACACATTTACAACAATTTCAAAGTTGATCACAAGGGATTGGAGTTGAAGGATGCACTGTGGAGGTGTGCTACTGCCACAATAGTAAGGCAGTTTGAGAGATGCATGCAGTACATAAGAGATTTGGATGAAAAGGCATACGAGTATCTTACAAACATTGCACCTGCACTGTGGACAAGGTCAAACTTCAGTACTAGGGCCTTAACAGATTGTTTGGTAAATAATTTGAGTGAATCTTTTAATGCAATGATATTGAAGTCTAGGGACAAGCCTATCTTGGCAATGTTGGAGTGGATTAGGGTTAGACTTATGACTAGGCTTTACACAAAAAGGGAAGGGATACAGAAGTATGCTGGAAAGTTATGTCCAAGCATACAAGATAGGTTAGAGAAATTGAAGGTTGAAAGTAAGTCATTTAGTGCTACCCCAGCTGGGAGTTTCCTTTATGAGGTAGGTAGTCAGTATGAAAGGCATGTAGTTGATTTGGTGAAGAAGACATGTAGCTGTAGGTTTTGGGACTTAAATGGCATTCCCTGCAAACATGCCATAACAGCCATTTATACAAACATTGAGACACCAGAAGACTATACCCACCCATGCTACTTCGAAGAAACTTACATGAAGATATACAATGAGGTACTTCCTCCCATGCATGGCCAGTCAGAATGGGCTGAAACTGGAAAGCCTGCTCCCATAGCACCTCACATATACAAACCACCAGGCAGACCACCCAAGCAAAGAAAGAGGGCTTCTGATGAGCCTAGGAACCCTTACAAAGCAAGTAGGCTGAACAGACCTGTAAGATGTGGAAATGCAAAAAGGAAGGGCATAACTTAAGAGGGTGCAAGGCTAGCATCACTGGGGAGACACCATGGTAGAGGAGATAGAGACTTGCAAGAGAAAAGGCTATAAGTAATTAGGATTTAAATGTAAAAAAAAAAAAAAAAAAAAACTTGTTTTTAAACTTACAATAAATACTGTATTGAAATTGGGTTTTGTTGCAGGCAAGAGGAGGGGAGCTTGCACCTAGATCTGCACCTGAGCCTGCACAAAGGCCACCATCCCAGCAACCTACCTAGACCTACAACATGATGTCTTCCACTCAAGCTTCATCATCCTCACAGCAACGAAATCAACCTAGGCCATCTCACAGGAGTGCAGGATGGTTCTCTTCCTCACGCCCAGAGTCTCACACACCTAGGGAGACCTGGGATACCTTACCAAGTTCTTCACAGATAACTTGGTTGACTAACTTCTTTCTTGGATGGTTGTGTAGACTGGGATATTTTTTAACAAGTGGATCTATTTTTTATTTTGTAGCCTTCACATGCAAATAGGAGCACTGGTGGTGTGAGGACTAGAGGACAGCTTGCTGCACAAAGGCCACCAAAAATGAATTCAGTGGGTGGAAAGAGGAAAGAGTAAAGGCAAGAAATGAATGAAGGTAGTGGGTACGCATGCCAGCATTGGGAGTAAAGCTAGTGGGAACATGTGTGCCTTTTTGTTTTTTTGTGAAGACCACTGTTGGCTTTTTGTAATTATCAATTAGTGTCAAAAACAATCACCTTGTTTTGAGCAATTATATGTATGTGTATATATGTATATATATATGTAGCTGGCCTTGGAATATGCTTTTTTGTAATTAAGGTACAATACACTCTAGATCGTTATATGGAAGTTGTGGTATTACAGTTTGTATGGAACAATATTTGTCCAAACTAAATTATATGGAAATTTATTTATTGCTACTACAGATTGAGTCCAAGTATATTTTTCCAATATAGATTGTATCGAAGTTGTTATTGTGGAATGGTTGTTACAGTATGCACAAGTCATTGATAATTGACATTATTTGTTCAAACTAAATTACATGGAAGTTTAGTTTATGGAAGTTATGGTGTATGGAAGTTTAGATTGTATCTAAATTATTTGTTCAAACTAAATCAGAAATCATTGATAATTGACATAATTTCCATTCAATTGACATTATTTGTTCAAACTAAATTACATTATTTTCAAACTAATTGACAGTATATTTTTCCAATATAGTGTATGGAAGTTATGGTATGACCAAGTCATTGATAATTGACCTCCAAGTATATTGTTATGGTATGCACTGGTCATTCATAATTGACCAATTCTTCATTCACAATGCAAATTCTTGATAATTGACCAGTATAATTGACCAATTCTTCCATTAAATGGTTGTTATGGTATGCACAAAATACTCATTAATTGACCAATTCTTCATTCATTGACACATCAAAACATTACATTAGTAGGCTAGTGCTATTACAATGCAAATTCATTAACACCATTGCCATAACTATCTCTACTAATCAGTTAACTACTTCAGGGCAACAATCTAGGTCGCTTCACTCCAGAGAACACAATTGAGGCAAAACACAACAACATAACAATAACAAAAAAGATCCATGACAAAATGCATGTAGACTTCCACATTCTCTGCTTCTCTTCAGCAAACAATGCTTTTTCCTTAGCTTTTGCACAGACAGCTCGAGCCTTTCTCTCCCTCTCATTGGCTTTGTCTTCCTCTTCAAGAGCCTTTTCTACCATTTTCCTAGCTCCTTCTACCGTTTCCAGAGCTGTCCTTTCCCTCTCATTGGCAAGTTGGAGAGCACTCTGAAGCCTAGACATCTTCTCTAGAGCCAAAGGTGCAGTTTCATTCCCACAAGGATAGGTTGGGTTATCAAGCCAAACAAAGAAAGGACACTTAGGACCAACCTTATAACGGCAACAACCCAAGAACCTCCTCTCAAAATTGTACAAACTCAAACTTGTTCTTAAAACACAAGTCTGCTCATTGCACATATGTCCACACGAACCCGAGAAGTTACCACTTGATGAAGACATATTAACATAACACGATTCCTAGGAAGTACAAATTTAGACTTTCACACAGTAAGTTCGCACTTGAACAAAATTTGAAACCCTAAATCAAGAATAGACACAAATACATGGGTGGGTCGCGATGAATAGTAGTCACACATACCTTGCCTAGTTTCGATAATGCAAACCAAGTGTTTTCTCCCCCTCCAGACGCTCCAAACCACGAAGAACAAGCTGATCATACGTCGGGTCTCTCTCTCGAATAGTTTTTGAGTTTTGGGTGTTTTGATTCTCGTTATGTTCTGTTTTGGGGTTAAAAGGTTTTTTTGTAACGGCAGAGATCGAGGTGGGTTACGGAGAGTGACGGAAACATACCTCAGGTGGGTTAAGTGATACTTTTCAAATCATAGGTAGACAAAGTAATTTTCGCCCAAACCACAGATGGGTTATGTGTAATTATCCCTATAAGAAAACAGCTAATTATTAGGGGGAAAAAAAAGTCAAAAGAGACAAAGTGTCCCGTCAAAGCTGGAACTAAAGCAATCATGTGGGCTACTCCTTGCTCTTGACCAACGGTTTAGGGTCCGTTTAGTAAAAGATTTTTAGTAATGTTATTTAAGTTTTGTGAAAATATGTTTAGGTAAACAATTGTGTGCAAATACGTATTGTGGTATTTAAACAACAGTTTTCGTTATTTAAACATCGATACTAAACAGAGCCTTAATTGTGACAATAGAAAGCCACTCAAAGATTTCCGTGGATGCTCTTATATCACCAGGCAGCTCAGAAACATGGAGGATTTCTATTCTTTCAGATTGGCAACGTTAATACCAAATTACAGTTATAGTTGGATTCCTAATTCCTAGAGAAGCTAATGTTGCGTTCCACATTTTAGCATCTCGGTCAACATGAAACAGACTAGCGATCGACTTTGGTTTAGCCATATTTTTTTGGAGCAAGCCAGTTTTTTTCTATTTTGTAATTACTCTGTTTCCTTCACAATAAAATTCATACGCAGTAGATTAAAAAAAAAAATTCGAGGACGCAATACCCACTCTGTAAGCATTGCTACAGTGAAAAATTATATGAGCAAAGCAATGACATCGGCCGGATTGTGAAAGGATCCAGAAACTAAAAACGAATTTAGTTATCAAAATTTATAGTCTAGGGAGTAGATACTTTTAGTCAAAGTCATACTTCAGCATTATTTGTTTGTTTATTAATGAAATACCGAATTAACCGCCGCCTTTGACTATAAATCCACGCTATCTTCAAAGTCTTTTCCGCATACCATCTCTCACTTCTTCATCTCTCCTTTCTTTTCCCTGCCCTTTCTATTTTGCTTCAATATCTTCAGTTCTGTGACAATGGCGGACGAGGTGGTTCTGCTAGATTTCTGGCCCAGTATGTTTGGGATGAGGGTGAGGATTGCTCTGGCTGAGAAGGGTATCAAGTATGAGTACAAGGACGAGGACTTGTTGAACAACAAGAGTCCTCTGCTTTTAGAGATGAACCCCATTCACAAGAAGATCCCAGTTCTCATCCACAACGGGAAACCGGTGTGTGAGTCCCTCATCATTGTTCAGTACATAGATGAGGTCTGGAAGGACAGGTGTCCATTGCTGCCCATTGATCCTTACCAGAGAGCTCATTCCAGGTTCTGGGCTGATTTTGTTGATAAGAAGGTACGTTTTCTGCTATTTCTTTTCACTCTCTTTCCTTTTGTACGTTCTGTTTTTGTTTTTTGTATTTTTTTTAGAATTAATATTAAGTTAGATTCACCAGATTTTTCTGAAAAAAAAAAAAAAAAAAGGAAAGAAAAAGAAAAAAAAAAACTATTATGTGTTTAATGTTTAGATTCTATTAGAGTTTAGTATTTTGCAGGTCTTATAATGGCTCTGATACATGTAAGATTCAATTAGACATGATGACTTTAGTACTTAATTTGACATTTTGACCAAACATGATTAAAGTTTGCGAGTTCTAGCAGATCATAGAAAGTGTTGTGATTAAAAAAAAAGGAGTGATCTTAAGTCCAATATACTGAGTCTTGTTCTTCTATCCTACCGTCAATAATGTAAGTTGATTTACCACGGATTTAATATATTTGAGAAGATTAATGTCCTGCAACTAAGAGCACCTTATATGGGCCTTCCGCCTTTGCTAAGGTTTAAAGAAATAATCTCCTAGCCCAGTGGACTTGATTTGAAATTCACTACGGTCAATGTCATTGTTCAAGCACGTTATATAATATGTGGGAAGTGGTAGTAAAATGTGTGGAATATGTAGGTTATTGAAGTTTTAAGGAAGATATTGTTCACGAAAGAAGAAAAAGAGGCAGGCAAGAAGGAATTCTTTGAAATCTTCAAGATATTGGAGGGAGAGCTTGGTGACAAGCCTTACTTTGGGGGTGAAACATTTGGGTTTGTGGATCTTTCTCTTATCCCCTACTACAGTTGGTTCTATGCAATGGAGACCTTTGGAGAATTCAACATAGAGGCAGAGTGCCCCAAGATTGTTGCATGGGCTAAGAGGTGCTTGCAGAAAGAGACTGTGGCCAAGACTCTTCCTGACCAGAAGAAGGTTTATGAATATGTTGAACAATTAAGGAAAAGGTTTGGCAATGGTTAAGCCCAAATCTGGAAGTACTTGCATTTCTTAATGATTTTGGATGGTTGTGTAATCTTGTTGATTACATTTTGTGATGTTTTAAGTTCGAGTTTGTTTTGGCTAAATAAATAAAAAAATAAAGATGGTTGTGTTTCATATGGGTCCGTGGAACTTGTAAGACACATCGGTGTGTCTGCTAAGCTTTGAATCTAAAGGGGTATTGTAATAAGAATCACACTTTGTTGTGTCTGCTGTGTTTTAGATGAAATTGTATCCTTATGCCTTTTGTGTGTGTAGACTATCGATGTAGAATATTTGTGATATAAAATGACCTTTTTCATCTAATTATTGAGCATCTCTATAACAAAATAATGATTACTCTGCTTTAAGTTTATATGCATAATTCGAGTTTACAATAAATTAGAAAAATATAAAATACTGTATTTAGAAAGAAATATAATTTCACAATAAAAGGATAGTTCTACTATATATTGTTAAATGTCATATATAGATATAGTATTTACTTGCATCCATATAATGCCATTCTCTCTTAATTACTGCATGCTCCTCCACGGTGCACTGCATTATTTATAATTCCTTATAAACGTTGTAGAATTTTTTTTTTTTTTTACCCGTTTTCATAAACTACCTACAAGAGAGAGTAGTATCCCAATTTTTCCCCGTATCTATAACTTAAGTGTTGATTATTGTCCATTATTATATTGTTAATGGGTGTGAGTTAAACCTAGTTTCAATTAGTTTACAATTTTAAGATTTTTTTTTTTTTTTTCCTCTCGTAGGCATATTAACAGCTCTCTTGTGGGATCTCTTTACACTACACAAATGAGAGTTTCTTCCTAAACTCCATCCAGAGCCACCTTGTTTCCTACAGCCTTCAACTCTTTGAATAAATAATAAAAGTAAAAGTAAAAACTTTCCTAATTTCTGGGTATACATAGGAGGTATTATATTGTGGAGCTTTTACCTTACAAATTTGTATATATTTGTCAAGTATACAACTGGTGGTTATTTTGTTGTACCTTGGGGATGATGTTGATGTGCCAATAACTTCTCCCACTGATAATACTATCAAGAAAGATCGAACAAAGTTAATCTTTGTCATCTACGTCGTCGTTGGAACTAATTTTATACCATTATTTTTGGTATAACTTCTCATAATCTGTCTGCAGATGGCTTGATCGTGTGTCAAGTGAGGGCCAGGTGAAATTATGCAAAATTGCGGTCTATATAGTTTTATGACCAAAATTGTGATTGTTAGGGTTATATTTTATGTAATTGGCTAATCCTTGATAAAATGCACTTTACTTGTAATTGAGTAGATTTAAGATGAGTTTAGTACTTAAAGAAACATGTTGTTCAAATCAAGTATTAAAGACATGAAGATTAATCCAAGAAACAATTGAAGAAAAGATGTTCATTAAGTCTTGATAGATAGCTCGATAGATGCCTGCTATCTAGACTTAATGTGAAGCTCGATAGATAGCTCGACAGCAGCTCAATCTATCGAGAATTATGATTTCAAAATTTTCAGATCTGAAATTCGACCCAGCCTTGTATATTTGCTTGGGGTTTCTTTTTTCACAACCCTAGACACATATAAAATTTATTTTAAAGGCCGTCACACACGAATACAGAGACTAAGAAACTTATCTTCTCTATGTGAAACTACTGCGTTTGTACGCCATAGGGATTTGTAACCAAGTGCTTCTAGATCTTCATTATTGATGAAATGAAGAACTTTGCAGACAACAACATTTGTTCAAGTTGTTGGAGTTCTTCATGTGCTTTGGATCTGTACAAAAGGGTTAGTCACAAATTGAAGGTTTATGCGTCAAGGGAAAGAAGGCTACTACAAGATCAAGTCCAATTGGGTATTAAAGCGAAAGTTCAACTGTAGGTTGGTATTTCGGGATAGGCCAAAGGTAGTTAGTAAAATTCCTTATACTTGTAACTGCTTGATTGTTGATTAGTGGATTCTTGGAAGTGATGACTTTAAAATCACCCAGTAGGGTTTTTGCCTTGTGAGATTTTCCCCATTTGTCAACAAATTACCATGTCAAATTTATTTTCTACTGCATTTAGTATTTTTGGTGATTTGTTGGTGCCTCCACAATTTGCGTGCAATTGAACCTAATTAATCAACTTGGATAATTGAATTAATTAACCAAGATCAAGCTATCTTAACCCAACAGTGATTACTACCCCAGTCAATAGAGAAGACAACATACTCCTCGCAACTTAGATGGAAGGTGCTTGTCTCAACCGACTATTGTCTCCCAGACCTGGTCTCCATGGGTATACCATCGGTAGACCTAGGATCGTCACCCTCACAATCAAAATGGCTCTGTAAAACCCAACAGTGATTACTACCCCAGTCAATTGACATTATTTGTTCAAACTAAATTACATGGAAGTTTAGTTTATGGAAGTTATGGTGAATGGAAGTTTAGATTGTATCTAAATTATTTGTTCAAACTAAATCACAACTCATTGATAATTGACATAATTTCCATTCAATTGACATTATTTGTTCAAACTAAATTACATGGAAGTTTAGTTTATGGAAGTTATGGTGTATGGAAGTTTAGATTGTATCTAAATTATTTGTTCAAACTAAATCACAAGTCATTGATAATTGACATAATCTCCATTCAATTGACATTATTTGTTCAAACTAAATTACATTATTTTCAAACTAATTGACAATATATTTTTCCAATATAGTGTATGGAATTTATGGTATGACCTGGTCATTGATAATTGACCTCCAAGTATATTGTTATGGTATGCACAGGTCATTCATAATTGACCAATTCTTCATTCACAATGCAAATTCTTGATAATTGACCAGTATAACTGACCAATTCTTCCATTGAATGGTTGTTATGGTATGCATAAAATACTCATTAATTGACCAATTCTTCATTCATTGACACATCAAAACATTACATCAGTAGGCTAGTGTTATTACAATGCAAATTCATTAACACCATTGCCATAACTATCTCTACTAACCAAGTAACTACTTCAGGGCAACAATCTAGGTCGCTTCACTCCAGAGAACTCAATTGAGGCAAAACACAACAACATAACAATAACAAAAAAGATCCATGACAAAATGCATGCAGACTTCCACATTCTCTGCTTCTCTTCAGTAAACAATGCTTTTTCCTTAGCTTTTGCACAGATAGCTCGAGCCTTTCTCTCCCTCTCCTTGGCTTTGGCTTCCTCTTCAAGAGCCTTTTCTACCATTTTCCTAGCTTCTTCAGCCATTTCTAGAGCTATCCTTTCCCTCTCATTGGCAAGCTGGAGAGCACTCTGAAGCCTAGACATCTTCTCTAGAGCCAAAGGTGCAGTTTCATTCCCACGAGGACAGGTTGGGTTATCTAGCCAAACAAAGAAAGGACACTTAGGACCAAGCTGATAACGACTAGAACCCAAGAACCTCCTCCCAAAATTGTACAAACTCAAACTTGTTCTCAAAACACAAGTCTGCTCATTGCACATATGTCCACATGAACTCGAGAAGTTACCACTTGATGAAGACATATTAACATAACACGATTCCTGGGAAGTACAAATTTAGACTTTCACACAGTAAGTTCGCACTTGAACAAAATCTGAAACCCTAAATCAAGAACAGACACAAATACATGGGTGGGTCGCGATGAACAGCAGTCACACATACATTACCTAGTTTTGATGATGCAAACCAAGTGTTTTCTCCCCCTCCAGACGCTCCAAACCATGAAGAACAAGCTGATCACACCTCGGGTCTCTCTCTTGAATAGTTTTTGAGTTTTGGGTGTTTTGATTCTCGTTATGTTTTGTTTTGGGGTTAAAAGGTGTTTTTGTAACAGCAGAGACTGAAGTGGGTTTCGGAGAGTGATGGAAACATACCTCAGGTGGGTTAAGTGATACTTTTCAAACCACAGGTAGGCAAAGTGATTTTCGCCCAAACCACAGGTGGGTTATGTGTAATTATCCCTAAGAAAAACAAATAGAAAATGAAAAAAATATATTATTAAATTAATTTTGTAAACTCTTTTTTTTTTTTTGGTGGTTATTTAATTACATGGTCTAGTGGTTTTTATTTTTATTTTTATTTTTTTAATAAATGCTGAGATGTCAAAGTTTGATTGCTTTTGGGTTTCTTAGTGTCATGAACTCAATTTGTTTCTTAGTAAAATTGGTGTCAGGGTGGGAGTGACAAGGGTATAATAGCTAAGATTTCCTAGCGGTTGGTGTCTTTATCTTATAATTATTAGAGTAATTTGTGAATTAGACTTTGTGGGGAAGAAGTTAGGGATTTCAATCCCCCCATTGTGTTCTTTTTTATTATATATGTATATATATATATATATATATTCAAAAAACATGTGGTATTCTTTGTGAAACCCAAGTTGCATAAAAAAAATATTTTATTTCCGCCATTAACCACATCATTATTTTCTATCCATCTCTTAATGAATAGTAGGGACAAGTTTGACACAATGACAAAAGGTTATGGACTAAACTAACACAATTGAAACATTAGGGACTACAAAATGCAAAAGTTAAGGACCATATATAATGGTAACAAAAACTTTTCTTTTAAGTAATCGTTTTGATATTTTTATTTTCAAAATCCATTAGTTCAAACGTTCATGTTTATACGTAATGAGTAAGTAGATTACATTTATGTTTATGTTTATGTTTACAATCTCTATTAGTGGGGTTGAAAGAGTAAGTAGACTACATGTTATCCCACTAGGATACTAAGTTAGAACCTAGTTCCATTTGACAATGAAGTTAGAACTGCACCCACTAGGATACTAAGATTTGCTATAATGAACTGACATTTCCTCTGTCCTTTTGTGTAGCAAAATAGCACGCCTCCCAACACAGCCCCAATAGATTTCCTCAAAACTAGGTTCCTTATCGTTTTATCTAGCTGATACTGCTTGGTTGCCACCTTGGATAAATGTGGGGAAAGCGAAGATGAGTTTCCTGTATTAAGAAGGAAAAAAAAGCATTTTAAGTAATTTGAAAATGGCAATAAATAATTTAAAACCAAAAGATAAAGAAAAAGAAGAACCAATTGCGTCGAAGCCTAAAATTAAGCTTGATAAAATAAACACAATTGCAATAAGGATTTTGAATATACACATATTTTCTTTCTTTCTTTCTTCTTCTTCTTCTTTTTATTTTTTTTTATTTTTTGTGCTAGGATAAATTAAACAAAAAAAAGAAGATATATATATATATATATATATAGGCAAAGTTCAGAGAAAGTCCAATTAGATTTTCAAATTAGAGTTCAATTTTGCATCATGTGTCCAAATTTATGTGAGGACCACACTTCCAGGTGTTCAATTTGAATTTGAAATTGGAGTTCAATTTTTGCTCCATGTGTCTTAATTTATGTGAGAACCACACTATAACTATCCTTTTAGTTTCCATTTCAGATTCACTTTGTTTCTTTAATTTCTGATAAGAGCCACCTACTTTCCTTTCAGAGAATTTGAATGATTTTAATTCAGTATAAAAAACGAGAATTCTAATATAAATAAACTATAAAAAATCTAATCATACATCTAACTCGATACATAAAATTAGAGGAAGGGAGAGCCTAATAATAATAGACACAAACAAGTTTAAGTTTATTAAATTTGTTGTTATTATTATTGTTATTGTTTTATTTTTATTATTATTAGTTGTTAACCATGCTTTGCACAATTAATTGTTTTCTAATTTATAAATTTGTAAATATTATAATTAATTAAACACATTTTTAAAAAGAGTTAATTATTTCAAAAAGTATTATTATTTTTAATATATAAATAAGTTTTTTATTATTATTTCGTGCAGCCCTATTTTAATTTGTAGTTGGATTTTGAATGTTCAAATAGTGTGTAAAACACTATAAATGTTTAGACTACCAATTACAAATTATCAATTCAAGCTTATTATCAAACAATAAATGTGCGGAACATGAACATAAGCTAATAATAGAATTGATAAAAAAATCTAAACCAATTAAAATCACATCCACAGTAGAAATTAAATGGCAAAGATTAAGGGAAGAGAGATGCAAACACAAAGACAACACTGCGATGTGTTATCAAAGAGGAAACCGAAACCCTCAGTGTAAAACCTCTCTGCTACCCTCCAAGCGGTCAATAATCCACTAAAAAATGAAGTTGGGATACATGAACATCAGAAAACCTTCCAAGCCTAATCTACCCAGTGTGCCTAAACCCTCCAAGCTTTTTGCTCCAATGAGGTTGCGCCGAACATTTGTCTTCTTTAGCTTATGGGATTCCGCTATAGCCCATAGCATCAACCAGTAACCATTGGTCCCTTCCTAACTACTTCCTAAAGCACCAAATAGCCTTCTCACAGATGTGGGTATGGTAAGAAAAGGATTTGGGTAAGAACCTCTCAAGGATGTAACAATGGAGAGGATGAGAGTAAAGAAATTTGAAGAGTCTTTATGTAAAGATTGTGGGTGAATTAATCTTGTTTTTCTCTAGGGTTTCTCTCTAAAAATTCGCTCTGGAAGCTCTTTACATTTCGTGGGTATAAGGAGTATTTATACTGGGGTGAGAGTGGAATGCAAAGAGTCAGATTTTTCAAAACAGGGCTAGTTGGCGGCCTGGCCTCGCAACTTGACTGAGTCATGAGTTCAAGCCGCAGGCTAATAGAACGGTCAGACTAGACTTTTTGTCCTGTAGTGCTCCAACTAGCATGACAGTTCATCTTCTCTGCATGCTTCACTCGTGTACTGAAGCTAGCGGCTTGCCAGTTACGAGTCACCCGCAAATCCCAGCCGCGAGTCTTTGCATCCTTGCACAATTTTAAGCATTTCTTCACACTCTCTCACTCACTACCCTTACATGATTCCCACATAAATACAGGGTTTTTAATGGCTAAAATACAAGCAAATTTGGCACGGAATAAAGCCAACAAAATGGTTGATTAAATTCAACCTTACAAATTTGATTAGAATTTATTGTTCTATTGACAATGTTTAAGATCTCTTGTGTAAAGGGAATTGCATTAGGATCTTAACAATGATCCTCTTTCACTTTGATAATAGTTTCCTATCATTTGAAAGAGAGAAAGAAACAAACAATCATAACAGTAATACTACATATGTTATACGTTTTCAAACATGATAGGGATGGAATGATACACATATATAAGAAACACTCCCAATATGAATTTGAACCACCTTATAACTTCATGCAAGCCACCCGCTTGCTCCAACACAACAACCCACCACATAACCAATTATCAACATCACTACATATAATGCTTACAAGTATTAAAAACAATTAAATAATATCCATCACATATAAATCAACAATATCTATTCACAATTCAATAAAAAAATAAAAATAAAATAAAAAATAAAACACTCTCAATATGAATTTAAACCATTTTATAACTCTATGCAAACCACCCGCTTGCTCCAACACAACAATCCACCATATAACCAATCATCAACATTACAAGTATAGAGATTTTTAAGTATGGAAACAAATTTTACTTACTATGCTCAAGCTATGCATACACCTTTAAGAAAAAATCCAAAGTTATCACAAACAATGAGTAATTAACCTGCAAAAGAAAAGTATAATATAAGTCCACCATAATACCAATCATCAACATCACAATATAAAACCACCTTATAATATGAATTTCACTTTTCATAATATGCATGATAACAATGTGATTTATTCAAAAATATCATTAACAAGATTAGAAAAAAGCAGAATTGAATGTATAGTAAATATTCTTACAGCTTAAATTATTTCAATAATATTGCTTTTGTTTAAAATTAACTAATTAAGTGTTTGTAATTTTGTATAATAGATAAGTGAGATAACCCATCAAAGCAATATTAGCCACTCTATCCTAATCATAACAACTGGACAATTTTCAAGATTGTTATTGACTTATTAGTTGTCATTTTAGGCGTACCATATGCATCAAACACTCCTAATTAGTATTTACTTTTGATTAATCAACTCTTTATTTGTAAGTATTCAAGATTTTTGGAACACTTGATTAATCTTTTGAATGTGTATAGTCTCTATCCAATCAAATGATTGATTACTATATATTGAATAAAGGTTGCAAATTTAGATAATTGGCTTGATGGGATTTTTAAGACCAAAATATGGGTGTACTAAACTTCTATTATACATTAATCCTATAATCATATAACTTTACATCTATTAATCATAAATTCTTGATTATATATATATATATATATATTTATAGATGTTTTGGCATTATTACACAAATGGTGTGTCCAATACACCTACCAAATGCACACTACTTAGAATTCTTAGCTTGAACTTAATAGATGTGATGTATGGACAATACAAATTCCTTAATTCTTAAGACATATATGTTTTTTTTTACCTAACAAAGTTGAAAGATTCATTCTTTAAACCTAACAATAGGCAAGGTACAATGTATCATATAGCATATTAGAAAAAGTAAAATAAAATAAAAGACGCAAATTGTCGTGAGTCATATACTCTTTTTCTAAAACTTCTATATAAAGTCAATTTAGCATTATGAAAAACTCCAAAAGATTAGTGTACATGTTTTCAAGACTCATGATCAATAAGGTTAGTTTAAGTCTCTTAATCAAAATACTTTGGGATCATTTAAAAGAAATTCATTCTTATAACTATGTTTTTGAGATAATCCTCATAATAATTTAGTGTGTATGAAATGGAGATTATATTTATGAGCAATGAACACTTCTATTAAAAAAAAGCATTATAAAATTCACATCAAAAAAAAAAAAAAAAAAAAGCTATGAGAACACTCCCAATAATATGAGTTTAAACCACCTTATAACTCCATGCAAGCCACCTGCTTGCTCCAACACAACAACTCACCACAAAAACAATAATCAACATCACGATATATAATGCTTGCAAGTATTAAAAAAAAATTAAATAATATCCATCACATATAAATCAACAATATTCATTCACAATTCCAAAAAAACACTCCCAATATAAATTTAAACCACTTTATAATACCATACAAGCCACCTGCTTTCTCCAATACAACAACTCACCACAAAACCAATCATCAACATCACAACTATAGAGTTTTTTAAGTATTTGAACAAATTTTACTTACTATGCTCAAGCCAGGTGTGCACCTTTAAGAAAAGATCCAAAATTATCACAAACCTGCAAAAAAAAAAAAAAAAAAAAAAAAAAAGTCTAATTTATAAAGAGTTTATCAATACACTTACTAGCTATTATAGCATAATGCTCAACATCTCAAAAAAAAAAAAAAAAAAAAAAAATACACACCCCTTTTTCAACAAATAGATAACAATTTAGTAGCTTCACACACATACAAAAAAAAAAATATATATATATATATATATATATTACACACACCCAAAAGCTTGTTTCAACAAATGATAACAAATCTTAAAATTATAATGCTCGGTAGTTTCACCACAAAACAAAAATATACCTGACCAAGAACAGTTAGAAGTAAAGAATCTCCAAGAGAAAACCACTCTTTATCATCATCCAAACCTAACAAAACCAACAATAGAGAACTTAAATTTACAAAATTTAACAGATGCACTCTAAAATCACACAAAAACCAAATACAAGTAACTTACAAAAAAACCCATTACAAGAAACTAACAAAAAACCCATTACAAGAAACTAACACAAAAGCCCATTACAAGTAACTAAATACTATAAATTCTTACTTACACTTACAAATCTTAGAATTACTCAAAACCCATATCATTTAAACAAATCCAAACCAAATTTTACAATAATAATAATAATAACAAAAACTTACATTGTTCAAATCTATGGAATGAAAAGGTAAGGGAAGTGGGGAGATAGAGGGAAGGAAGAGAGGATGTAATGGAGGAAAAGGGGGAGGGAAAGGGGAAAGAATGGAGGGGTGGTGGTGGAGGAGAGAGGGAAGGGTGAAGGAGAGAGGGAGGGTGAATGGACAAAGGAGAGGCAAAGGGTTAGTGGCAGCAAAGGGTTGGTGGCAAGCTAGTTGCGGGCTGGGTGAGGAAGGCCCTTAGTTGGGTTGGTGGGCTAGGTGAGGGCGGGGGGGGGGGGGGGGGAGAGAGAGAGAGAGAGAGAGAGAGAGAGAGAGAGCTAATTGATATATGTAATTGGCATTTTAGTGACGACTTCAATTTCATCACTGTTAGGTTCTAAAGACTTAGATGTATTTAGAACTCTAATATGTATTGTTGGCAAACCATGATCAAAACAGGTTGTTTAGTCTTGTTTACGTGCTCAAAGTTGTGCTATTTATGTAAAGTTGGAATTGAGCTAATACAGAATTTAATGTGCATCTCGGCCTGGCTTGATTTATCGAAGCTTAGGCTCGATCAATCGAAAATCGGACAGATGCGTTTTTCTACAGAATTTCCAACTCAACCCTAACTCCTAAAACGTTTAGGGTTTTATGTTTTTGCCCTAGGTATATAAGGCAAACCCTAGCCACATTTTTAAGTTGCTTATATTGCTATTTGTGTGAATCTCTTGTGAGATCTGTGAGGAGCTTTCCTTCACACAAGCTTAGGATTATCAAGAAGGAGATTCATTCAAGAACTTGATAATCATTCAGTTGCTGCCATAAGAGCTTAAAGATACACAAGTGGGAGTTCTTGTACTTGCTAGAGAATCTAAGAAAGAAGGAGTTCGTGGTCTCGGAGCTTGCACGTAATCGTGTCAGTAAGTTTCTACTGGTGGGTAGCAATAAGATGATAGTGGTCTAAGTCTTATTGTAAAACTTCAATTCTTTCTATAGTGGATTCAGGTTTACCTTGAGGATAGCTAGGTTAAATCCTCCATAGGTTTTTATTGGTGTGGTTTCTTGGGTCATCATAAGTTTGTGTTATTTATTTTTTCGCTGCTATATACTTGATATGATTGTTTGATTGTAATAACCTAGATCTACATAATTTGATTGAGTAATCACTTGGCTAATTAACTAAGTTAATCTGGTTGTGTTTTAAGGGGTCTAAAAACCAAACAAGTGGTATCAGAGTGGGTAGCTCTCTTGTTGTAGATCTTTTAATCTCTGAGATGATCCTTGACCCCTGTTGTTGTGAATTCTTAGAAAATATTTTTGTTTATATGTTAACTTGTCTACTTGTTGTCTTTGCCCCTTGTTGTTTTTGTTAAATCTTTCCTTGAGTATCTTGGTATAATCACATGTGATAAGAATTATGTATGTTATACTGCTTTAACCGCCTTAAAAGCACGTGATTCTTGTCTTTGGTATTTGGATAGTGGTTGTTCCAGGCATATGACAGGAAACAAAGGTTTATTCAAAACACTCTTTGAAGGAAAGATTGGGATAGTCACTTTTGGAGATGGAAGCAAATCTGTAATCAGAGGTATTGGAACTGTGGATATTCTAGGATTGCCAGTTTTCAAAGATGTTTGGTACGTTGATGGATTAGAGGCCAACTTACTCAGCATAAGTCAGATTTATGACAATGGATTAAATGTTCTCTTCACTAAGTATGAATGTGAGATACTTGATGGAGAAGGTGACTGTATGTGTGTTGGTGTAAGGACAGCTGACAATTGTTATGGCATAACACCAAGTATAAACAACAAGTTCTTTAGTGCAAAGATTGATTAAGTTAATTTGTGGCAACAACGGTTGGGGCATGCCAGTCATAAGCAGTTAGAGAAGATTTCCAAATGTGAGGGTGTTATGGGTTTACCTATGTTTGAGAAAATAGATAAATGCATATGTGGACCATGTCAGATAGGTAAACAAGTGAAATCTAAACATCTGTCTGTAGTTAGTGTTCAAACTTCAAGACCTCTGGAGCTATTGCATATTAGTCTCATGGGTCCTGCCAGAGTTCAGAGTTTAGGTGGAAAGAAGTATATTCTAGTTGTTGTGGATGACTTTACTAGATATATTTGGGCTGTGCTTTTGAAAAATAAAGCTAAGACTCTTGAGAAGATGATACATCTGTGCAAGAAATTGCAGGTTGAGAAAGATACTGTGATAGACAAAATCAAAAGTGATCATGGAAGAGAATTTGAAAATACCAAGCTGGCTACCTTCTGCAATGATCAAGGCACACATCAAGAGTTTTCTTCACCCAAGACACCTCAACAGAATGGGATAGTGGAAAGAAAGAATAGGGTCATTCAAGAGATGGCACATGTCATGCTACACAACAAAAAGTTGCCAAAATCCTTCTAGGGAGAAGCAGTTAACACTACTTGCCATACATTCAACCGGGTGTACTTCAGACCTAATTTCAAGAAAACTCCCTATGAACTCTAGAGAGGGAAGAAGCCTGTTGTCAAATATTTTAGGATATTTGGCAGTGACTGTTACATTCTAGATGACAGAAAGAACCTAGAAAAGTTTAATGCAAAAAGTGATAAAGGATACTTTCTAGGATACTCTTCCACTAGTAGAACTTATAGAGTGTACAATCTGAGAACCAAAACAGTCAAGGAATCTTCAAATTTTTTGATCAATGATGAAGTATGTTTAGAAGGACATTCAGAAAGCACCACTTCTGCTCAAGATAAGTTTATAGAAGTTGATGATTCACTTCCTACTGATTATGTGGGGAAACATAGTGAGGAAGAGCTGTTGTTGTTGAATGATACAGTTTTAGTACCATCGAGTTCAGAACCATCCACTCCGGTTCATGACACTCAACAAGCACAAAGTGAGCTTAGTCCTCTATCTAAATAGAAAGGTACCTCCACATCTCTGGTTAAAGGTCCATCCTCTAGACTTAAATTGAATCATCCTGCCATAAATATATTGGGTAGTCTAAATGATAACATGAGATTGAGATTAAAAGCCTTGAATGTGATTACTCATTCATGCTATCTATCCCAGTTTGAATCGAAGAACGTGGATGACACACTTCAAGATGCTGATTGGGTAAATTCCATGCATAAAGAACTTCATCAATTTGTTCAGAATGATGTGTGGAAATTAGTTCCTAGACCAAAGGGAGTAAATGTGATTGGAACTAAATGGATATTTAAGAACAAGTCAAATAAACATGACACTGTTATTAGAAATAAATCAAGACTTGTTGCTCAAAGGTACACACAAGTGGAAGGAATTGATTTTGATGAGACCTTTGCACTAGTAGCAAGACTGGAATCCATCCGGATACTTTTGGCCATAGCAAGTCATCTAAACTTCAAGTTGTATCAAATCGATATCAAGGGTGCTTTCTTGAATGGGATGCTGCAAGAAGAGGCATATGTTGAACAACCTAAGGGCTTTGTTGATCCTCACAGACTGGATGATGTCTACAAATTGAAGAGAGCCCTCTATGGTTTGAAACAAGCTCCTAGGGCTTGGTATGACAGATTGACTGCATATCTCATTGAGCATGAATTTAAAAGGGAATCTTTAGATACTACCCTCTTCATAAGAAAGGATAAGAATGGTTTTGTTGTAGCTCAAATTTATGTTGATGATATTGTTTTTTGTGCTACTAATGATTCTCTTGCTCATTCTTTTGCAGATGAAATGAATGCGATTTTTGAAATGAGCATAGTTGGTGAACTAACTTATTTCTTGGGATTGCAGGTGAAGCAAACGAATTCAGGGATCTACATCAATCAAGCAAAATACACAAGAAATCTAGTGAAGAGATTTAGATTGGATAAGGCTGCCTATGCTAGAACACCAATGGTTGCAAATGCAAAATTAACAATTGATCCATCAGGTGAGTCTGTTGATGTTACATTGTATAGAAGCATGATTGGGTGTCTTTTGTATTTGACTGCTAGCCAGCCTGACATCTCCTTTAGTGTTGCTATTTGTTCTAGATTTCAATCTAATCCTAAAGTTTCACATTTAAATGCTGTTAAAAGAATCATAAAATATGTAGGTGGAACTCGTGATTAAGGATTATTTGATAGCAAAGAGTCAAATTTGGCTCTTGTTGGATTTTCTGATTCTGATTAGGCTGGCAATGCTGATGACAGAAAAAGCACCATTGGTGGGTATTTCTATGTTGGAGCCAATCTTATGGCTTGGATGAGTAAAAAGCAAAATTCTGTCTCTCTGTCCACTACTGAGGTAGAATATATTGCTGCTAGGAGTTGTTGTTCTCAATTTCTTTGGATGAAAAAACTTTTGAGTGATTATGGGATTCCACAAGACACCATGGATGTTTATTGTGATAATTCTAGTGCTATAGATATCTCTAAGAAACCTGTTCAGCATTCTAAGACCAAACACATAGAACTTAGGTATCACTTTATTAGGGATTTGGTTGAAAGGACGATTGTGGTTCTTGAGTATATCCTTACTGAACGTCAGAATGTTGACATCTTCACCAAACCTCTTGATGGAAGTAAGTTTGAGACACTTTGTCAAGTTATTGGTGTGATTCGGTATCCCTAGTCTCTTTTGGGTTTCTTGGTCCTTGTACTTCATTGCTCTACTCTTTGTGACCACTGTTCTTTGGTTTCTGTTTTTCTTTTTGTTTCTAGGATTTACATTGCGTAACATTCATGCATTTCATTCTAGCACTGTTTTTTGTTTCCTCATTTTATAAAAAAAAAAAGTTAAAAAAAGAAAAAAGGGGGAAAGGAAGGAAATCGTGTTTTGTATTTATTCTCTTGGTTTTTTAAAACAAGGTTGGTCAATTTATTTTCACATAACATGTCTTTTATACCTTGTTTAGTTTTGATGAGCTTATTTTTGCACTTGACTAGTCTGAGCTTTGTAGTGTATGTTGTGTTGGAAAGATGTTTATGATTTTTAATCACTTTGTCTTGATCTTGAAGTCACATGTCTTTGACTGTCGGACTTGAACCTTTTGAGAAAGGCATAAATAACCATCTCACTACTATTCACTAGCCAATCATGAACACCTTAGTGCATATCGTAAGATATGGTGCTCAAGAAAATGTAGCACATACACAATAAGAACATAAGGTGTAGCTTCGGTTTAAATACTTAAAATTGGTGTGTACATTATTGGGCTTAAAACTAAATCAAATAACTAAAATTGGTATGTACATTATCCTAGCTATTTTATTAAGTTTCTGAACAACTAAAACTGGTGTGTACAATATGAGGCAAATTCAATAAACTTACATGATTGCAAGCTTATGATCTAGGAGATGTGGGAGTTATATGATGTAACTCTTTAGGTGACTGTCTCTTTTAAATTCTATGTGATGAATTTTGTAGACTTTGTGTTTGATTTCTATTCACATATCACCTCGTATGTATCTCAAGCTTTTCCTAGTTGCACACACTACACAAGTTACTCTTTGCTAAACATTGTACATATTATTATGTGTGTTTTTGGTCTGACCAACCAAGTTTGAAAAATACTTTGAGTTTTATGCACAACAGGTTTGTTGCTTGAGAATTCAAAGGGAGTTTGATTGAAAATCTTAATTTTGGAAAACTGGGTTTAAATCTTGGGTTTGTGAAAATCATTTCATCTCATACTCATGCATTTATTTCATAATTTTCAATGCTTTGAGGAGTGTATTCACAAAAATTGCTGAGTTTTTCAAAACTGTGCTTTTTCCAGAATTTTGATTGATCAAGTCTGTTTTTCAATCAATCAAAATTGCACTTAAAATTTTAGGTGAGCCTCTATCTGTTTCGATCAATCAAAAATCGTGAATCAAGTTTTTTAAAAACTCAAATTTGACTTGTTCAAAACATCTTTTTCAAAAGTTTTCAACTCTCTCTCTCTCTCTCTCTCTCTCTCTCTCTCTCTCCCCGATTCGGACTAGGCTCCACCTTGATTTTTTGTCGTTTTCCTCCAAATTTCTTGCAAGGTTTTCCTCTCCCAACATCGGTAGGACCTTTTTACCCTTCCTTTTGCATTTTATTTCATGTTTTCATGCGTAAATTCATGCATTATTTGGGTTTTTCGGTCTTATGGAAAATTGGAGTTTCTCATGTTTCAAGCCATATTTTTTGAAATTGATTAATGGGTTTTGTTCCTATGATGTTTTAAACTTGATCTATGATGCTTAATTTGATCAATTTGGGGTTTTGTAGTGAATCGAAATTCTAGGGCTTGAAATTAATCCGAATTGGGGATTTTGTTCAAATTGGGTGAAATTGATGAAATTGGCTAGTTGAATTGATGTAATTGATCATTCTAAACTGTATGTTGTGTTATGTGATGATCAATTGGTGAATTTGTTTTACAAACAAACAAGTGGTTTTTCAAATTTTGGGGTTTTTGTTAGAAACTCTACGCTCAAGCCAATTTTGTGAATTTGAACTCAAATTGAACTTAGTTTCACTGCATTAGAACATGCATCATGACATTTAAAATTGTTCATGCATCATATAGATTTTTGTTCTATATTTGTTTTGTGCTAACTTGAAGTTTGCCCTTGGTTTTTCCTCTTTGTTCTTTTGGTTCTACTTTGTGTCTTTGTCCTTTCCATAGCACCATGCCTAGGAAGACTAGAGCTCATAGGACTCTCTCCTCTTCTTCTGAGTCTCCCTCTAGGAGTGAGCTGTTTAAGGATGCCAAAAGCAAAGAGGCTTATGATAAGTTGAACAGTAAGAGGAAAATTTGGGCTGAGCATTCTGTTATTTTAGATGAGGTAGATCCTGCCATTAGGGCAAATTTTGAGAGTAGGGGTTGGTTGTCCTTGTTGAAGATAGACCATCCACCCCCGACCGCCCCGATTAGAGAGTTTTACTCGAACCTCTCTTACCACGTCTATGATTCCAACACCCTTGTTAGGAGTTGGACATGAAGTGTTGAGTTCATCATTGCCCCTAGGGTAGTGGCTGAGGCTCTTAGGGTCTCGGTCGTTAGGCAGTCTGACTATCCTTATGAGGAGTCTCCACCCTTAGATGACGTCATGTCATATATCACTAAGTCTTCTATCCAGTGAGGTTCTGATCCTTGGATCATGTCCGCTGAGCTTTCTGGGACTTCCTATCTTTTTCTGAGGATAGCGTGTCATTCCTTGTGGCCTATTTCTCATCTTCACACCATCCCTATTGAGAGACGTGTGTTTTTGTATGCCCTTATCTCTGGCGCTTCTATTTCTTTTCCTCATCTGTTTCTTTGTTATTTGAATGAGATTCATAGGAGTAGCGTTGTAGGTCACGCTCTTGTCTACCCTATTTTCATTCATAGGATTTTGTTGTTTTTAGGATTAGATGGTTTCCTCGCGTCTGAGCTTGTATATATTACTGGTCCCATAGGTGCCACCTTCCTTAGGCAGAGGGATGCTCATTTGAGGCCTCTTCGTGTTCAATCTTCTGGTGTTGTACCTCCTCTTTCCTCTTCTACAAGTGATACATAGGCTGAGACGTTTGGTGTTGCTGCTGCTGATGTTCCTTCACCGACTACTTCGGATAAGTTCGACATTCGACGTACGTTGGATCATGTCTTGACCATTCAGGCGGCTTAGGGACAGGTTTTGGTGGACTTGCTTGATGAGATTCGTGCTATGCGTGCAGAGTTGGCGCATTTTAGACGATCTCCTACGCCACCTCCTTTTGATGATGGATTCTGATTACCCTTTTGCATTCTATCACAAAAAGCGGGAGTAGCATTTTGAGTAGTTTTTGTATAGCATGTAGAGTTTTTGTCGATAGGGGGAGCTTTTTTTGTTTGGTTGGAGCGTGTGGTGATTAGATTGTATCTAGGAGCTACACTTTGTATCTACATTCTTTTTGGCTCTTGATGTATTTTTGTTGGACTATTCATGTTAGAGGGAGATACATTTAGTTTTGATTCTTGTTTCACTGCTTATTGATTTATATTTATGAGTTATTCATTGGTATATGTCTTTATTTTGTGTTTGTGTGAAATTAAGAATTTATTTTGTTTACTGGTATTTTCCAAACATGCATTTATGCATTTGTTGAGTATTTCAGGAAAAATACAGGTTGATTCAATTGAGCTGCTGTCTACACTTGCAACTGATGGAAAGTAGTTATGATTGGATTTGTTATGTAAATGGCTTTATTTTCTAAACTTTGAACTTTTAGTTTGTGTTTTGTCACGGATTGCCAAAGGGGGAGTTTGTTAGGTTCTAAAGACTTAGAACTTAATGTATTTAGAACTCTAATATGTATTGTTGGCAAACCATGATCAAAACAGGTTGTTTAGTCTTGTTTAGATGTGCTCAAATGTGCTATTTATGTAAAGTTGGGATCGAGCTGATGCAGAATTTAATTTTGCATCTTGGCTTGGCTCGATTGATCGAAACTTAGGCTCGATCAATCGAAAATCAAGTAGATGTGCTTTTTTGCAGAATTTCCAACTTAGCCCTAACTTCTAAAACATTTAAGGTTTTATGTTTTTGCCCTAGGTATATAAGGCAAACCCTAGCCACGTTTTTAGGTTGCTTATATTGCTATTCGTGTGAATCTCTTGTGAGATCTGTGAGGAGCTTTCCTTCACACAAGCTTAGGATTACCAAGAAGGAGATTCGTTCAAGAACTTAATGATCATTCAGTTGCTGCCATAAGAGCTTAAAGATACACAAGCGGGAGTGCTTGTACTTGCTGGAGAATCCAAGAAAGAAGGAGTCCGTGGTCTCGGAGCTTGCACGTGGTCATGTAAGTAAGTTTCTACTAGTGGGTAGCAATAAGATGTTAGTGGTCTAAGTCTTATTGTAAAACTTCAATTCTTTCTATAGTGGATTCAGGTTTACCTTGAGGATAGCTAGGTTAAATCCTCCCTAGGTTTTTACCCGTGTGGTTTCCTGGGTCATCATATCTTTGTGTTATTTATTTTTCTGCTGCTATATACTTGATATGATTGTTTGATTGTGATAACCTAGATCTGCATAATTTGACTGAGTAATTACTTGGTTAATTAACTAGGTTAATCTGGTTGTGTTTTAAGGGATCTAAAAACCAAACAATCACTATTGGCTAGTTGTAGTGACGAAATGACTTCAATTTCCTCACTATTGGCTAGCTGTAGTGACAAAATCAGATTCGTCGCTGATAACATTACAAACAATGCAATATACCTTTCAGCAACGACTTCTTTTCATCACTATTTCTCACATTCAGCGACGAAATTGGTTTCGTCACTAATAATGTGACCAGTAACACCTTCAACGACGAAAGTTTTTGATGCAAAAAACTTAAACTTTTAGCGACGAATTTGTTCGTTTGTCGCTATAGATGAATTTAGTTTCGTGCTTATGATTTCGTTTGGCACCCTTAATTCAACGCAATATATAGCGACAAAATCTAATTTTCGTCACTAAATGTTACTAATTTTTTTTTTTTTAATAAATAGTGTCAATATAAATTTTGTCACTATATGGTACTTTTTTGTGACGAAAAAAATTTTGTCACTAAAAATACATTTTGTTGTAGTGGTGCCAAATGACACTTTATGTTAAAGCCATATTTATTAATAAATATTCTAAGGAAACCTTGGAACCCTTTTACAAATTAATTTTATGTATTTTATATATATTTAATTATTTACTTGTCTTAATTTAATTCTCGGTATGGAGTGAGGTTTTAATATTTAAAACTATACATGCACGGTAAAATTCACTTTAGCGGGAGTTAATTACATTTTATACAGTGCTTAATTTGTCCCCACATACACACATATTTACAAAAAAAAAAAAAAAAATTGTATACGCCAAATAAAAATAGACGCAGAACATGATTTAACATTTAGAAGACACAACAAACTTGTCTTTGTTATTCGTGATCCAATACATGCCCATTTGATTTAAAGCTTAACAGACCAAGGAAGTCAATACCGTACCGGAGGCTGTACCGGTTTGGTCAGCGGTACGATATATTTCGGATACCGGTTAATACCGGTGTACCGTTTCGGAATTACCGCTAAATATATATATTCTTTTAAAAATTTTATATATTCTCATAAAAATATAAAATAATTTAAAGTCTAACCAATAATAATAATTTTTTAAAATATTAATAATTATGGTTGTAGTATAACTTTTTATTTTAAGAAGAGTTGTAGTTTAATAATAGTAGTAGTACTACGTACATGTGCAAACTAAATGCACTAATGAAAAAACAAAAGAAATAAAAATCAATGAGTAAAATGATTCCCCCAAAAAAAAAAAAAAAATCAATCAATGAGTAAAAGTTAAAACTAGAACACGTGGTGTTGGAGATAAGTTTGAAATTTTGAAAGCCTTTGACTCATTAATGACTTCAGTACATTCACGTGGTAGTGGGACTCTAGTGTCCAAAACAAAACAAGATGTACAGGTGACCAGGCGTTCAAAACTAGGAAAACCAAAGAACAGAAAAGCTGAAGAGTGGAAGAAAAACAGAGAACGGAGAAGTGAAGAGGCGAGGAAGAAGAAGCTGAAGCAGGTGGGGAGACTACAATTGACAAAATGGAAGTGGCTGGAGGCATGGGAGTGACCGGCAACGTGGTGGTGAATGGCTGTGATGACAAAAACAGGTGATTTTTGGGTTTTTTTTTTTTTTTTTTTTTTTGGTACCGGCCCGGTTTAGATTTACCGGCCGAAACATCTAATTTTCGCCGGTAAGGCCAAAACAGTCCGGTATGGGCTGGTACTCAGAACGGTACGAATCAAGGGGGGTTTCGGTACCGGTCAGTTCACCGATACAGAAAAAACCGGCCGTACCGGCCGGTACGGTACGGTATTAACTTCATTGTAACAGACACATAGCAAAGTGTCTTACAAGTTCAATGACCTAGATGAAACAAACCCAAACTAGTTTTTGAAAGTAAACAAAACTGAAACTTGAATATTACAAATATTCATTTGTGTGTAATATTCATTTGTGAGGTAGTTAAAAGTCCATCAATCTCTTTTATTGAGATATCAATTTGTAAGCATTTTATAGAAAAACTTGTAATGCCTTTTGAATTTTCTTTTTATTTATGTTTATTGCTTTTTAGTATTGTTCTCTCTTTTCTAGTACATTAGTCTATAAAGTAGTATGACTATGACCCATAATTGTCAAAACGTGTATCATATCGTGAATCAATTTTTAATTTTTATGTAAAATACAAAAACTCCTAATAAAATATATAAAAAAATAGAGATGTACATATATAATCTATATATTCATTATAAATTCGAAATATATTCAACTAATAATTAATTTAATTATCACTTGTGTAGCAATATTTAACAAAGCTAACTAAATAAATCAAATTAGCATATGTATAATATGCACATTCAAAATGATCAAATTCCAAAGTGATAATTAATACATGACATATGAGTCAATATAATAATTCCTTTCATCATATCCATCATCTTACATAATTAACTTCATTTAAATTAATATTATCAACATGATCATCGTCTAACAAATTTATTTTTTCATTGACATTTTCTTTATCATCATCAACATCTCTTCTTGTAATATTATTTTAATATTTTTCTTTATAATTCTTCTTGACATTCTAGCTTATTACAATAATAATAATAATATTAATTCTTCTTGACGTATTACAATAATAATAAAAAATTAATTTTATTGTCATTTAAAAACAATTGTAGTTACAATGCAAATATGAAAGTGAAGTTTCAAGTGTATAATCAAAAATTTGTAGGGAAGAGAGAGAGAGAGAGAGAGAGAGAGAGAGAGAGAGAGAGAGAGAGAAACTTTTGGACATATTATTTTATTAGGCTCCGTTAAGTGGCCCAATAATTTTATGTTAAAAACAAATCTAACAATATAATTTCACAAATTTTAACAAAACAATTCATTTTAAACCCACTTATCTATGTATCATATGATATATACAATTTTACCATACAATACGATTCATATAATATGATCCTATATATCATATGAATCTTGAGTATTTATGATGCATCCTTACGATAATTAACTTTTTGTGCACAATATAAGTATCATGTATCGTACAATATAAACCACTATGCTATGATGATATAGTAGTTATTATCATCCAATTGGGTTGTTGGGGTAGCTAAACAGGAGAATTTACCCTCTTTAGTTTGAGGATGATAGGCCAAAAACGAATTTACCCCTTGTGATGAATTAATTGATTAATTAGCCAAATTTAATTAATTAATCAAATTAACATGCAAATACATGGTAGCACAAACAAATTACCAATTAAACTAAGTATGCAATGACAATTAAATTGACACAGTGATTTGTTTACGAATGGGGAAAACCAACACAGCAAAAACTCCATCGGGTGATTTTATGGTTACCACTCCTAAAATTCCGCTATTATCATAACAAGCGGTTACAAGTGAAGGAATCTCAGTGCCCTACTGTTGAACCCTTACCCAATACCAAATTAGACTTGTTCTATAGTGACAATTTCTCCTTTTGATGCACAGCTCCCAGTACATGACTAACTAATTGCGTGGACCCCAGTACGCGACTTTAATCACCAACTAGACAAGGTTGTTAGCTGTAAAGTTATTCAGTTCATCTAGACGATGAAGATCAAGAAGATGCTTGGTTACAAAACCCTACGGTGCACAAACATAGCAATTGCTTCATAAGAATGATGAACTAGGGCGAAACTCTGTCTCAGGTCACAATTTGTTTGAACAAACTTTGCTTAACACTTATGCAACTTGTGTCCTCTTTGACAGCCCTTAAAACAATCCTTTTATATGTCTAGGGTTGTGAGAAAAGAAAGCTCAAACATACAATCACGGATTAGAGTAAAAACAGATTTGAAATTTTGTTTTTTCATAAACCTCGACAGATACCTATCTGTCGAGATGCTGTCGAGATACTGTCAAGCAGCTATCAAGCCATGAGGTTGGAACAGCTTCTTAAGCTCGATAGATAGCTAGCTATCGAGCTTTAATGATAGGCACTTCTTCACCTTGAATCTTGGACAGACTTGCATGTCTTCAATGCTTGATCTTGAAGCACAGTTTCTTGAAGTATTAAACACATCCTAAATCCACCCAAATACAAGTATAGTGTGTTTTGTCAAAGGGTTAGCCAATTACATAAAATAATGATATATGTTCCTAATAAGTGAATCACATATGTCCTAACAGAGGATTATAATTTATGCTGTTATGAAAGTTATTTGAAAACTTGCTCAAAATCAGCCAGCAAGAAGAAAATTTAATCGGGAATAAAAAAAAAAAAAAAAAAAGAAGAAGAAGAAGATAAATATGGAATAAATTAGTTTATTTTTCCAATATTCTGATTGGCATTCTAAATTAAATCCTATATTTTAAAAATCTTTTATTACAATTCTCAATTATTAAAATTGTTTCAAATTTACTTCTTGGAAAGTTATTAATTAATAAAACATAACGAAAAATCAAATAAATTGCACAAAAATCTTATCTCTGCATCAAAAGATCCCTCATATTAAGATCATGTGATATTTTAGTGAAAAAAATATATCTTACAAATGGATCACATCTTCATTAAACCGTATTAATCTATTATAATTTTTTAACAAGGTAAATAGGATTTTTTTTTTTTATCTTGTAAAAAAATACGCACCTACATATAATGATATAATATATGGTATTACACCAGTTTTCTATCCTTAAACGTATAAATTAAAACACGTATTAAAACATATCACATAATTTTCTATAATTAAACGTATAAAATATATATTATCCTTGTGCAAAAGTTTTTTAGCCTGCCCATATTTCAGTACTTTTTATGTAAAGTTTATTTTATAAATGGTGTCATTAAATTTGTAGGGATAAGGGTTCAAAATTATATATTGGGCCTTGGGCCTTATCCGAAGACGTGGACATGTCTGAGAAAAGATAAATAGTTATGAGGGATTCCAGTTTAAAGTCTCATAAATAAGAAAGGGTGTAGAAGGCGGTCCGACGAGGAATTCCTCCTTGGCTATGACAAATATGGCTTAGATATGCATTCCAACGATGAATGTGACCTTCATAGAAGTTCCAGTGATAGAGACATGCCTCACAAACATACGAGAAGGAAGGGAAATCAAAAATATCTAAAGGAAAACTACTACCACCACATTAAATGCACTGCAGCTACTTTTCTGGCCGCATTTATGTGGAGAAGACTCCTGAAGAGTACTGCCTTGGCTACCACGACTCATAGAAAGCCAGAAAGGGTATTTGATCTTGAGTAAAGGCTCAAACGATCAACAAGTGTAAGGTCGAGATGACCCAAAAGGAGATATATAATGCAAGAGACCCTCCAAGAGAGGGGGATTGGAAAAATAGAGAGAGTACTGTAGCAATCAAAATTGTATTTGTACTCCATTGTTATTGATTTATATAAAAAATATCTCCTCAGACAGTGAATAGATTCAGCTCTATTTTTCTTGTTCGTGCTTGATCATCTTTAAATCCATACTAGCCATTGTCAAATTCATTAGGGCCTAGTTCTCCAACACACTCTCTACAAATTTATTGTACTGCGCTCACTAGGCCAAGATCCCATACATCTTGAACTTGGGCTGCAAAACGTGTCCTTGCAATATTCAATAAGGAGATTATCATAACAAATAATTTAAGTTTTTATTATTATTTATAATTTGATAATTACAACAACGGAGGAATGACAAATTTTTAGCTACAAATTTATTGTACTGGGCTCACTGGGCCAAGATCCCATATATCTTGAACTTGGGCTGCAAAACGTGTCCTTACAATATTCAATAAGGAGATTATCATAACAAATAATTTAAGTTTTTTTATTATTTATAATTTGATAATTACAACAACGAAGGAATGAAAAATTTTTAGCATTGGAGAACAATGAAAGAAACAATAAAATTTAAAGAACAAACAGTAATTTTAATTGCTTGAAGGCATGATGAAATCGCTTTCATTAGACAATATTTGCTCCCCAACCAAATTGCTAAAGATTTATTACAAACTAGTCCCAAAAATACAACCAAATTTATTGGATTCTACACATTGCAATCATGAAGAAGACTTCAAGGATTTCTAGTATTTTTAACAAAAAAATATGAAGTTAACATGGGAGTGAAAGTTAAAACATGTATATAGAGCATGGGGGTAGTAATCACAAATTAAGTGTTATAACTATAAACTAAATAGTTGGAAATAATTTTCCAACGTTCCCAAAAGTTTATTTATCAAGTGGTGCAACTTTTGGTCATAAAACTATATAGACAGCAATTTTGCATAATTTCACCTAGCTAGCCCTCACTTGGCACACGATCAAGCCATCTTCAGACAGAGTATGAAAGTCATACCGAAAATAATGGTATAAAATTAGTTCCAACGATGACGTTGATGACAAAGATTAAGTTTGTTCGATCTTTCTTGATAGTATTATCAGTGAGAGATGTTATTGGCACATCAACATCATCCCCAAGGTACAACAAAATAACCACCTGTTGTATACTTGACAAATATATACAAATTTGTAAGGGAAAAGCTCCACAAAATATAATACCTTCTATACCCAGAAAATAGGAAAGTTTTTGTTTTTATTATTTATTCAAAGAGTGGAAGGCTGTAGGAAAGAAGGTGGCTCTGGAAGGAGTTTAGGAAGAAACTTTCTTTTGTGTAGTGTAAACAGATCCCACAAGAGAGCTGTGAAAATGCCTAAGAGAGAAAAAAAAAAACAAATCTTAAAAATGTAAACTAAATGAAACTAGGTTTATAACTCACACCCATTAACAATATAATTGAAAGATCGGATTTATGCTAAAACACAAGAGCTTGTTCTGACCTCCAATTATAAATTACGGCTAGATTATTTTTACTCGAACTTAAAAAAAGTGCGGAACAAAAGTAAATATGCACAATGAACCAATAACACTACTCTAAGCCATATCCATCCACAATTAACAATATAATGAAAGCTTAAAGAATAGGGAAAAGAGATGCAAATACAAGATAATACCAAGTCGTGTTATTGAAGAGGAAACTAACGAACTTGGCGAAAAACCTCACCGCAACCCTCCAAGTCAAAATCAATCCACTGGAGAATAAAGTTGGAGTACACGAATAATGAAAGACCCTCCAAGCCTAGTATACTCCATGTACTTGAGCTCTCCAAGCTCCTACTACCAACGGACATTTTAGAGTCTTATCTTCTCTAACTTTCCAGATCTCACAATTCAGCCTAATTGCATCTACCACTAAATGGCTCCTTCCAATGCTTCCCAACAACACCAAAATCTCACTTAACACTCAAAATGGGTGTGGTAAGTGTTTGGGCTAACAACCTCTCAAGGATCTAAAGATGAAGAGGTAGGATTGGGGAAAACCAATAAGGAAATGTGTAGATGATTGTGGGTATAACAATCTCTAACTCTTAAGTGTATTTGCTAGGGTTTTTTCTCTGAAAAGCACTCATTACAATTCATGGGTAATGAGGGTATTTATAGTATGGGTAAAGAATTTGGTAAAACAACTTAACTTTTTGCCAAACATAATGTTTTGTGGGTACTTCGTGGGATGGATCTTCTTGCGAAACACTCGCAAACTTGATATTCTAGTGTGACTCTTCAACTTCCAGTCATGTGCTTCTCTCGTGGCCTTTTTGCGAGTTGCTTCTCACGAGCTAGTTGTGAGCTAGTCATGCATTGCATTGATTCATATTTTGAAACTTGATTCTTCACTGATCTTTCACACTCATCCCTTACAAATAAACCCGCATACATACAAGGAAATGATTGAAGAAATTACAATTAAATTTGGTACAGAATTAAAGCCAACACAAACTAGTTGGAAATCACAACTTTACAATAAAAATGGACAATAATCAACACTTAAGTTATAGAAATGGGGAAAAAGTGGGATACCACTCTCTCTTGTAGGTGGCTTATGAAAACGGGTGAAAAACACTTCTATTAAAATACTACAACACAATGTTTATAAGGAATTATAAAGAATGCAGTGCACCGTGGAGAAGCATGCAATCAGTGAGAATGGCATTATATGGATGCAAGTAAAACTTTGGACCCCCTTACTCCTACTAGGGGAATAAGGTAAGGAGACCCTCTGTCTCCATATCTATTTATTCTGTGTATTGATTTCCTAGGCCAACTGATTGAAAGCAAGTGCACCGAGAATGCTTGGGATCTAGTCAAATCTTCTAAGAGTGGTCTAGCCTTTTCTCACCTCTTTTTCGCAGATGATTTGGTACTGTTTGCCAAAGCCAATCAAGAAAATTTCTCCTCTATTCGTAGTGTGTTGGACAAGTTCTGCCCCAAATCAGGACAAACAATTAGTGAAGCAAAATCAAGGATTTATTTCTCTCTGATTGTAGACAATGATACAAGGGACTCTTTTTGCAAAATCATAGGCTTCCACTCTATAAACTTCTTAGGAAAATACTTGGGTATCCCCATCTGGCAGCCCGGGTCTTCCCCTCACGAATTTAATTTTCTTTTGGAAAGGATGAAACAGAAGTTGGGTGGTTGGAAATCAAATTTGCTCTCTATGGCAGGGAGGGCTGTGCTGATTCATGCATCCATTTCAACTATCCCGACATATGTTATGCAATGTGTGTCTCTTCCCAGTAAAATTCAAAATGGTGTTGATAGAATCGGTCAGAATTTCCTTGGGGGAACCACCGAGTCCACAAAAAAAAAAAAAAAAGTCTATGGGTTTCGGTTTAGAATCTCCTTGCTAAGCTTAACTGGAGATTTCATTCTAAGAAGGAAAGTCTATGGGTTTAGGTTCTTAGGAAGAAGTATTGCACTCGTCAAAGGCTTATTTCTAGAAACACAATCAAGCTCCCTTGCTCGCAAGTGTGGAAGGGTATGAAGGTGGGTCTTGACACTTTCTATACCACAAAAAACGGGGGTTATAATAGTAACCTTAGTCTGTAGTATGATAAATGGTCTTGCAATGGACCTTTGAGACTTGCTATTCAGGGTCCCCTCACCCGAGAAGAGTCCAATCTCAAGGTGAAGGACAACATAAGCCCAGAAGGTTGGAATTAGGCTAGAATCTTACTAGACATCCCGATAGATGTTAAATTGAAAATCCAGGCGACCCCTTTTGCCATTTCAGATGGCAGCATAGATAGAATGATCTAGTCTGAAAATCCTCGTGGGAGCTTCAACCTCAAAAGCGCATATCGTTTGGCATCTGGCAATGAGACAATTACTTTTGATGGAGAGTGGATTTGGCAAATTTAATTTTTTGTTTGGAAATGTCTTCACAACAGTTTAGGGGTTAAATCTTGTCTTAACGCTAGAGGAGTCTCTTCTGGTCTCCTTTGTCCTCTCTGTCATAAAGAACCCAAAACTATCATTCATAGTCTTTGAGATTGTGATCATATCAAAAATGTCTGGGCTGCGTTGGGAATTCGGGTATCAGACTTGGCCTTTTTCGTGACCCCACTTAACTGTTGGCTATCGAAGAATGCCAGATCTACCATCATATCTGGGCAACACCAGCTGCCTTGGAAAATCGTCTCTCTCTTTGCAATTTGGACGATATGGCAGAAGAGGAACCTGGTGGTCTTTCAAAATAAGCCTTTTACCCCAAACATCCATTCGAAGATCTACCATAAAGCAGCGAAATTTATCCATTGTGCCTTAAATGTTAGAGAGGCAAACCACCACATTTCGAAACCTATCAGGTGGGAAAAACCAACAGAAGGGTGGAGGAAACTTAACACCGACAGGTCCTCCCTTGGAAACACAGGCAGAGTTGGAGGGAGAGGGCTTATTCGGGATGAAGAGGGTAATTGGATTTTGGGGTTCTCAAGGCAGATCGGTGTAACCTCAAGTTTCATAGCTGAGCTATGGTCTTTGAGGGATGGCTTAATATTGTGTGTTGAAAGGAATTTTACTGATGTTGTTATTGAAATGGATGCCAAAGCAATTATTGAAGTCCTAAACAATCCCAACAATACTAATCTAATCATTTCCTCCATTATGGATGACTATAGGTAGCTGGCTTCCCAAATTCCCTGGACTCGCTTTAATCACTGCTATAAAGAAGCTAATAGGAGTGCTGATATGCTAGCTAGGATGGGATCTCAGCAATCTTCTTCTTTTATCTTGTAAGGCAACCACCCGGGTCTTTGTTAGATTTTGATTGTTCTGGTTTGTATTTGAACAGGCGTTGCCTTGAAACTATTGTTAATTTCTAGTTTGAAAGCATTTCCCTTTTTACCAACCAAAAAAAAAAAAAAAAAGGTAAATGCTATCTCTATATATGATATTTAACAATATTTAGTAAAACTATCTTTTTATTGTGAAATTATATTTCTGTCTAAAAATAGTATTTTCTATTTTTCTAATTTATTGTAAACTCGAATTATGCATATAAACTTAAAGCAGAGTAATTTTTATTTTGTTATGGAAGACTCAACAAGTTATCTTTCTTATTCATTGAACAAAATACAAGCCCATTGTTTTTAAATCTCAGCAGACACATATCAAAGTGTCTTACAAGTTCAATGGACACTCAAAACCATTCTAATATGCTAAATACTCCAAGGTTTGGGCTAAACCATTTCCCTACTCCAAGCCACGTATTTTCCTTAATTGCCCAACAGCCTTATAAACTTTCTTCTGGTCAGCAAGAGACTTGGTCAGAGTCTCCTTTTGGAGGCACCTCTTAGCCCATGCAATAATCTTGGGGCACTTTGCCTCTATGTTGATATTGCCAAAATACCAAAGGCATGGAACCAGCTATAGAAAGTGACAAGAGAAAGGTCCACAAACCCAAATGTTTCGCCCCTAAAGTAAGGCTTGTCACCAAGCTCCCCTCCAATATCTTAAAGGTTTCAAAGAATTCCTTCTTTCCTGCCTCTAGCTCTTCACCTTTCGTGGTCCATAACTTCTTTGAAACATCATAAACCTGTATTTTCCATATACATTGAATTACCACTTTCCACGGATTAAATAAAATGATGAACAATTACGGTAATGAATTTTAAATCATATTTGCTGGGGTAGAAGAATATATCTCTAAACCTTAAGAAAAAAAATCCTGTGAGATGAAAATTTATATGATTACTCTCTCATAGCATGTATGAAAAGGGTGGAGAAAAGGCTCATATGTGTTTTTTTTTTTTTTTTTTTTGATTCGATAGGATTTAAAATTTATTGGTGTCCCTTTTGTGATGATTGTTTCTTTACCATCATGCCGATACACCCCTATTATAGGAAGAATTCAAAACCAAGCCCATTATTAGATGACGAAAAGCTTGACAAGTTAAACTAACACACACCAACACATAGTAGAGGATTCCGTTTGAGATAAAAGTCTTAGAAACATAAAAAAACAACATCACATACTATTAACATAAAAAATAATGTTAAAGTATGAAGTGTATTGGGCACGCATTGGGATTATTATTCAGTACTCCCCTCGCTATCTTATGAATGATAAGTTTGATTCCCCAATCTGGTTGGTGTCATTGCTTTGGTCATGTTATTTTTCACTGTAGTCTATAGCATTGCTGACCGAGTGGGTGTTGCGTCTTTGACTCTTCTGACTCCCTTTTTTTCCCCTAATAATCAGCTGTTTTCTTATATCTTGGTATAAAGAGGAACTATAAATTTACAACATCTTACCACACAATAATGTGTTATCAATTACAAAAAACAATATAAACTGATGTATTATCAATCTAGAAAAAATAATTCAAATATTTATTTGTGAGGTAATTAAGGTCCACTAATCACTTTGAATGTGATATCAATTTGTAAGTATTGTATAGAAAAGCTTATTTATTTAGAATTTTTTATATATTTTAATTGACTGCTTTAAAAGCACTCGCATAAGTATTTATTTAACAAAAAAAGTAACACATTTTAGCCAACTAAGTCCAAAATTCACTAACATCATGTCATGCAAAATTATGTAAAAATATATGGTTATTATAGTAATTGTGTAAATTTACATTGACACTATTTATTTTGCACTTAATTTTTTTATTCTTTCTTTACATATCCCATGAAGGAATAGAATGGATGATGGTTGTTGAGCATGAAGACAGAGAAACAACTAAAAAAATCAAGAAAATTTGATATTTTAATGAAATGTAGTATAAAACAAATATTTTAATATGAGGTGTTTTGAAATGTGAGTATTTAAAAAAAAAAAGAAAAAAAAAAGGTAAGTTCTTATGCTAAAATAGATAGAAATATTTGCACGAGTTGATGTGAATGTTCTTTGTATTGCTCTCTCTTTTCTAGAAAATTAGTATTGTTCTCTCTTCTCTCTTAGTATAATACATTTGCTCCAACCCCCTAAAGTTATTCTGGATGCTTGCAAGGCTAATTGCATTTTGTAGCCACCTCAGTTTGTTTTAATGAAGTTTGCTGTTATTAAAAAAAAAAAGCACATTAGCCTATGAAGAAGTATGACTATAACCGATTTAAAAAAGGAGTTAGTATCATCCAATTGCGCTGTTGAGGTAGCTAAATAGGAGAATTTGCCTTCTTTAATTTGGTAATAGGGATATTATATAAACAAAACAACTATCCCGCCATAGAGTTTGTTTCGGTGCAAATTCTTTTACATCCCAGACCTATAAGGTCATATATCAAAAGTACAGTTTACTCCACTAATGGAGTATCTAAGATAAGGAAGTCTTGTTGTAGGTGGACATCCATCTTTGCAAAGGAGTCAGTACGAGAGTTGGCTTCTTTAAAACAATGGTTAATTGTCCATTGGGAGATTCGGTTCAACATTTGAGGAATCATTATTGGCGAGCAAGCTAACAACAGATTTGGTATCTATTTCTATTTCATGTTTTCAACAGATTGGATTTGGAGTAGGATGCAAAGACGAAAACCATCCCTTACTGCCCAAAATTCAGTATCTAATTTATCCGTTCAATATAACCCTATATATGTTATGAAAGTGATTCAAAGACTAGCTCAAAGTCAAACCCAAGCAAGCAGGTAGAAAATTTAATCAAGATTACAAAACATTATCAATCAATCATCAATATCTATATAAAAGCAGAGATTTCACGCGAGAGAGCTTGAGGTTATACCATATGGCACAATCTATGAAAAGAATTGAAATATCATTAAGTCACATTAGAAATAAGAACAAATTTAAAAGTAGAGACTTTTTATTTCCTTTGATTCAATGTTTTAAGACTATTTTTTATTACATTTTTTATTCAATGTTTTAAAATTACTATTTGTTTCATTTGGTTCAATGTTTCAAGATTTTTCCATCTCTCTCACACACACACAAAAAGCTATTTGCATTTCCATTCACCCTTTTCACTTCTAATCTATTATATATACATGCTCATAGCCCTTCATTCCATTTCATCTCAAATTCATTTAGACAAAAAAATCATGTCATTTACCTTCAACGACACCTACATAACATTAACATTGCAGTATCATTGATTCTAACTCGTATGAGTAGGCTATGACCAAGGAATGGGGCTTGCGTTTTTTATTCAGTGACAATAACTTACAATTTTGATGTTGAAATCAAACGCTGTGGATTTTGTGAAGATTATGATTCGCTTTAAGTCTTCGGGTATTTGAGATTTTGGTTTGGGAAAGTCATAAATGTTTTTTTTTTTTTTTTTTTTAAGAACTAAAGAAAAAGAAAAAGAAATATTTTAATTGAATATTTCTATAGTTATCTTTTTTTTTTTTAATTGTTAGATCTCATAATTTGTAGGCTTCTTTTTAGTTTTTTTTTATCACTATTTTGTGTGATATGAGCCATAGTGATAAAAATAAAAATCAATGATGATTTCAAAGTATTTTCTGTTTTTTTTTTAATAAAAAAAAAAGAAAAAAAAAAAGAAGGATACAAAAGCCAACCAAAGATAATTAAATTTTGATAAATGGTTATGTTTTTAGCCAATTTCTCTTTGTTTAATCACATTCTCTTTATGTTGATAATTATAGATGATTTCCTTAATTTCATTGAGATAATGAATTGGGTGTTTATGATTAAGGTCTCCATATTTGATTCTGAGAATAAAGTAGTTGAGGAAGTGTTTGAGAGGTTGCTTAAATTTATCTAATTTTGGGATATAAGTATTGTAAGGTTGAATTTAATCAACCATCTTGTTGGCTTTATTCCGTGCCAAATTTTCTTGTAATTCAGCATTTAGAAACCCTGTATTTAGGTGGAAATCTTGTAAGGGTAGTGGGTGAGAGAGTGTGAAGAAATGCTCAAGAATGTGCAGTGAAACAGGGACTCGTGACTGGATCTCGCTGGTAGCTCGCAACTGGCAAGCCACTAGATGATGCACATTAGCAAAGCATGCAAAAAAGCTGAACCGTCATGCCAACTGTTGCACTAAAGGACAAAAAATCTAGTCTGGCAATTCAGTTAGCTCGCGGCTTGGAGCCAGCCAGCTCTGTTTTGGAAAAAACTGACTCTTCGCATTCCTTTCTCACCCTAGTATAAATACCCCTTATATCCATGAAATGTTGAGAGCTTCCAGAGAGAATTTTGAGAGAGAAACCCTAGAGAAAAACAAGATTGATTCATCCACAATATTCACATAGTGACTCTTCAAATTCCTCTACTCTCACCCTCTCCATTGTTACATCCTTGAGAGGTTCATTACCCAAATCATTTTCTCACCATACCTATATTTGTGAGAAGGCTATTTGGTGCTTTGGGAAGTAGTTAAAAAGGGACCAATGGTTGTTGGTTGATGTTATGGGCTATAGCGGAATCCAGTAAGCTAAAAAAGACAAAGGTTCGGCACAACCTCGCTGGAGCAATAAGCTTGGAGGGCTTAGGTACACTAGGTAGATTAGGCTTGGAGGGTCTTCTACTGTTCATATATCCCAACTTTATTCTTTAGTGGATTGTTGACCGCTTGGAAGGTGGCAAAGAGATTTTACACCGAAGGTTTCGGTTTCTTCTTCGATAACATATCGTTGTGTTGTCCTTGTGTTTGCATTTCTCTTCCCTTAATCTTTACCATTTAATTTCTGCTGTGGATGTGATTTTCTTTGGTTTAGATTGTTTATCAATTCTGTTATAAGCTTATGTTCATTTTCCGCACGTACATTGTTTGATATTAAGCTTGAATTGGTAATTTGTAAATTAGGGGTCTAAACGTTAATAGTGTTTTATACGCTATTTGAACATTCAAGTATTTTATGCTTCAAATTCTTATTTACGGAGAAATAGAATGGATGATGGTTGCTGTGAATGAAGAAAGAGAAACGATTAAAAAAATTAAGAAAAATTGATATTTTAATAAAATGTTGTGTAAAACAAATATTCTAATATGAGGTGTTTTAAAATGTAAAGTAAGCTCTTATATTAAAATAGATAGAAATATTTGCACGAGTTGATGTGAATGTTCTTTGTATTGTTCTCTCTTTTCTAGAAAATAAGTATTGTTCGCTCTTCTCTCTTGGTATAATATATTTGCTCCAATAAGCATAAAGTCCCTAAAGTTATTATGATGCTTGCAAGGCTAATTGCATTTTGTAGCCACCTTAGTTTGTTTTAATGAAGTTTGTTGATTATTAAAAATGGCCAAAATGGGATTTTGCCCTTTTTATAAATTAATAAAAAATAAACATTTTGCCCCATTTCCCAAACTAATTAGAGAAATACCCCTATTTTGGAACTCGATTTTCTCAAAATCGAGTTTTAACGTCATTATAGGCTCCTTAAAACGCTACTATAGTTATGGGGCAATTAAAAAAAAAAAAAAACTCTTGCATGGAACTCGAGTTCATGGAGCTTGAGTTCCAAAACGCCACTATATGGTCCTTAAAACGCTACTATAGGGCTCCAGAAATTTTTATTTTTATTTTTTATTTTCAGTTTGTTATAACTCGATTGTCCAAAAATCGAGTTTTAAATTGAAACTCGATCTTTAGAAAATCGAGTTTTAAAATGAAACTCAATTTTTAAAACAAGGGCATTTCCCTAATTAATTTGGGAAAGGGGACAAAATGCTGAATTAAAATTTAAAAAAAAAAAAGCGCATTAGTCTATAGGAGAATATAGTAGAATTTTCCAATCGGGCTTTTGAGGTAGCTAAATAGGAGAATTTTCCTTCTTTAATTCGGTAATAGGGATATTATATAAACAAAACAACTACCCCGCCATAGAGCTTGTTTCGGTGCAAATTCTTTTACATCCCAGACCTATAAGGTCATATATCAAAAGTAAAGTTAACTCCCCTAATGGAGTATCTAATATAAGGAAGTCTTGTTGTAGGTGGACATCCATCTTTGGCTCTTTGCAAAGGAGTCAGCACAAGAGTTGGCTTCTCTAAAACAATGGTTAATTGTCCACTGGGAGGTTTGGTTCAACATTTGAGTAATCATTATTGGTGAGCAAGCCAACGACAGATTTGGTATCAATTTCTATTTCAAGTTTTCAGCAGATTGGATTTGGAGTAGGATGCAGAGATGAAAACCATCCCTTACTGCCCATAATTCAACTTCTAATTTATACGTTCAATATAGCCCTATATATGTTATGAAAGTGATTCAAAGACTAGCTCAATGTCAAACTCAAGCAAGCAGGTAGAAAATTTAATCAAGAATACAAAAAATTATCAATCAATCATCAATATATATATATATATAAAAGCAAAGATCTCATGCAAGAGAGCTTGAGGTTCTACCATATGGCACACTCTATAAAAAGAATTGAAATACTATTACGTCACATTAGAGATAAAAACAAATTTAAAAGTAGAAACTCTTTATTTCCTTTGATTCAATGTTTTAGGACTACTTTTCTTACATTTTTTATTCAATTTTTTGAGACTACTATTTGTTTCATTTGGTTCAATGTTTCAAGATTTTCATCTCTCACACATACAAAAAACTCTCTGCATTTCCATTCACCCTTCTCACTTCAAATCTATTATATGCATATGCTCATAGCCCTTCATTCCATTCTATCTCAAATACACTTAGATCAAAAATGATGTCATTTACCTTCAACCTTCAATAACACCTACATAACATCAACATTGCAGTATCATTGATCCTAACTCATATGAGTAGGCTATGACCAAGGAATAGGGCTTGTGTTTTCTATTCAGTGACAGTAACTTACAATTTTGATATTGAAGTTAGATATTGTGGATTTTGTAAAGGTTACGGTTCGCTTTAAGTCTTTGGGTATTTGAGATTTTGGTTTAGGAAAGTCATGAATATTCTTTTGTTTTAGAACTAAAGAAAAAGAAAAAGAAACATTTTAATTGATTATTTATAAAGTTAGCTATTTTTTTGGAAATTTTTTGTTAGAACTCACATTCTCTTTATGTTGATAATTATAGATAATTTTCTTAATTTCATTGAGATAATGAATTGGGTGTTTATGATTGAGGTCTCCATATTTGAGGTCTTAATATACTTAAAAATTATTTCAAATGATATTGTAAAGTAGTTCGTGTATTGTGCAGGATATCATCTGATTCACTATAAAATGAGTTTATTATATTTATAAATACAGTGGTTAATATGTCCCCACATACACACATATTTACCAAAATTTTATTTATTCCAAATATAATTAAGGCACAACATGATCTAAAATTTAGAAGACACAACAAGGTGTCTTTCTTATTCATAATACAACACGTGCCCATTTGATTTAAAGCTTAGAAAACACATATCAAAGTTTCTTACAAGTTCAACGGACCCAAATGAAACAAACCTAAATTATTTTTTGAAAGTAAACAAACTTGAAACTTGAGTATTACAATCTGAATGAAATTTCTTACACGGGCCACTGAAAATCATAATTCGGGCTAAACCATTTCTCTACTCGTAGCCACGTATTTTCCTCAATTGCACAACAGCCTCATAAACTTTCTTCTGGTCAGGAAGAGACTTTGCCACAGTCTCCTTTTGGAGGCACCTTTTACCCCATGCAATAATCTTGGGGCACTCTGCCTCTATGTTGATATTGCCAAATACCTCATAGGCATGGAACCAGCTGTAGAAAGTGACAAGAGAAAGGTCCACAAACCCAAATGTTTCACCCCCAAAGTAAGGCTTGTCACCAAGCTCCCCCTCCAATATCTTCAAGGTTTCAGAGAATTCCTTCTTGCCTGCCTCCAGCTCTTCTCCTTTTGTAGTCCATAACTTCCGTGAAGCAACACTAACCTGTATTTTCCACACATTGTATTACAAGGATGAACAGTGACAGTAATGAATTTTAAACCAAATCTATAGAGATAGAAGAATATTTCTCTAGAGCTCGAGAAAAAGAAAAGTATGAAATTTATAGAAAATATACAAATTTCAAATTAAATCTTTCAAATGTCATTGCCTTGAAATTAAAACTCGTTAACCCAGAATGAAAAGAAATTAAAATAATGTAAAAGACAAAAGAAATGGCATTAAAGGTACCTTCTTATCAACAAAATCAGCCCAGAACCTGGCATGAGCTCTTTGGTACGGATCAGAGGGAAGCAATGGAGACTTATCGTTCCAGACCTCATCTATGTACTGAACAATGATGAGAGACTCACACACAGGTTTCCCATTGTGGATGAGAACTGGGATCTTCTTGTGAATGGGGTTCGCCTCTAAAAGCAGAGGGCTCTTGTTATTCAAGTCCTCTTGCTTGTAATCATACTCGATACCCTTCTCGGCCAGTGCAATCTTGACCCTCATCGCATACATACTGATCCAGGTGCCTAGCAGAATCACCTCGTCCGCCATTATCAAAGAAGTGAAGATATTGAAGAAAATAGAGAAGTAAGGTTGTTAAGAAGAGAGAAGAAGTGAGTTGGTATGCAAGGACTGGGAAGAGAGCGAGGATTTATAGTCATAGGCAGTGGTTCGGGCTTTCATTAATAATTAATTAAATAATGCTAAAGTATGCTGGTAAAAAAATAACAATAATAAAAACAATGGTAAAGTATGACTTCGACTACAAAGTGTATTTGAGTTTCTGGATCATTCCATTATCCGGACGATGTCATTGCTTTGGTCATGTTTGATTCCCAAGTTCGTTTTGAGTTTCTGAGTTGCCTCTTTGACTCTCTTGACTCTCTTTTTACCAAAATTGGCCATTTTCTTTAATCTCATTCTCTTTAGTATAAAATTTCATTTTTTTATATTCTATATAGTCACTTTAAAATTTTCACATGGCATGTGATCTATTTTATTAAAATATCACTTTCTTATTAATAATCATTGGCGGTGGTTCGGGCTTTCATTAATAATTAATTAAATTGTGCTAAAGTATGCTGGTAAAAAAATAACAATAATAAAAACAATGCTAAAGTATGACTTCGACTACAAAGTGTTTTGGTAATCAAAAACTTATCTTATGAATAATGCAATGTTTGATTACCAGATTCATTTGAGTTTCTGGATCATTCCCTATCCGGACGATGTCATTGCTTTGGTCATGTTTGATTACCAAATTCGTTGAGTTTCTGTGTTGCCTCTTTGACTCTTTTGTCCCTTTTGACTTTCTTTTTACCCTAATAACCGGCCATTTTCTTTAATCTCATTCTCTCTAATATAAAATATTATTTATTTTTATTTTATATAGTCACTTTAAAAATTACACATGTCATATTATTTATTTTAAACTCTATTTCTTAAAATATCACATTTTCTTGATTTTTTTAATTTTTTTTTTTTTTTTTACACATATCAACTACCATCCACTTTTTTTTTCTTCCTTAAGATATATAAACAAAGAATAAAAAATTAAATGTGAAATAAATAGTGCCTGTATAAATTTAAATAGTTACTATATTTACACGTCTTTAACTTGACTGATATGAGTGATTTTGCAGCTTAAATATGTAAAATTGAGCCATTTTTCTATTGTCTGATGCAAATACTCTAAAAAGAATGTTTTTCTAAAAGTACTACATCCACAATATTTTCATAATACTTTTACAAAAAAATTCAAAGTGGTAAGTTGTTATTAGTTCAAATTTGAATCCACCACTTAAATTATTTTTTGCTCACCAATAACAATCAATAATAACTTGCCATTTAAAATTTGTTGTATAAGTGTTATACACAACATTTTTCTCTTTTTATTCAGTATAACTACAAATACTACAAGTTTTACTACATTGCTTTTACAAACTGATATATCATCAATCATAAAGAGACAATTCAAATATTCATTTGTGAGGTAGTTGAAGCCCGCCAATCACATTGAAATAAACACTTTGAAGACAGCGTGGATTTATAAACAAATACATAATGCTAAAGTATGACTTCGAATAAAAAGTATTTTACTCTCTTATGAATGATAATTTTGATTACCAAATTCATTTTTAGTTTCTGGATCCTTCCACAATCCGGTCGATGTCATTGCTTTGCTCATATAATTTTTCAGTGTAGCATTGCTTACAGAGTGGGTGTTGCGTCCTTGACTACTTTTTTTTTTTTTTTTTAATATCAACTGCGTATGAATTTTATTGAAAAGGAAACAGAGTAATTACAAAATAGAAAATACTGGCTTGCTCGAAAAAAATATGGCATTACAAAAGGATTGAGGATCATAACCTAAACCAAAGTAGATACAGTGACCGAGATGCTAAAATGTGGGCCGCAACATTAGCTTCTCTAGGAAGTAGGAATCCAACTATAACTGCAATTTGGTATTAATGTTGCCAATATGAGAGAATAGAAATCCTCCATGTTTCTGAGCTGCCTGATGATATAAGAGCATCCACGGAAATCTTTGAGTGGCTTTCTATTGTCACACAATCAAAATTTTGGTCAAGAGCAAGCCGAGTAGCCTACTTCAGTTTCAGCTTGGATGGGGACTCTTTGACTCTTTTGACATTTTTTTTTTTTTTTTTTTACTCCAAATAATCAGCTGCTTTCTTATACGTTGTTCGAAAATAGATTTTTTTCTTTTTTTGTTTTTGGTGAAAATATCAATTTAGTCTAGGTCACAATTAATTTGGTCCTTATATTTTGATAGCAATCAATTTAGCTTTTATTATTTTCAATTTGAAGTCAATTTGGTCTCTGCCGTTAACTCACTAACAAAAAATAATTACGTGACAAATGGTGTGCACAGTTGGCCAAACTGACATGGCTAATAAATTAAGATTAAAAAGTTTTAATCAACGTTAAAAAATAACACCTTGGCATTTAACTAAAAAAAGCCATTGGACCATGTAATTAAATAACAAAAAATAAAGTTTACAAGATTAAAATAATTCCTTAAAAAATTCAACAAGACCTCATTTTTCCATTTATTTTTCTTAGAAAACAAACAAACACAAGCCAGAGAAATCAAACCCTCACACAAGATCAAAACAACAAAATCATTGTGCTTGTTTGTTTCTTAGCATCAATTGTACTTGATCGGCAACTCCTTTGACTTTTTTTTTTTTTACTCATAATAATCAGCTGTTTTCTTATGTGTTGTTCTAAAATGGAGTTTTTTTTTTTTTTTTTTGGCAAAAATATCAATTGAGTCTAGGTCACAATTAATTTGGTTCTTACATTTTGATAGCAATCAATTTAGTCTATATTATTTTCAATTTGAAGTCAATTTGGTCTCTACCGTTAACTCACTAACAAAAAATGATTGCGTGACAAATGGTGTGCACAGTTGGCCAAACTAATACTGACATGGCTAATAAATTAATATTAAAAAGTTTTAATTAACATTAAAAAATAACACCTTGGCATTTAATTAAAAAAAGCCACTGGACCATGTAATTAAATTTAAAAAAAAAAGTTTGCAAAATTAAAATAATTCCTTAAAAAATTCAACAAGACCTCATTTTTCCATTTATTTTTCTTAGAAAACAAACAAACACAAGCCAGAGAAATCAAACTCTCACACAAGATCAAAACAACAAAATCATTGTGCTTGTTTGTTTCTTAGCATCACTTGTACTTTATCAGCAACTAAACAAACCAAACTAGAATCTTTTAATTTCCCCTCATCAAATCACACCTTGCAAATCGCACTCCAAAAATACCATCAAACCCAACGAATACCCAACCCATTGTCTGTGTCAAAAATAAATTTAGTAGTCAGCACAACTGGTATCAGGGGCCCTATACATGCTATCATTTGATCCTCCCATCAATATTTTTGTGGTTAGTGTTTGCAAACCCTGAAGTGGTTAAGCCAAAGTAAAATCGGCTATTAGAGGAAAATCTTGGACAAGAAAGTTCAAAAATGAAAAGCTTTTGCTAGATGGGCTTCTCAGTGATTTTACAAATGGTGAAGAGAGATTTAGATCTAAGGAAAAATCTTAAGGTCAAATGAACTTCTTGAGTGAGAGAGTGGCCTATGTGAAACCGATAGAGAGGGAAAGAGGATTTGAGTTGAGAGAGAGTAGATATGGTACAAGGCTGTTACCAAGATGATTTTGTTGTTTTGCTTTTGCTTGTGGGTTTGATTTTCTAGGATTATGTATTTCATTCCGTGTTTTTTTAGTAAGAAAAACAAATAGAAAATGAAAAAAAAAACATTATTATATTAATTTTGTAAACTCTATTTTTTTTTTTTGGGTTATTTCATTACATGTTCTAGTGGTTTTTTTTTTTTTTTTTTTTTTTTTTTTTTTTTTTAAATTAAATGCTGAGATCTCAGAGTTTGACTTCTTTTGGGTTTCTTAGTGTCATGAACTCAATTTGTTTCTTAGTAAAATTGGTGCTAGGGTGGGAGTGATAGGGGTGTAACAGCAAAGATTTCCTAGCGGTTGGCGTCTTTGTCTTATAATTATTGGAGTAATTCGTGAATTAGACTTTGTGGGGAAGGGGTTAGGGATTTCAATCCCCCCATTATGTTCTTTTTTATTTTATATAATTTTTTTTTCAAAAAACATGTGGTAGTCTATGTGAAACCCAAATTGCATAAAAAAATATTTTATTTCCACCATTAACCACATCATTATTTTCTATCCATGTCCTAATTAATAGCAGGGACTAGTTTGACACAATGCCAAAATGTTATGAACTTGTAGGGACTCAAATTGGATTGGACCCAAATTAGGTATGGGTTTCTAGCCCAACAAGCCCAAACAATAAATTTCTAGAGAGTGGGTGAAAGAACTAGCTCTATTCGGTGGGTTTACTGTGCATCAAAAGACGTTTCAAGCTAATTGTCTGATAAAAACTCTCCTCGGCTAGGTTTCAGAGGGTATCTTTTTTAGTTCTAACGTTCTTTTTTCTTCCTTTCTTTCTCTCCTTTTTCAAAAGTCCCCTCTAATGTCACCTACTTCCACGTTATATACTGCGTTCCTTACCCCAATTTCACTATACACATGTAGTTTCTATCCTGGAAACTCCTTTCTGTCCCATCCAGCACCACCCGGAACTTTTGCTCAGTAGCCATAAAGTTGCTTAGTTACTGTTCAGGTATCACCTCTACATTAATGCGGCTAGGGAGTTAGCTGGAAAGCATTTAATGTGGAGGTAGCAGCTTTTGGAAGATATTTGTTATCTTCCCCGGTTCCCCCTTCGTTCCATATTCACTTTCCAGTTCTTATACAACTTTGTGGAGTACCCTGAATATTAAGGTAGTTATATCCACCTCGGACCATGATATCCGAGGTTACTCTTATCCTCGGACGCGTTTTGAGCTACTATACATGACTTCTCTCCCTTTTTCCTATACCAATTCCACAATATTTCTTTTTAACCATCCTCGAACAAGCGAGTGCCCTCGGACTAGGCCGCTGGGCCGTAAGCCCAATTCTTACGAACTTACCAATACCTCCTGGCATAACAGGCCCCACAATAGCCCCTCAAAATCTTGTTTTCTGTCACCTCGGCAGAAGGGAGATTTTGATATGTTGTCGTCATCCCCTTTCTCTAACCTCTAGGACGCCTTTCTACCTGCCCAAGGCGCACTTCTGACGTTTCGACGTCAGAAGCACGCCCTCCTTAAATTATGGCAGCCTCTCTGTCCCCCACGTTCAACGGCAAGATGCCAATCCAACGGTGGACGGTTTTTAGAATTTATGAGCGGGATTTTTCCCGCTTACAATTTCTGTACCCCTATAAATAGCTTTTCAAATCAACTTTCTTTATAGTTACAACAATTACATTACCACAGCATACATTCATTGAACCTATTGCTCTCCTTTGCCTCATCGTGCGTTCATAAATACCACAACCTTGTCTAAGGACTTCCTTTTTAAACTTGTAAGTCTCCTCAAACCTTCTTAGTTCTCATTCCCTTTTTCTGTTAACTTTTCTTCATAACTTTTTAGAGAATGGGTAGGTTTAAAAGTCTGGTTGAGTCCGAGGAGGGTATAGAGAAATTTAGGTCTAAGTATAGGATTCCTTCAACCGTGGGTATGAGATATGCCTCCCCAGAAACATGGGTAAACAATAGGAAAACAGGAGAAGTGGTCATCCCTATGATCGCTTTTATAGAAGAAGGGATGACCATTCCCATGGGTAACCTCAGCAGAAGTTATCTTAGATTCTTTAGGATATCTCCCACACAGTGTGCTCCCAATATGTTCAGAGTGTTAGAGAGCATAGAAGTCCTAAACGAGAAAATGAACCTAGGTTTGACCCACCACGACATAAATTGGGTGTACAATCTTAATCACCTGAAGGGTCAAGGTTATTACCTTAAGTCTAGGCACTCTGAAGTCAGGTTAATCCAGTGTCTCCCTACATCGAATAAGGGCTTAAAAGATGATTTTTTAATCTTTTCTGCGGAATGGCACGATGGTCTGCCCTGTCCGACTAGAGAGGGAAAACCAGGTGAGGTTCACGGTTATAAGCATGTGTAATTTTAATTATGCTCTTTATTTCAAATTATTCTTGTTTCTGACAAGAGTTTCCTCCTTTTTTTTTTTACTAACTTTGCAGACAAGCGCGCTACCAAACCTCAGTTCAGATTAGTCAACAGGGAGAGTTTAGACAGACTCCTACGATCCGAGGTTTATGTGAACCCATCTGACGGCCAATTAAGAGCAGCACATATAATTCTTGGGTACAAGCCTATCTCCTCGGTGTTTCAAGCTCCCAAGTGTGTGATAAAGGCGAAAGATCCTCGGCTTCACCGAATCAGTGTAGCCTTCGAAGGATTTATTGTTCCTGAGGGTGTTCCAATTCCTGAAGGTACCCCTTTCACCCAACCACTACATGTGGCCACTCCTTCTGTAGGAGCTTCTTCGTCACGCACTTTTCCTCGGGAAGGGAAAGAGAAAAAGGAGAATGAAGAAAAAGAAGAAAAAGAAGAAGAAGAAGAAGAAGAAGAAGGAGAAGAAACTTCAGAAGAAGTTATAGAGTTGTTGGATTCTGCCGACGAATTTGAAGAATTCAATCAACCCCCATCTCCCGAGGTGAATTCTGACGAAATGGGCCTTCAAAGAATGAGCCAGAGGAGTTTATTGGATGTGATCGAGAGCCAGCCTGGAAGGGGTGCGCCGGGGAAATCAATTTAACCTAAGCTTCCCCCTCCTCCCAAAGCTCCCCTTCCACCTTCTCAATCATCCCAATCTCCTGTGAAAGAACTGACAGATCCGAAAAGGAGGAAGGATGCAAAAGATAAGGAAGTGGTAGAGGCTGGAAGGTCTCGTCCCCCTCTTGAAGATGATGCTCAATGAGCTGCAAAGCAGCAAAAGGTCAGCCACGGACCTCAGTGAGACATGGAAAGGACCACCGCTCCATTATCGGAGCCCGAGGCTTGGCTCCCCGCACCCATGCTCGACGGTGAGCCCCTAAGGGAAGATGCCTCGCTTAGGGACTTCAATGGTGGCATTGGGTGCCTCGTTGCCTCAGTCCTAGAGGAAACCCTTCTACTTCCTAAGGACATAGCAGAGCTGAGAGGCATAAGGAAGAATGAAGTATTCCTGAATGCTAAGAGATATTTAGGCATGGTATGATAAATTTTTAACTTTGTTCCTTTAATTATAAATGTCACACCCAACTTTATTTATCGCATTTATAACTCCCTTTCTTCTAGGCTGTCCAAGCCAGTTTCAGGATGGAGGAGATAACTAATTCTTATGGCCAGCAACTAGACGATGAGAGGAAGAAGTGGGCCACAGCTGTGCAAACACTCAATACTTCTGAACAAAATAATGTGCAGCTGAAGAAGAAGTTATCCGAGGAGGAACACGCTCGTAAAAGTGCTGAATCAGCCTTGGAGAACTCTCACAGACAGGCCGAGGAACAGAGGAAGCTTTTGCGCGATGCCAATGACCAGCTGGCAGCCTCCAAGGATCAAATATCAAAACTGAAGAAGCAACTGGAGGAAACCCAGAGGTTCAAAGATCAGGCTAAGAAGGCAAAGGCTGAGGCGGAGGTAGCAAAAGATAAGGCTGAGAAAGAAAAGGACAGAGTTGAACAAGAAGGGTATGACATCAGCGTAGCAGAAACAGAGGACAAATTCGGGGCTGAGGTGCCAGTGGTATGCCGAGTATACTGCGCCCAAACTTGGACGAAAGCTCTCAACCGAGCTGGAGTTGACCCTTCTTCGGAGTTAAGAAAGCCAGAAAATATCTACTTCCCTCCAGCTGTACGAGCTTCAAGAACTGCTTCTCAGCCACAGGATGCATCTTTCACAGCTGCTGCCTCGGCTAAAGAAGGCCAAACTCAGGATCCTCCCCCTCTCAACCAGCAAGAGCAACCCAAAGTACCTGAAGTTGCCCAAGATATTTCCTCGGACAAGGCAGTAGAGGGGCCTAAAGATGGAGCAGCGCCTCAAGGCTTTGAAAAGGGTTTAGCCTCAACCATTTTACCTACTGGAGGAGCTCAAAAGGAGAAGGAAAAAGATGTTCCTCCTGAAGCACCTAGCAAAGCTCTCCCACCCAAGCTCCAAATCAGATTAAATAAATAATTAAAGTAGTTAAATTGTCTTTGTATTTCATTTTTATTTATCCTTTGAGGACAATTGTGATGTGGTGTATATTTTTCTTTTTATCAGATTTGTTATAAGATGTTATAACTTTATCCATCACTTGTGCAATTTTCTATGCGAATACCCTTTGTTTTTATATGATTGCATGAGAAGGAGATCTGATATTGTAAAGAAAAATTTAACCTTATGTGTACTAGTTAGAAACTAGAGTAGAATATAATTATGAACCTCACCACCTTGCCAAGGTTTATTTTTGATTCATTAAAAAATGTTCAAACTGGGGAAGACATTTCAAGAATGTTCCAACCAGTGAGGTGCTGGGTACCTTAAAATACTTTAAGTGATGCTCATGGAGTTTGCTCTGATACAATATTTTAATTGCACGGATCCCTTTTAAGAAGCACTAAGTTTGTTGCATGAACAATCTACCATACATTAGTTCTTATGTCATAGTGTATTAATTTCTACTAAGTTGTGGTCCGAGGACCTGACATGACTTAGTTTCTGTTTAATACTTCAATAGATGTCATAGTGTATTAATTTCCACTAAGTTGTGGTCCGAGGACCTGACATGACTTAGTTTCTGTTTAATACTTCACTAGATGTCATAGTGTATTAATTTCCACTAATTGTGGTCCGAAGACCTGACATGACTTAGTTTCTGTTTAATACTTCAATAGATGTCATAGTGTATTAATTTCCACTAAGTTGTGGTTCGAGGACCTGACATGACTTAATTTCTGTTTAATACTTCACTAGATGGAAAGACGCAAGTAACAGATTTCAGGATAAATTGTAAAAGTAAGTAAAACAAAACTATTATTATTAATAATAATACATTCTTAGGTTGCTTACATTCCAAGGATGGAGTACAGTTTTCTCATCTAAGTCTTCTAAGTAATAAGCACATATTCCTGCTACAGATGTGATACGATACGGTCCTTCCCAATTAGGCGCTAACTTTCCCTAAGCTGGATTTTTGGTAGTTCCTAAGACTTTTCTCAATACCAAGTCTCCTGGGGATAATGGCCTCAGCTTTACATTTACATCATAACCTTGTTTTAGCTTATGTTGGTATTAGGCCAATTGGACCATCGCATTCTCTCGTCGTTCGTCTATCAAGTCCAGACTCTTCCTCAATAGTTCATCATTTCCATCCGAGGTGAATGCGCTGGTCTTTAGTGTTGGAAAACCTGTTTCAAAAGGAATCACAGCCTCTGCCCCATACGTCATTGAGAATGGGGTTTCCCCTGTTGACCGCCGAGATGTAGTTCGATACGTCCAGAGGACATGTGGCAACTCCTCCACCCATCTGCCCTTTGCGTCATCCAGCCTCTTCTTGAGCCCACCTACTATGACTTTGTTGACAGCTTCAGCTTGTCCATTTCCCTGTGGATAGGCTAGAATAGAATATCTGTTCTTTATCCCCAGATCGGAATAATACTTTCTAAAAGCCTTGCTATCAAATTGTTGACCATTATCCAAGATGAGAGCTTGAGGAACCCCAAATCGAGTGATGATGTTCTTCCAGACAAACCTCTTGACATCCACATCCCTGATATTGGTCAGAGTCTCAGCTTCTACCCACTTTGTAAAATAATCTGTACCAACTAGCAGATATTTCTTATTTCCCACAACTTTAGGGAAAGGGCCAATGATATCTAAGCCCCACTAAGCAATAGGCCAAGGACTTGAAAGAGGATTAAGAACTCCTCCCGGTTGATGGATGTTCAGTGCGAACCTTTGGCATTGATCACATTTCCTAACATACTCATGTGCTTCTTTTTGCATGCTTGGCCACCAATACCCCTGAGTAATTGCCCGATGAGATAAAGACCTCCCTCCAGTGTGACTCTCACAGATCCCTTCATGTAGCTCTTCTAGAAGTGCTTCTGATGCCTCGGGGTGTACACAAAGCAGATATGGCCCAGAGTAAGAGCGTTTGTATAACTTTTTGTCCTCGGACAGCCAAAACAGAGGAGCTTTTCTTCGTATCTTTTCAGCTTCTGATTTGTCCTCGGGCAATATATCCTTTTCGAGGAACAACAGTATAGGATCCATCCAACAATGCGCCGAACTGATTTGACTGACCTGAAGCGAGTCCCCTGTTACTGGGGTGGGTGTGTTTAAGCCTTCAACCATAATCATCTGGGGTAAGTTCTGCGCCGAGGAGGTAGCAAGAGTAGCCAAGGAGTCCGCATGGGCATTCCCACTTCTAGGGACATGGGATAACTCAAAAAACTTAAAATCCGCTTGCATACGCCTAACCTGGCTCAAGTAACCCTGCATTCTGGTGTCACGAGCTTCCAATTTCCCTTTAACCTAACCAACGACCAGTCCTGAATCCGAGAACATCTCCATGATTTTTCCACCCAACTTCTTAACCATCGTCATTCCCATTAATAAAGCCTCATAATCTGCCTCGTTGTTAGTGGCTGAGAATCCCAACCTCAAAGACTTCTCGATAATTATCTTTTCAGGAGATATCAGAACCAGCCCCACTCTTGACCCCCTCTGATTTGCTGCTCCATCCACATACACTTTCCAAGGTGAGGCATGCTGCACGGAGATAACGCCAACTGATTTTTCATCCATACCCCGCGGGCTTGTCTCTATTTCTTCAAGGCCTTTAGCAAATTCAGCCACCAGGTCGGCGAGAACCTGACCCTTCACAGAGGTACGAGGCATATACTTAATATCAAAAGCCCCTAGAACCGTGCCCCACTTAGCAACCCTGCCAGTGTAGTCTGCACTCCGAAGTACTGCTTTGAGCGGATACTGAGTTAGGACGACCACAGTATGTGCCTGGAAGTAATGGGGAAGTTTCCTTGTAGCGTGCACCACTGCCAAAATGGCCTTTTCCAAAGGCAGATAGCGTACTTCAGCCTCGTGAAGAGAATTGCTCACATAATAGACTGATCGTTGTACACCATTATCTACTCGTATCAGAACAAAACTAATCGCATAGACTGATCGTTGTACGCCATTCTCTTAGAAGGCACCACTACTTCTATTACTAAAGCCCTTCTCCTATAAGGCACCAAGATCTCATATCAAAGCCCTTCTCTTAGAAGGCACCACTACTTTTTACATAAAGCCCTTCACCTAGAAGGCACCAAGATCTCATATCAAAAGCCTTTCTCTTAAAAGGCACAAATACTTCATACAAAAGCCCTTCTCATGGAAGACAACACTATTCATAACTTCACAACAACTAAAAGAGCATTGTTAAAGGGGAAAACTCATTTAAGTGCATGATAAGAGGAGCAACCTTAACCAGCCCCTACACACAGCTGGGCATACTCTCTCTCCCTCCAGTTGCACCCATTTTCCCCCTTTAATCTTGAAGTTATCATGGCAAACTATCTCTCTACCGCTAGAGTTACTCTGCTGGGATATTATCAGCTCACTGGCACTATACAGCTGGGGGCTATAAAACATAAAAAGATAAGTGACTTTGCTTCCTTAACTTTAAAATTGCATCATTGAATATATGATTACTTCGTATTTAAATACATATTACTTTATTTCAACTATTAACCAAAGCTTAAACTCATTTAAATGCATGATAAGAAGGGCAAGCTTAACTAGCCTCTACCGCTGGCATTCTGCTGGAATCTTATCAGCTCACTGATACTACACAACTGGGCTACAAACCATATAAAGATAAGTGGCTTTGTTTCCTTATCTTTAAGTTTACATCATTGAGTACATGATTACTTTATCTCTAAATAAATACTACTTTATTTCAACTGTTATTACAGCTAATCAAAGCTACTATATCAAACACATATTACATATTTACTCAACAATTATCGTGATTCTTAGATTTTGGCCTTAATGATTGTTAGGCTTAATAATACATCGGTAGCCGTTGGACCACGTGGCCCAATGTTGAGTTCCGGACGCAACTCTCCGAAAAGAACCTGGGCCTAGTAAGGTCATCACTCCAACAAATCACACGTGGCTGTGCAACCGAAAAATGGCCCCGAACATTTGGCGACTCCACTAGGGAGTTGCATGTATTGTTGTATCATGCCCCCAAAGTCTGGAATCACATGTCATAAAGGAGAACTTGATTCCCAATACTTAAAATCACTTGATCCAGCAGTTCACGACGCTGAGTCACAACAATATTATCTCATTACTATTAACGGAAATGCTATTCCACTTGCTTCTCTATCATTCGAAAAGCTCCACGGCTGCAACATGGCTATTATGAGCTTATTGACTCCATAAAAGAAGCTTTTTCATCATTCCAGCAACAGAAGGCCTCAATGGCAGAAAACCCTCTTACTGCTGGAGATATTCACTATTATCCATCATTCCATCCGTAGAGGGCCTCAGCAGCAGAAAACCCTCTCATCGCTAGGGATATGCACTTTTATCTATCATTCTAGCGACAGAGGGCCTTAACGGTAGAAATGCCTCTTACCGTTGGAGATCTCCTCTACTATCTGTCATTTCAGCCATAGAAGGCCTCAGTAGTAGAAATCTATCTTACAACTGGAGGTCTTCGTTATTATCTATCATTCCAGCGACAAGGGGCCTTAACTGCCGAAACCACTCTTACCGTTGGAGATCTCCTCTACTATCTGTCATTTCAGCCATAGAAGGCCTCAGCAGCAGAAATCTCTCTTACAGCTGGGGGTCTTCGTTATTATCTATCATTCCAGCGACAGGGGGCCTCAACTGCAGAAACCCCTCTTACCGCTGGAGATCTCCTCTACTATCTGTCATTTTAGTCATAGAAGGCCTCAGCAACAGAAATCTCTCTTACAGCTGGGGGTCTTCATTATTATCTATCATTCCAGTGACAGGGGGCCTCAACTGCAGAAACCCCTCTTACTACTGGAGATCTCCTCTACTATCTGTCATTTCAGCCATAGAATGCCTCAACAGCAGAAATCTCTCTTACAGCTGGGGGTCTTCATTATTATCTATCATTCCAGGGACAGGGGGCCTCAACTGCAGAAACCCTTCTTATCGCTGGAGATCTCCTTTACTATCTGTCATTTCAGCCATAGAAGGCCTCAGCAGTAGAAATCTCTCTTACAGCTAGGGGTCTTCGTTATTATCTATCATTCTAGCGACAAGGGGCCTCAATTGCAGAAACCCCTCTTACCACTGGAGATCTCCTCTACTATCTGTTATTTCAGCCATAGAAGGCCTCAGCAGCAAAAATCTCTCTTACAGTTGGGGGTCTCCGTTATTATCTATCATTCCAGCGATAGATGGACTCAGCAGTAGGAACTCCTCCTACCGTGGGACATATTCATCTCTTCAACAAGAGAGGGCCCTATACAGTTGGGCAGATCTATTATTATCCAACAGCCCAATAAGAAAGAGGTCTAATCGACAGCAACCTTTTTACCGCTGGACATGTTCATCTTTCCAGCAAGAAAAGGCATCAGCAACAGATTACCCTTCTTTGGCTATGCTATTGCCTAGCAGTTCAATATCGGGGGGCTTTATCAACAAACCCTCATATAGCTAGACAGATCTATTATTATCTAGCAGCCCAGCAACAAAGGGTTTGATCAACAATAAGCTCTCGCACATTATTATTGATCACTTCTGCAGCAGCAGGGCTCATCAAACTGAAAGCCCTCATTTTGCTGAATAATCTATTTCTTCCCCAGCAGTTCAATCAGAAAAACCTCCAGCAGAAAAAACTTCTTCAGCTGGATGAATTATTACATCTCAAATCCCTATTTACCCGCTCACCAACTACAAAATACTCTCTATACAAGCCCATAAATTGCCTTGGGCCCTCTCACAAATATTACCCATTATAGCCCACATATTATCTAACTTGGGTTTTCACAAAAATACTCACCATACCACTACCACAATTAGGCCGCAAAATTACATTATCTTCACAAAAAGCCCAACAATACCATTTATTAAGCCCGTTGCTACACGGCACCTCTGAAGCCTGCTACGATGCGGCATCTCTAAAGTCCGCTACGATGCGGCATCTTACAAAGTCCCACTACAATGTGGCTAATTCAAAGTCCCACTATGATGTGGCTAATTCAAAAGTCCCACTACGATGTGGCTAATTCATTAGTCCCACTACGATGTGGCTAATTCAAAGTCCCACTACGATGTGGCTAATTCAAAAGTCCCACTACGACGTGGCAAATTCAAAGCCCATTATGACGTGGCAACTTCAAAGCCCACTACAATGTGGCTAATTCAAAAGTCCCACTACGATGTGGCAAATTCAAAGCCCACTATGATGTGGCAACTTCAAAGCCCACTACGACGTGGCAAATTCAAACCCCACTACGACGTGGCAACTTCAAAGCCCGCTAAATTGCGGCATCTTTTCAAAGCCCGCTACGATGCGGCATCTCTAAAGTCCGCTACGATGCGGCATCTCTAAAGTCCACTACGATGTGGCAATTTCAAAGCCTGCTACTATGCAGCACCATTTACAAAGCCCGTTACGATACGACACTTCTACTAAGTCCGTTGCTACACAGCAATATTTTACAAAATCCTAAATCATCTTACAAAAGCCCAAATATTATTTTTGGCAAATACTCATAAAGCCCAAATGTTAATTTGGCACCTATTTTTACAAAGCCCAAATGTTATTTTGGCAACTATTTCTAAAAGCCCAAATATTATTTTGGCACCTATTTTACAAAGCCCAAATGCTATTTTGGCACCTATTTCTAAAAGCCCAAATGCTATTTTGGCACCTATTTTTACAAAGCCAAAATGCTATTTTGGCAACTATTTCTAAAAGCCCAATATTATTTTGGCAACTATTTACAAAAAACTCAAATTCTCAAAAGCCCAAGTACTATCCCTGGCAATATTCTATCAAAAGCCCAAATACTAGTTTGGCAAAATTTTACAAATACTCAAAAGCCCAAGTACTACCCTTGGCAATATTTTCTCAAAAGCCCAAGTACTATCCTTGGAAATATTTACTCAAAAGCTCAAGTACTATACTTGGCAATATTTTATCTCAAATACTTAGCAATACTTTACAAAAGTCCAATACTATTTTGGCAACATCTTATCAACAACCCAAAACTACTACTTTTTGGCAAATAATTATTTCATGAAAGCCCAAATGTTATTTGGCAAATAATATCATATTATGCTCAAAAGCCCAAAGTTAATACTTTGGCAACAACATATTTCAAAAGCCCATGATTCAAGTCCATGGCAAAACTATGTTATCAATGGAATTCAGTCCCATATTAAAAGCCCATGGCTCAAGCTCATGACAATTACTTATCAATGCCCATGGCAAATTTCATGGCAATTATCTCTATTTCACTAACATACAGATTATCATTCAATGCCTACATTCAAAGAAGTGAAGAACTTTGCAAGCGAACTTTCTTAATCCATCTTGGATCATGCCGACATTTTGCTACATTGCTATTCAACCTACTTCCATTGCTACATGGGGAATCTTTGCTGAAAAATATTCTCATGAAGAATTAAGGATCACTATTGCTGCCCTCCACAAGTAAAAATCAAATCCAAGTCTTACTCGAATACATCCAGCAATTCCATGGCACTATTCCAAGCTACCTATTGCTGTATCTTCACATCACACAATTTACCCAGCTGTTGCAAAGGTCTGAAAAGTTACTGCACGAGCAAAAGCCTCGCACCGTTGGGAAGCAAGATGAGTATTCCATAGTCTTTATTACTTCTGATCATAACCCAGTGAATGGTGAAAAATGCAAGAAGCCAATGGCCAACAACTTGACAAGAATACACATACCGCTGGAAGAAAATGAAGTAGTCTCCAAAACTATCTAAGTCCAACAAAGAATCATCTACCAACATTGTCAAGTGGCACCCTTGATTCTTACTTAAGGGCAACAAGAGGTTTAGCTGAACTTACTTCCTAAAAACAAAGGGAAAGCTGCTACCATACTATTCTATTGTTGGATCTAGACCATCGTCATCAATCTGGTATTTTCTATCTTATCGCTGGAACTCATGCCAGCCATATTTTCCTAGAAGCTGCCAATACTATTTCCTTCATAGACAATGACACAAAGATCAAATATTTTCAATCATTATCATCTACTCAATAGTCATTACATTTAGCAAATCACAAAGTCATTTGGAATGATGAATCACCTATTCAAATCAAGAAAAGATTATTCCAGCAATAAACTGACACACACCTAGCAGCTTGCATGGGCAGACAGAACAGACTCCAACTACTCATATTCAGAACTCCAGCAGATCCATCAGTTTACATAGCTGCCTCCAGCAGACAGACTTACTGATCTAGTATACTCAATCAAGCGATCATCATAAAAGATCATTACCACAAGAGCCTACACTATTTCAAGCAGTAAAGTGCCAAATTCACAGCTGAATTTTTCAAGGTACTCCTCACTTGCTAGTATATGCTTATCCAAGGCCTCTCTACACTTGGGGGCTTAGTCTTATCAATCTAAAGGTTCCATCTCTGGGGGCTGCAATTGGATATTTATCATCAATGGAGGCATTTCCACTATACAAGTCTATTGGCCCAGCAGTGGCCAATTTCTTTCAAGAACACACTACTTATCAATTTGGCACTCTCACAAGATTACAAGCAACAAATGAAGCTCTATCCGTTGGAGTACCAGCCGTGGCAATCCCACGCACTCTCTTCAAAGCATGGAAGTCCCACGCACTCTCCTCAAAGCCGTGGTAGTCCTACGCACTACACTATTGGAATCATAGCAATCTTATGCATCACACCGCTGGGATCTTTGTAAACATCATCTTACACTCAGGGGCTTGGTCTCTCACTATCTATTTGAGAAGACTACACATAGATCTACATGAAGACCAGTCATTCTACCAATCAAACCTACTGCTCCAGCTATGGAACTTTCTACTACATTGAATCCGCCCAAGCCCAGCAGCACCTACTTCGTTACCCTAGCAGTGCTATCAGATTCAGCAATATGATCATCACTTATGACTCTATCAATACAATCATAATCATGTAGTCAATCCTACGAGTGGCCATGCAATCTCTATGCCTCCTAAAGCAACTCTTCCAACAAGCACGGAATCTCAATGGAAAGCTCATATTATCTTGAACATCTCTATCAAATTTTTTCAAGAACTGACTACAATTAGGAGTATCAGTAAAATATTCATCTGCTATGATGTCAATATACATTCTGGACTGCCCCAGCCGTGAGCTCAGTATTTAGACTTTCAACAACACCATACCCTGGTGCATCACTTAATCTTATTCCAACCAACACACTCACGCAGCCTAAAAGTCTCCTTGGTAAACTCTCATACATCCGGCGGTTTATTCCAGGTCTCGCTGCCCTCACAGTTGCCTTTACACCATTGCTGAAGAAAGGAAAACCCTTCCGCTGGGATTCCAAATGCCAGCAGGCATTCCTCCAGCTACAGCAACTCATGACCAAACTGCTAACCGTATGTGCACCCATACCAGGGAAACCACTCAAGCTGTACTTCGCTACCAATAACGAAGCAATAGGGGCATTCATAGCCCAAGATGATCAAGAAGGGATCGAGCAATCGGTTCTTTCCAGAAGGCTAGCGCAACGGCTCTTGCAATTATCTGAGTTTGAGATCATAACAATCACCCCAACAGCTGTAAGGGGTCAAGCCATCACTGATTTGTTGTCAAATTTTCCTGGTGAGGACAGGTGGGACATTACTGATGATGTACTTGGGGAGCTGCTAGCGATTGCACTAATAGAAACAGTTGGGGCTACCTGGACTTTACATTTTGATTTTCCATGCATTAACAATATGGCTGACTATGAAACATATCTCACGGTCCTAGCGGTAACTCGTGAAATGGGTATCAAACATCTTCGAGTAGTTGGATATTCAAATATGGTTGTTTGCCAAGCTATAGGAGATTTTGCACTCAAGGAGCCATCTCTAGCTCCATATAGAGCTATCACTCAAAGGTTGGAGGACTCTTTTGAAGAGTTGAATAGTGAACACTCCCTAAGGTCTGACAATCGCTTCACCGATGCCCCAGCCACATTGGGATCAAAAATCAGATTTGAAGGTGTAACTACAGATGTTACTATTGTGAAAAGGCCAATCCCAGTGGTACGAATGCTGAAAGAAGAGTTCTCTGATCAATCGCTGGGACAAACAGATTGGCGGTCTTCCATTAAAGAAGCACTATTATCATCGGGTGAGAAGGATCATTTGAAGGTACTCAATGATTATGCTCTAATGGCAGGAGAATTGTACAAAAAAACTGCCTGGAGGAGTTCTAGCTAGATGCTTGAGCCCTGGTGAGTCCACTAAGCGATTAAAAGAAGTTCATGAAAAATCTTGTGGCCCCAGCGGTTTTGTCAGTCTCGACAGACGCCTCTAGTGGTTAGGTTATTACTGGCCAGAAATGGGCAAACCAGTTGCAACATTACGTTGCTGCCTTCAATCCAGCAGCACCACTTCCAGCTGCAATCCTGACCAGCAGCAACATTACCTTGCTGCCATCACTCCAGCAGCACCACTTCCAGCTGCAATCCTGATTGACTTCAACATTACCTTGCTGCCTTCAATCCAGCAGCACCACTTCTAGCTGCAATCCTGACCAATTGCAACATTTCCTTACTGCCTTCAGCTCAGTAGTATCATCTCCAGCAGTCAACAATCTCAGACTGCCTCATTTAAAAAGGTCTACAAGTAAACCCATTACTCATGCATGCCCTTGCAGTGCAAGCCCATGCACTCGGAGGGCTAAATGTTGAGGACCATTTTTTTGGCTCATGTGGCATTACTTCATTGGCAACCCATGCCACATCAACATACTATTGATTTTATGGGTAAATATATTTAAAGCCCAAAATAGGCTCATATCTCATTCAATTACACGGATTGGGCTCACATGGCCCGCGAGATCCTTACTTCACAAGGCGGGTCCATGGTCCACATTTCCTCTTCATCAATTGGGATCATAGCCCCATGACATCATCAACATCAACATATGAATCGGGCTTAAGCAATGAATCAAAGCTCATGACCCATATTACCTCTCTTACACTCATGGCAAGTGGCTTCTTCAACAAGAGCCCATATTTACACAAAACGACAACAAAACCCGAGGTACGTCATCTCACCTTCGGCTTATGATCCAAACTCATAAGTCTCTTAGGGGAAACTTTGGGAGTCGTGGTTTGGAGGGCCAAGAGGTATGTTCAGTAAAGCTTCAGCGGTTTAAAGTTGATAAAAGAAACATGTTGCTTGGCGTGTCTTCTTCAACTCCCTAAACTCTGACGAGTCCGTGTGTAGCAGGCAACATATGGTAAACATCTCTTATCACGTATCATTTTAGATGATAAAATTCTCCATTGCTCTTTTCCTAAAGCTTGATATTCATCATGTGACAAATGCTCAATATCTCTAGCCATCTAACTGCTGGGAAGATTACTGTTCATTCAATCCCCAGCTGTTGCTATACATATTTATAAACTTCATTATATTATTCTACATCAATCTCATTACTTCTTTCAGCTAAAATCCAACTCAAACACGTGGCCTAATCTGATTGGCAATCTATAATCTCTCTCTATGCAAAATATTCATGATATCTCTGAATACCCAGCTGCTATCTGCCATAATCTGACCATATATTTCTCTGCCAGCTGCTAGGGCAGAGCATTAAATACTCTTCTTGCTCACCAAGATTATGTCACAACACAATGAGATCTTGACTAAATCTCTAAGGCTTCATTATCTTTCAACCAATCATTCTATTATGTGTTGTAATGGAACCTTGCACCAAAAACACAAACACCCAAAGAAGGAAACATTTTCAGCTGAATCCCAGCAGTGTATTCAGAACTTGACACCTGGCTGGGAGTGATATCATCAGCCATTTAATGCTGAAATCCCAGTAGCCAGCTGTTATACCCAAAATAGCAAGATACTCTCCAAAGAGATCTTACCATTTTTCAGCCAAATCCTTGAAATTACCATCTCTAGCAGTCTGAAATGACCCATCTGACCTCATTGGTTCTGCCAAAAGTAAACAGCTTTTTCATGATAGTTGTCATAGCTTTTCTTGACAGCTGGGACAGTCTTTTCATAGCAGCTGTGACAGCTGACCCAGCAGCCTGAGCATTACATATTTTTCCACTTTTGGCTAAAACCAAAACCAACCATTGAAACTACATTTCTCTTGCCAAAATACTTTCCTTTTCTGGTACTTTTTCCCCAACAGCTCTTACCTGAAACAGCAAGAATACCTTAAAGCTAAACATACCATTTTTTGCCAAATTTTAAGATGGATTCTCTGAAAATTCATTGCTATTTTGGTACAGATTTTGGGCTAAGATTTTGGCTAAGATATCCCCTTAAACTTAGCTCTAAAGAAAACCCTCATCAACACCTTAAGGGGGGACACCAATGGAGGAGAACTCACTCGTAAACTTCTCTCTCCCTCTAATTACCGGGGGAAGCTCTAAATGAAATGCTGGACTTCTGAGCTTTTAGTTTCCAAAATGAGAAACTAAACTCTTGAACCTTTAGCTCACAAATGCCCTTCATAAGCCTTCATACAATCCCAGCAGCTTTGCTAAACACACTGCTACACTATTACTCCTCATATACTCATTCTCTCATTCTCCATACTTAGAAAATACACCTATCTCACTGCTCCTATCTCCAAATACCTAAATATTTCTACATGCTCTTCTTTTACAAAAGTCTTTCATCTTGGAAAGCCATCTCAACAACTTCTCCAGCAGTTATGATCTCATATCAAAGCCCTTCTCTTAGAAGGCACCACTACTTCTTACATAAAACCCTTCTCCTAGAAGGCACCAAGATCTCATATCAAAAGCCCTTCTCTTAAAAGGCACAAATACTTCATACAAAAGCCCTTCTCATGGAAGGCAACACTATTCATAACTTCACAACAACTACAAGAGCATTGTTAAAGGGGAAAACTCATTTAAGTGCATGATAAGAGGAGCAAGCTTAACCAGCCCCTACACACTGCTGGGCATACTCTCTTTCCCTCCAGTTGCACCCATTTTTCTCCTTTAATCTTGAAGTTATCATGGCAAACTATCTCTCTATCGCTGGAGTTACTCTGCTGGGATATTATCAACTCACTGACGCTATACAGTTGGGGGCTACAAAACATAAAAAGATAAGTGACTTTGCTTCCTTATCTTTAAAATTGCATCATTGAATATATGATTACTTCGTATTTAATTACATATTACTTTATTTCAACTATTAACCAAAATTTAAACTCATTTAAATGCATGATAAGAAGGGCAAGCTTAACTAGCCTCTACCGCTGGCATTCTGCTGGAATCTTATCAGTTCACTGATACTACACAGCTGGGCTACAAACCATATAATGATAAGTGGCTTTGTTTCCTTATCTTTAAGTTTACATCATTAAATACATGATTAATTTATCTTTAAATAAATACTACTTTATTTCAACTGTTATTACAGCTAATCAAATCTACTATATCAAACACATATTACATATTTACTCAACAATTATCGTGATTCTTAGATTTTGGCCTTAATGATTGTTAGGCTTAATAATACACCGGTAGCCGTTGGACCACGTGGCCCAATGTTGAGTTCCAGGCGCAACTCCCCAAAAAGAACCCGGGCCTAGTAAGTTCATCCCTCTAACAAATCACACGTGGCTGGGCAACCGAAAAATGTCCCCGAACAATGGTCTAGTGCTTAAATAATAGAGTAAAATAAAAGGTAAGAATGTGGATGAAAAAGTTGCCATGGTTTAAAATCATGAGACACAATACTTAAAATTGTTGTGGGAGTATCCATTACAAAAAATTGTTGTGCAAATGTCCATTACCAAAAAAAAAAAAAAAAAAAAAAAAAAAAAATCCAAATACACACCCCATTTTGATTATAAAAATGGGAAAATATATTCTACGCAATATTTATCTTCCCATTGTAATTGTGATTTATTTTTAGTTTGTTTTTTTCACATGATTTTTCCTAAATAGGAAAAATTTATGAAATTTCACAGCGTAGTCCTCCCACTAAAAATAAACAAAAACAAAACAGAACTTTTTTTTTTTTTTTTTTTTTTTGAGAAGACAAAAATGAAGCCACCATAAAGCATTTCCAAATCCTTTCATATGGATATGACTTTAAGCATTTGATACATTATATGAACTTACATTAAGAGGATAGGGCATATTAAAGAGAAAGAGAGAAAGGATAATAGATTTCATCGAAAGCAGTAAGCCTGTAACCACATATTTCATATTTACGCAATTTTCTAAACTTCCCTTGCCCTTCTTTTATCCTTTGATCCCCTTCCTAATCTCATATTCCTCCTAAAATGGTGATAGAAACAAATACCAATGCCTTGGTGCAAATCAAACTGACTTATGAATTTTGGGCAAATAGGTCTTCTTGCTATCATCATCTAGGGCAGACCTCCCAACTCCTAAGATAGATAGAAAGGAAAAAAAAAATAGAGAATTCATAGAAATCAAGGCATTACCTAAAAATGTCAATTAGATTTCATGGAAAAGTAAAATGTAAAATAATAAGTTCAAAGAATGCTAAAAAAAAAAAAAAAGATTCGTGAAATGTAAGTCTTCAACCATGAAATTTCTAAAGCATCAATGTGTAGAAAAAAAAGTTTATGGTTCCTTAGCATCCAAAGAAACAATATTTATTTAATTGAACAATGACCAAAAGAGATAGTGTTTATTTACTTAATTGGTATCTAATGAAAATTGTAACGCTCACAAATGCCTTTGTTTCGGATCCGCTTATTTTACTGAAAGTAAAAAACTTCATGCTGAAAGTATTGTAAATAAATGTATAAGTTAGTTGAAGTAGTGCAATGAGATCCATGAATAATACTAAAAAGTGTAGTGAGACTCATGAATAATAGCAAAAATAAGCTAAATAGTAAAATAAGCTGGTTTTTTAATTTGGAGCCAAACACACACTACATCATTGAAAATCCATTCTAAATCAAATTGTATATGAACAACAACCAGTTTTCATTTTCATGTGTATTGCATCATCCTATGAAGCAAGGGACCCCAATTAAATAAGAATTACCAATCAAATAAACTTCTAGATTTTTTTTGAAACCAATAAACTTCTAGATTTAAATCTATTTGAAGTCTTACCTATTAATTATTATAAGATCTGGGAGTGAGAATTGCACTTGCTGCATATAACAAAAACGGCTGCAGAATTCCCCAAGGAAAGTGGCACCACTGTGTATGTTCCTAAAATAAAAGCTGGCATCAATGTTTAGATAGACCAATATGCCAAAGCATGGGCATATTTTCTAATTTTTCAATTAAAGAAAAAGTGTAAGGCTTATTGAACTATAGAATGAAGAACAAATAAGATGCTAAATTTATATGAAATTTTTATGGGAGTGTTTTTTTTTTTAAGAATTAAAAAAAAAAAAAGTGGACGGATGGGGATTTTTTTCTTAAATTTTTTTATAGTTAAACCTATTTAATTGATGTGATAATTCATAATCTATTTTTTTATTTTAAAAAAATTGTAAAATTGTTTTGAAAAACTGAGTTAGTGGGAGAGTGTCCCTATCTTATAAATAATGTTTTTGTTCAAGTTAATGAGTAGTTATTTTTTATATACGTATTTCATTCATTAAATTTGGGTAGGAATGACATGGTATCATTTTATGCCAAATGCTTTTACAAAAATAGCTTTTCTTCCGGAAGACTCCTGTAGAATCCATTGCCTATCAACGTTAGGAAGCGTACATATCACGCTTAATTTGAATATATGTTATTGATTAATAAATAAGTCGGACCCATCGCCTACGCACTAGAAGTCTCGGTACTCTTCCAAGAGTTCCAAGAGTCTTTGCATTTGATTCTCAAAATAAAAAGTGTCTTCGCATTCTCCAGATTCTAACTTGTCTTTACCATTTGCTTCAATACCTAGAGTTCTGTGACAATGGCGGACGAGGTGGTTCTGCTGGATTTCTGGTCAAGCATGTTTGGGATGAGGGTCAGGATTGCTCTGGCTGAGAAAGGTATCGAGTATGAGTACAAGGAAGAGGACTTGAGGAACAAGAGTCCTCTGCTTTTAGAGATGAACCCCATTCACAAGAAGATCCCAGTTCTCATCCACAATGGGAAACCGGTATGTGAGTCCCTCATCATTGTTCAGTACATAGATGAGGTCTGGAAGGACAAGTCTCCATTGTTGCCCACTGATCCTTACCAGAGAGCTCATGCCAGGTTCTGGGCTGATTTTGTTGATAAGAAGGTACGTTTTCTGCAATTTCTATTCATTCTCTTTCCTTTTGTATGTTCTGTTTTTGTTTTTGTATATATTTTTTTAAGGATTATTAAGTTAGATTCGTCAGATTTCTCTGAAAAAAAAAAAAAAAAAACTATTATGTGTTTAATGTTTAGATTCTATTAGAGTTTAGTATTTTGCAGGTCTTGTCAAGGCGATGATGTTTGTAAGATTCAATTAGACATGATGACTCTAGTACTTAATTTGACCAAACATGATTTAAGTTTGTGAGTTCTAGCAAACCATAGAAAGTGCTGTGATTAAAAAAAAAAAAAGAAAAAAAAAATGAATTTCCACGGATTTAATATATTTGAGTAAGATTAATGTCCTGCAATCAAGAGCATCTTATATGGGCCTTCCACCTTTGCTTAGGTTTCAAGTACAGTGGACTTGATTTGAAATTCACTACTGTCAATGTCATTGTTCATGCATGTTATATAATATGTGGGAAGTGGACCAAGTGGTAGTAAAATGTGTGGAATATGTAGGTTTATGAAGTTTCAAGGAAGATATGGACCACAAAAGGAGAAGAAAAAGAGGCAGGCAAGAAGGAATTCTTTGAAATCTTCAAGACATTGGAGGGAGAGCTTGGTGATAAGCTTTATTTTGGGGGTGAAACATTTGGGTTTGTGGACCTTTCTCTTATCCCCTTCTACAGTTGGTTCTATGCAATTGAGACCTTTGGAGAATTCAACATGGAGGCAGTGTGCCCCAAGATTGTTGCATGGGCTAAGAGGTGCTTGCAAAAAGAGACTGTGTCCAAGACTCTTCCTGACCAGAAGAAGGTTTATGAGTATGTTGGACAAATGAGGAAAAGGTTTGGCTTGGAGTAGAGCAATGTTTAAGCCCAAATCTGGAAGTTCTAGCATTTCTTAATGGTTTTGGATGGTTGTGTAATCTTGTTGGTTACATTTTGTGATGTTTTAAGTTTGAGTTTGTTTTGCCTCAAAAAATAAATAAATAAAGGAAGAAGAAGATGGTTGTGTTTCATCTGGGTCCGTGCTAAGCTTTAAATGTAAAGGGCATCTGGGCATGTATGGTATTGTAATAAGAAAGACACTTTGTTGTGTCTGCTATGTTTTAGATGAAATTGTATCCTTACGCCTTTTGTGTGTGTAGACTATTGGAGATTTTACTCAAATAAAAAATATTTGTGATATGAAATGACCTTTTTCATCTAATTATTTCAGATTCATATATTAATAAAATTTAAATCTATTAATTAAATTTTCATTAGTAGAAAACTGCTATTTCATAATCTATTTAATTTATTTAATCTAAAAATTAAAATCCAAATAATTTTTTTATAAACATTTCTATCCAAAAGAAATAATAAAATATAATTATAAATTATGTAGCATCATTAGAGTATCCACAGCAGTGGAGCTAAAAATTTAGCTTTTTAGCTCAACTAAAAGTTATTTTATCTATTTTATTTATACACATGCTGCAGCTGTGAATTTATTTTAGCTTTCAACATAATAAAATAATATAAACATCAAAATAAAATAATATATCTCTACCATAAAATAATATATCCCATCACCATTAGTCACCACAAACCACCAGCCATGACAACCACAACCACAACCCACTACCACTGCCACGACCACGACCACAACCATAAACCACAAAACTCATAACCAAAATACACAAAACCTACTGCCAAAACCAAAATTGTCCACCACCACGACCACAACCAAAATCCACAAATCCACTGTCAAAATCATCCACCACCACTACCATAGCCAAAATCAACCACCACCACTACCATAACCAAAATCAACCACCACCACCATAGCCACCAAACCCATATGAAAATACATTTAAAAAAAAAAAAAAAAAAAACCTCAATCACAGCAAAGAGAATAGAGAGATGGGAAGCAATGGTGGCTTGCGGCTTGGGGAGGATAGTGTTGGCGTGGGTCTGATCGGCGTTGGGTGAGCGTTGGGATGGAGGACTGGGCAGAGGCGTAGGTCAGAGGCGTGGAACGGTGGCTTGGGGCTTGGGTCAGCTTGGGCCGGTGACGATAAGGCCAGCGGAGGCATGGGTTGGAGACGTTGAGACAGAGTGGGTCGGCTTAGGCTGGTGACGTCGAGCTTCAATGGCGGCGACGTTGACGATGGTCAGGCCGGCGGCGTTAAACAGAGTGAGCTTGGACCAGAGTTGAGAGTGTGAGCTTGAGAGACTTGAGACTTGAGCTTCAGATGATGAGAGTGAATGAGAAACCGGTGTGATAAAAGAATGAATAAAAAAATAAGCAAATTGTACTGGCTGGAATAAAAAATTACTTTTTTTTTTTTAGCTCTAAGCTAAAATGCACATCTATTTATAGATGTGCATTTGTAGCAATTCAGCTAAAAAATTTAGTTATTGCTCCACTGCTGCATGAGGGGTTTTTTTTTTTGGTGTTTTGGCACATCTAAAATAGCCATATAGCTATTTAGCTCTACTGCTACAAGTGCTTAGTAATATGTTCACGTATATTACGAATTTGAACAAAAATTCCAAAAATAAAAGAATGACTATATATATATATATTTTTTTTTTAAGAAACGAACGACTATATATGTTAAGTTATATATTTTATTACATTTTAATTTAGTAGTATGTTATTTTTATCTTAATATAATTTTATATGATATTATACCAAAAAAAAAACTAATTAATTTCTATATATATATATATATATATATAAATATATAATTTTAGTAAGTGTTTTCAAGCAAAGTAAAAAACAAATGAAAGAAAAGAGGATTTTAACTAAACAAAAAAAAAATATTTATTATCTCATGATGTTTATATGAGGGATAAGTGGACCCAACAATGAATGTGAGAAGAGGGGGCACCATTCTCCATACCTCAGGAGTACCTAAGAATTACCCATAGATGTACTAGAAAAGAGAGAAAAAAGCTGCAAAATAAATTAAAAAGGAAAAATGCTTGACATAATGCTTACAAATTGATATTATTATCAATGTGATTGGTGGTGTGGGGCCTGTTATGCCAGGAGGTATTGGTAAGTTCATAAGAATTGGGCCTACGGTCCAGCGGCCCAGTCCGAGGGCACTCACTTGTCCGAGGATAGTTAAAAAGAGATATTGTGGAACTGGTATAGGAAAAAGGGAGATAAGTCATGTATAGTAGCTCAAAACACATCCGAGGATAAGAATCACCTCGGATATCATGGTTCGAGGTGGATGTAACTATCTTACTATTCAGGGTACTCCACAAAGTTGTATAAGAACTGGAAAGTGAATATAGAACAAAGGAGGAACCGGGGAAGATAACAAATATCTTCCAAAGCTGCTACCTCCACATTAAATGCTTTCCAGCTAACTCTCTGGCCGCATTAATGTGGAGGTGATACCTGAACAGTAACCAAGCAGCTTTATGGCTATTGAGCAAAAGGTCCGGGAGGTGCTGGATGGGACAGAAAGGAGTTCCTATGATAGAAACTACACGTGTACGGTGAAAATGGGGTAAGGAACGCAGTATATAACATGGAAGTAGGTGACATTAGAGAGGACTTTTGGAAAAAAGAAAGAAGAACGATAGAACCTAGAGAGATACCCCCAGAAACTTGACCGAGGAGAGTTTTTATCATACAGTTAGCCTGAAACATCTTTTTCTGCATGATAACCACAACTCTTTCTACTAAATATAACTAGTTCTTTCACCCACTCTCTAAAAATTTATTGTTCAGGCTTGTTGGGCCAGAAATCCATCCCTATTCTGGGTCCAATCCAATTTGAGTCCCTACAATTGGCGTCGTCTGTGGGAAGAGCTTGATCTGTTTGTAGAGAAAGGCAAGTGCAACATTTGCGATGGAAAGGGGAGCACTACAACAGCCAGTGGGGGGCCTACAGCAGGTGGATCCTAATCCTCACTAGACCGAGTCCAGGGGCTCTTAGCATGGTAACCCGTTGGTAATCCATGAATAAAGAGGGGATCGTGAGGGAAGTGCGTGGACAACCCACACTGACAGGAGTCATTCTCGGGGGAAAAGCTATCTTTCTAACGTAAAAAATGATAGGGACATGCAGCTCGAGATTGACAGATTAAAGAGGGAATTACGGCACAAGCGACGAAAACGTATGGCTCACAACTCCGGGCAATCCTCTGATGAGTCAGATGACACTAGTTACAGGAAGAGGTCAAGAACTCCACCCAGTGAATCTTTTTCGTATGATAAGGAGTACCACCGTGAGTGAAAGCATAGGAGTCCACCTTGTCAGGGCTTAGGGAATGACGCTCTGAACAAAGCATTGAGTCAGGTTTCCAAGTCGCCCTTCACGCGACGCATTGAGGATGCCAATCTTCCTCGGCGGTTCCATCAGCCTGTGTTCACCATTTATAATGGTCGAACAGATCCAGTGGAGCATGTTAGCCATTTCAGTTAGAGAATGGCCGTTCATGCTAAGGACGAGGCCTTGATGTGCAAAGTTTTCCCATTTAGCCTAGGCTCGGTGGCGATGAGATGGTTCAACGGTCTAAAAGCGAATACTATCGACTCCTTTGAGAAGCTCACTCAAGCTTTTGGTACTCGCTTTATTACCTACAGGAGGGTTGTTCAGCCCTTGGGGTCATTGTTATCCATGTCTATGTGGGAAGGGGAAACCCTGAAGGCCTATTCTGATAGATACTGGGAAATTTTCAACGAAGTAGATGGAGCCTATGATGACATGACCATTAATACCTTTAAGGAGGGCCTTCCAACGAAGCATGATTTAAGGAGATCTCTTACTGGTAAACCTGTTACCAGCGTGCGACAGCTTATAGACTGGATTGACAAGTATAGAAGAGTAGAGGAGGATCAGATACAGGGTAGAGGCAAGTCCAAGGTGATCCCTCAAGAGAGGAGGGATTTAAGGTCGGACCGGTATAACAACAACCGACCTCGGAGGGATTTTGGTGGGCAATCAGGATCTGCTAATTCACAGGTGGTTAATGCCGTGTTTCGAGAACCAGTGCAGCGGGTTCTGAAGAAAGTAAAGAATGAGCCATTCTTCCGATGGCCTAATAGGATGGCAGGGGATCCCACGAAACGTAATCAAAACCTTTATTGCCAGTATCACCAGGACCATGGACATACTACTAAAAATTGCAGAAACCTGTGGGACCACTTGGAACAGCTGGTCCGAGATGGGAAGTTGACCCATCTTCTGCATCATTCTAGTGGCCGAGGAAGTCAAGCAGGTTCGACATTCAGGGGGAATGCCTCTTCAGGACCCCCTCTTGGCACGATAAGTGTTATATTTGCCGTCCCGGGAAGAACAGGGTTTGGCCCCTCTAGGGTAATGTTTGTGTCTCACTGTTCGGATGGGGGCTCTAGTTTAATGCTGAAGAAGGCCAGACTGGGCACATCACTGGTGTTTGGCTTTTCAGATGAAGATAAGAGAGGGACCATACAACCACACGATGATGCTTTGGTGGTCACACTTAGGATTGGGGGGTATGATGTGAGAAGGGTGATGGTTGATGAGGGGAGTGCAGCCGAGGTGATGTATCCTGACCTGTATAAGGGGCTGAATTTGAGACCCCAGGATCTGACAGCTTATAGCTCCTCGTTAGTGAGTTTTGAGGGTAGGTCGGTCATTCCTATGGGTATGATTAGATTACTAGTGCAGACTGGATCAGATGTGGTGGAAGTGGATTTTATTATGGTAGATGTTTTTTCTCTGTATACGGCTATTTTAGGTAGGCCCTGGCTGCATACCTTGGGGGTTGTTTCTTCCACTCTTCATCAGAAGGTGAAGTATCCATTCGAAGGCCGGGTGTTAGAAATATTGGGAAGTCAAGCCATGGCTAGACAGTGCTTGATAGCGACTATTCAATATCGGCCAGAGACAGATTCTTTGGCCACGGCCGAGAATGACTTATAGCAATAAAAAACTCTGAGAACCCTCTTCAGCACGTCCGCCGGGGAGACGGAGTGTGAGAATTTGGAGAGGGTGAGTGTTGGTGATGATCCAGAAAAGTACTTTCAGGTTGGAACACGGTTACCTTTGTTGGAGAAAGAGCAGTTGGTTGAGGACCTCAGGAGAAACGTTGATGTGTTTGCATGGAATGCCTACGATGCCCCAGGGGTGGATCCAGATTTTATTTGTCATCATTTGAATGTCAATCTCTCTGTTATTCCAAAGAAATAGCCACCTCGGCGTCCGTCCAGAGTACATGTCGAGGCTATCAAAGACAAGGTGACCAAGCTCAAGCAGGCAGGGGCTATCAATGAGGTGTTTTACCCTTAGTGGTTGGCCAATACGGTTGTGGTGAAAAAAAAATGGAAAATGGCGTGTATGTGTTGATTTCACGGACCTTAATAGAGCTTGTCCGAAAGACCCTTTTCCTATGCCCCGTATTGATCAGCTGGTGGATGCAATAGTGGGCCATCCTCAGATGAGCTTCTTAGATGCCTTTCAGGGCTATCATCAGATCCCATTGGCGTTGGATGATCAGGAGAAGACTGCTTTTCTCACCCCCACTAGAAATTATCACTACAAGGTAATGCCATTTGGCTTGAAGAACACGGGGTCTACTTACCAGCGGATGATGACGAAGATGTTTGAGCCACAGTTGGGCAGGAGCATCGAGGTTTATATTGATGATATGGTTATGAAGAGTAAGGTTGTGGCCGAGCATGTGACAGACCTCACCAACACTTTTGAGATTTTAAGGAAACACAAATTGCGACTGAACACATCTAAGTGCTCATTCGGGGTAGGCTCAGGGAAGTTTTTGGGCTACATGGTGACTCACTGAGGAATTAAAGTGAAGCCTGATCAAATTAGAGCCATAAGCAGCTTGCAACCACCTCGGAATCCCAAGGAGATCCAAAGGTTGACAGGGATGACCGCTGCTCTGAACAGATTCATATCCAGGTCGGCGGATAGGTGCAGACCTTTTTTCTTGCTACTCCACAAGTGGAAAGGATTTGAATGGACAGAAGAGTGTGCCCTGGCATTTCAGCAGCTTAAAGAGTATCTATCTCGGCCACCCATCATGTCTAGTCCTAAGGTGGATGAGGTCCTTTTTTCTTACTTGGCGATAGCCACTTACGCGATTAGTTTTGTTCTGATACGAGTAGATAATGGCGTACAACGGCCAGTCTATTATGTGAGCAAGTCTCTTCACGAGGCTGAAGTACATTATCTGCCATTGGAAATGGCCATTTTGGCAGTGGTGCACGCTACAAGGAAACTTCCCCATTACGTCCAGGCACACATTGTGGTCGTCCTAACTCAGTATCTGCTTAAAGCAGTACTTCGGAGTGTAGACTACATTGGTGGGTTGCTAAGTGGGGCACGATTCTAGGGGCTTTTGATATTAAGTATATGCCCCGTACTTCTGTGAAGGGTCAGGTTCTCACCGACTTGGTGGCTGAATTTGTTGAAGGCCCTGAAGAAATAGAGACAAGCCCGTGTGGCATGGATGAAAAATCAGTTGGCGTTATCTCCGCGCAGCATGCCTCACCCTGAAAAGTGTATATGGATGGGGCAGCAAATCAGAGGGGGTCAGGAATGGGGCTGGTTTTGATATCTCCTGAAAAGATCATTATCGAGAAGTCTTTGAGGTTGGGATTCTCAGCCACTAACAATGAGGCAGAGTATGAGGCTTTATTAATGGGAATGGCGATGGTTAAGAAGCTGGGTGGAAAAACAGTGGAGATGTTCTCAGATTCAGGACTGGTCGTTGGTCAAGTTAAAGGGGAATTGGAAGCTCGCGACACCAGAATGCAAGGTTACTTGAGCCAGGTCAAGCGTATGCAAGTGGATTTTGAGTTTTTTGAATTATCCCATGTCTCTAGAAGTGGAAATGCCCATGCGGACTCCTTGGCTACTCTTGCTACCTCCTCGGCGCAGAACTTACCCCGGATGATAATGGTTGAAGACTTAAACACACCCACCCCAGTAATAGGGGACTCGCTTTAGGTCAGTCAAATCAGTTCGGCGCGTTGTTGGATGGATCCTATACTGTTGTTCCTCGAGAAGGATATATTGCCCGAGGACAAATCAGAAGCTGAAAAGATACGAAGAAAAGCTCTTCGGTTTTGGCTGTCCGAGGACAAAAAGTTATACAAACGCTCTTACTCTGGGCCATATCTGATTTGTGTACACCCCGAGGCATCAGAAGCACTTCTAGAAGAGTTACATGAAGGGATCTGTGGGAGTCACACTAGAGGGAGGTCTTTATCTCATCGGGCAATTACTTAGGGGCATTGGTGGCCAGGCATGCAAAAAGAAGCACAGGAGTATGTTAGGAAGTATGATTAATGCCAAAGATTCGCACCGAACATCCATCAATCGGGAGGAGTTCTTAATCCTCTTTCAAGTCCTTGGCCTTTTGCTCAGTGGGGTTTAGACATCGTTGGCCCTTTCCCTAAAGCAATAGGAAATAAAAAATATCTGCTAGTTGGCACAGATTATTTTACGAAGTGGGTTGAAGCCGAGCCTCTAGCTAATATCAGGGATGTGGATGTCAAGAGGTTTGTTTGGAAGAATATCATTACTCAGTTCGGGGTTCCTCAAGCTCTTATCTAAGATAATGGGCTACAATTTGACAGCAAGGCTTTTACGAAGTATTGTTCCAATCTAGTGATAAAGAACAGATATTCCACTCCGGCCTATTCACGGGGAAATGGGCAGGCCGAGGTTGTTAACAAAGTCATAGTGGGTGGGCTTAAGAAAAGGCTGGATGATGCAAAGGGAAGATGGGTGGAGGAGCTGCCACATGTCCTTTGGACGTATCGAACAACGCCTCGACGGTCAACAGGGTAGACCCCATTTTCAATGACGTATGGGGCTGATGCCGTGATTCCTCTTGAAACGGGCTTTCCAACTATGAGAACCAGTACTTTCACCTCGGATGGAAATGATGAGTTGTTGAAGAAGAACCTAGACTTGATAGACGAACGACGAGAGAATGCGATGGTTCAATTGGCCTATTACCAACAAAAGCTAAAACAAGGTTATGATGTAAATGTAAAGCTGAGGCCGTTAGCCCCAAGAGACTTGGTATTGAGAAAAGTCTTGGGAACTACCAAAAATCCAGCTTGGGGAAAGTTAGCGCCTAATTGGGAAGGACCGTATCGTATCACATCTATAGCAGGGATAGGTGCTTATTACTTAGAAGATTTAGATGAGAAAATTATACTCCATCCTTGGAATGTAAGCAACCTAAGGAGGTATTATTATTAATAAGAATAGTTCTATTTTACTTACTTTTACAGTTTATCCTGAAATCTGTTACTTGCGTTTTTCAATTTATTGAAGTATTAAACAGAAGCTAAGTCATGTCAGGTCCTCGGACCACAACTTAATGGAAATTAATGCACTATGACATCTATTGAAGTATTAAACAGAAGCTAAGTCATGTCAAGTCCTCGGACCACAACTTAGTGGAAATTAATACACTATGACGTCTATTGAAGTATTAAACAGAAGCTAAGTCATGTCAAGTCCTCGGACCACAACTTAGTGAAAATTAATACACTATGACGTCTATTGAAGTATTAAACAGAAGCTAAGTCATGTCAAGTCCTCGGACCACAACTTAGTGAAAATTAATACACTATGACGTCTGTTGAAGTATTAAACCGAAACTAAGTTATGTCAGGTCTTCGGACCACAACTTAGTGAAAATTAATACACTATGACGTCTGTTGAAGTATTAAACAGAAACTAAGTTATGTCAGGTCCTCGGACTACAACTTAGTGGAAATTAATACACTATGACTTCTATTGAAGTATTAAACAGAAACTAAGTCATGTCAGGTCCTCGGACCACAACTTAGTGGAAATTAATACATTACGATATCTATTGAAGTATTAAATAGAAACTAAGTCACATCAGGTCCTCGGACCACAACTTAGTGGAAATTAATACATTATGATATCTATTGAAGTATTAAATAGAAACTAAGTCACGTCAGGTCCTTGGACCACAACTTAGTGGAAATTAATACACTATGACACAAAAACTAATGTATGGTAGATTGTTCAGGCAACAAACTTAGTGGAAGTCAGTGCTTCTTAAAGGGGATCCGTGCAATTAAAATAGTGTATCAGAGCAAACTCCATAAGCATCACTTAAAGTATTTTAAGGTACCCAGCACCTCATTAGTTGGAACATTTTTGAAACGTCTTATCCAGTTTGAACACTTTTTAATGAATCAAAAACAAACCTTGGTAATGTGGTGAGGTTCATAATTATAGTTTACTCTAGTTTCTAACTAGTACGCATAAGGTTAAATTTTTCTTTGCAATATCAGATTTCCTTCTCATGTAATCATATAAAAACAAAGAACATTCGCACAGAAAATTGCACAAGTGACAGATAAAGCAGTAACATCTTATAACAAATGTGATAAAAAGAAAAATATACATTATATCCCAAATGTCCTCAAAGGATAAATAAAAATGAAAGACAGAAAATTTAACTACGTTAACAATTTATTTAATCTGATTTGGAGCTTAGGTTGGAGAGCTTTGCTAGGTGCTTCAGGAGGAACATCTTTTTCCTTTTCCTTTTGAGCTCATCCAGCAGGTAAGGTGGTTGAAGCTAAAGCCTTTTCAAAGCCTTGAGATGCTGCTCCATCTTTAGGTCCCTCTACTGCCTTGTCTGAGGAAATATCTTGGGCAACTTTAGGCACTTTGGGTTGCTCTTGCTGGTTGAGAGGGGGAGGATTCTGAGTTTGGCCTTTTTTGGCCGAGTCAGCAGCTGTGGAAGATGCATCCTGCGGCTGAGAAGTAGGACTTAAGGCTCATATAGCCGGAGGGAAGTAGACATTTTCTGGCTTTCTCAACTCGGAAGAAGGGTCAACTCCAGCTCGGTTGAGAGCTTCTGTCCAAGTTTGGGCACAGTATACTCGGCACACCACTGGCACCTCAACCCCGAATTTGTCCTCCGTTTCTGCTACGCCGATGTCATATCCTTCTTGTTCGGCTTTGTCTTTTTCTTTCTCAGCCTTATCTTTTGCTATCTCCGCCTCAGCCTTTGCCTTCTCAGCCTGGTCTTTGAGCCTTTGGGCTTCCTCCAGTTATTTCTTTAGTTTTGATATATGGTCCTTAGAGGCTGCCAGCTGGTCATTGGCATCGCGCAAAAGCTTCCTCTGCTTTTGGGCCTATCTGTAAGAGTTCTCCAGGGCTGATTCAGCACTCTTACAAGCGTGTTCCTCCTCGGATAACTTCTTCTTCAATTGCACATTATTTTGTTCAGAAGTATTGAGTGTTTGCACAGCTGTGGCCCGCTTCTTCCTCTCATCGTCTAGTTGCTGGCCATAAGAATTAGTGATCTCCTCCATCCTGAAAGTGGCTTGGACAGCCTAGAAGAAAGGGAGTTATGAATGCAATAAATAATGTTGTGTATGACATTTATAGTTAAAGGAACAAAGCTAAAAATATATCATACCATGCCTAAATATCTCTTAGCATTCAGGAATACTTCATTCTTCCTTATGCCTTTCAGCTCTGCCATGTCCTTGGGAAGTAGGAGGGTTTCCTCTAGGACTGAGGCAACATGACACCCAATTCCACCATTGAAGTCCCTAAGCGAGGCATCTTCCCTCAGGGGCTCACCGCCGAGCATGGGTGCGGGGAGCCAAGCCTTGGGCTCCGAGGATGGAGTGGTGGTCCTTTCCACGACTCGCTGAGGTCCGTGGCTGACCTTTTGCTGCTTCGCAGCTCGTTGAACATCATCTTCAAGAGAGGGACGAGACCTCCCAGCCTCTACCACTTCCTTGTCTTTTGCATCCTTCCTCCTTTTCGGATCAGTAGGTTCTTTCACAGGAGGTTGGGATGGTTGAGAAGGTGGGAGGGGAGATTTGGGAGGAGGGGGAAGCTTGGGTTGAGTTGATTTTCCTGGCACACCCCTTTCAGGCTGGCTCTCGATCACATCCATTAAACTCCTCTGTTTCCTTCTTTGGAGACCCATTTCGTCAGAAGTCACCTCGGGAGATGGGGGTTGATTGAAAACTTCAAATTCATCTGCAGAATCCAACAATTCTACAACTCCTTCTGAAGTTTTTTCTTCTTCTTCTTCTTCTTCTTCTTCTTCTTCTTCCTTCTCATCTTTCTCTTTCCCTTCCCGAGGAATAGTGCGTGACGATGAAACTCTTACAGAAGGAGTGGCCACATGTAATGGTTGGGTGAAAGGGGTACCTTTAGGAATTGGAACACCCTCAGGAACAATAAATCCTTCGAAGGCTACACTGATTCGGTGAAACCGAGGATCTTTCCCCTTTATCACACACTTGGGAGCTTAAAACGCCGAGGAGATAGGCTTGTACCCAAGAATTATATGTGCTGCTCTCAATTGGCCGTCAGATGGGTTCACATATACCTCGGATCGCAGGAGTCTGTCTAAACTATCCCTGTTGACTAGTTTGAACTGAGGTCTGGTAGCGCGCTTGTCTGCAAAGTCATTAAAACATGAGGGAAATTTTGTCAGAAACAAGAATAATTTAAAATAAAGAATATAATCTAAATTACACATGCTTATAACCAAGAGCCCCACCTGGTTTTCCCTCTCTAGTCGGGCAGGGCAGACCATCGTGCCATTCCCCAGAAAAGATTAAAAAGTCATCTTTTAAGCCCTTATTCGATATAGGAAGACATTGGATTAACCTGACTTCAGGGTGCCTAGACTTAAGGTAATAGCCCTGACCCTTCAGGTGATTAAGATTGTACATCTAGTTTATGTCGTGATGGGTGAAGCCTAGGTTCATCTTCTCGTTTAGGACTTCTATGCTCCCTAACACCCTGAACATATTGGGAGCACACTGTGTGGGAGATATCCTAAAGATTCTAAGATAACTTCTGTTGAGATTACCCATGGGAATGGTCATCCCTCCTTCTATAAAAGCGATCATAGGGATGACCACTTCTCCTGTTTTCCTATTGTTTACCCATGTTTCTGGGAAAGCATATCTCATACCCACTGTTGAAGGAATCTTATACTTGGACCTAAATTTCTCTATACCCTCCTCGGACTCAACCAGACTTTTAAACCTACCCATTCTCTAAAAGTTATGAAGAAAAGTTAACAGGAAAGGGGAATGAGAACTAAGAAGGTTTGAGGAGACTTACAGGTTTAAAAAGGAAGTCCTCGGACAAGGTTGTGGTATTTATGAACGCATGATGAGGCGAAAGAGAGTGACAGGTTCAATGAATGTACGCTGTGGTAATGTGATTATTGTAACTGGAAAGAAAGTTGATTTGAAAAGCTATTTAAAGGGGCGCAAAAATTGTAAGCGGGAAAAATCCCACTCATATATTCTGAAAACCTTCCACCGTTAGATTGGCATCTTGCCGTTGAATGTGGGGAACAGAGAGGCCGCCATAATTTAATGAGGGCGTGCTTCTGACGCTGAAACGTCAGAAGTGCGCCTTGGGCAGGTAGAAAGGCATTCTAGAGGTTAGAAAAAGGGGATGACAACAATATATCAAAATCTCCCTTCTGCCGAGGTGATAGAAAGCGAGATTTTGAGGGGCTATTGTGGGGCCTGTTATGCCAGGAGGTATTGGTAAGTTCGTAAGAATTGGGCCTACGGCCCAGCGGTCCAGTCCGAAGGTACTCACTTGTTCGAGGATAGTTAAAAAGAGATATTGTGGGACTGGTATAGGAAAAAGGGAAAGAAGTCATGTATAGTAGCTCAAAACGCGTCCGAGGATAAGAATCACCTCGGATATCATGGTCCGAGGTGGATGTAACTATCTTACTATTCAGGGTACTACACAAAGTTGTATAAGAACTGGAAAGTGAATATAGAACAAAGGAGGAACCGGGGAAGATAACAAATATCTTCTAAAACTGCTACCTCCACATTAAATGCTTTTCAGCTTACTCTCTGGCCGCATTAATGTGGAGGTGATACCTGAACAGTAACCAAGCAACTTTATGGCTACTGAGCAAAAGGTCCGGGAGGTGCTGGATGGGACAGAAAGGAGTTCCTAGGATAGAAACTACACGTGTACGGTGAAAATGGGGTAAGGAACGCAGTATATATCATGGAAGTAGGTGACATTAGAGAGGACTTTTGGAAAAAAGAAAGAAAAACGATAGAACCTAGAGAGATACCCCCGGAAACCTGACCGAGGAGAGTTTTTATCATACAGTTAGCTTGAAACGTCTTTTTCTGCATGATAACCACAACCCTTTCTACCAAATAGAACTAGTTCTTTCATCCACTCTCTAAAAATTTATTGTTCGGGCTTGTTGGGCCAGAAATCCATCCCTATTCTGGGTCCAATCCAATTTGAGTCCCTACAGGTAGGTTTCAACTTCCTCACAAATGACTATCTGAATTATCTCTTTATAATCGATAATATATCAGTTTGTAAACTCAATTTAGTAAAACTTGTAATATCTGTAGTTGTACTACTTTTACAATAAATTCTAAGTGAGAAGTTGTTATTGATTGTTATTGGTGGGCCAAAAATAAAATAAGTGGTGGTTTCAAATTAGAACCAATAAAAACTTACTACTTAGGATTTTTTGTAAAATTTTTATAAAAATATTGTGGATGTAGTAATTTAAAAAAAAAAAAAAAAAAACACTCATTTTAGAGCATTTGCAGCAGATAATAGAAAAATGGCTCAATGTTACACATTTAAGCCGCAAAATCACTCACATTTATCAGTCAAGTTAAAAATGTGTAAATATAGTAACTATTTAAATTTACACCGACACTATTTATTTCACATTTAATTTTTTATTCTTTGTTTACATATCCTAAGGATGAAAAAAAAAAAAGTGGATAGTAGTTGATGTATGTAAAGAAAAAAGAAATAATAAAAAAAGTGGTATTTTAATAAAATAGATCACATGCCATGTGAAATTTTTAAAGTGACTATACAGAATATAAAAAAATAAAATTTTATAATAAAGAGAATGAGATTAAAGAAAATGGCCAATTTAGGTAAAAAGAGAGTAAAGAGAGTCAAAGACGCAACTCAGAAACTCAAAACGAACTTGGGAATCAAACATTACCAAAGCAATGACATCGTCCGGATAATGGAATGATCCAGAAACTCAAATGCATTCCCAATACACTTTGTAGTCGAAGTCATACCTTACCATTGTTTTTATTATTGTTATTTTTTTACCAGCATACTTTAGCATTATTTAATTAATTATTAATGAAAGCCCGAACCACCGCCTACGACTATAAATTGGCGCTCTCTTCCGAGTCTCTTTGCACTCTCTCACACTTATTTTTGCATTTCTTTCATTTGCTTCAACACCTAGAGTTCTGTGACAATGGCGGGCGAGTTGCTACTATTGAATTTCTGGCCTAGCCTGTTTGGGCTGAGGGTCAGGATTGCTCTGGCTGAGAAGGGTATCAAGTATGAGTCCAAGGAAGAGGACTTGAGCAATAAGAGCCCTCTGCTTTTAGAGATGAACCCCATTATCAAGCAGATCCCAGTTCTCATCCACAACGGGAAGCCTGTGTGTGAGTCCCTCATCATTGTTCAGTACATAGACGAGGTCTGGAATGATAAGTCTCCATTGTTGCCCTCTGATCCTTACCAGAGAGCTCAAGCCAGGTTCTGGGCTGATTTTGTTGATAAGAAGGTACCTTTTGTACAATTTTTTTTTCCTTGTGTTTTTCTTTTTCTCGGTTTTCATTGGTGTCTGAGTCTCATACATTTGACCCTTTTTTTTTTCTTTTTCCTTTTTTAGTTTTTAATGTTCAGTTAGTACTTAATACTGCGTGAAATATTTTATGTTAATGTTTCTGAGGTTGGATTCGCTAGATTTCTTTTAAAAAATGTTATGTTGGAATGTTTATAGATTCTATTATAATTTACTAATTCGTAGGTCATGTCAAGGCAGTGATTCAATTAGGCATGCAAGATGACTGTATAAAATATTTGACCAAAGAACTTGCTAATTCTATGAAACTATATAAAATATTGTGATTAAAAAAAAAAAAAATTGTGAATTTGGACTCAATCTTAAAACTCCTAGAGTTTTATCATTTGATAAGTAGTCTAAGATACTGGGTCTTGTTCTTTATCCATTAAGTTGTTCACCAAGGATTTCATATATTTGAGGAAGATTAAATAACAACCTAAAATATAAAATTCAGAAAATTAAATTAAATTAACAGTGTATAAAAGGCAACCCCATACTCTGTCCTGCATCATCTTGAGAATTCACGGAAAAAAAAAATAATTCAAATATGATTTCCTACTGAAATTAAGGTACTTTTTTGAGATATGGAGCTTTTAAAAGTTAGGAGAGTTCTGTAGTCTCTCTCTATCATACAATCAAGAGCATATTTTATGGGCCTTTCCCACTTGCTAAGTTCTAGAGAAACATTCAGTTTGCCCAGTAGACTTGATTTGAAATTCATTACTGTCATTGTTCATCCTAGTAACACAATGTGCGGAAAATTCAGGTTTATGTAGCTTCAAGGAAGGTATGGAGGCCAAAAGTAGAAGAGCAAGAGGAAGGCAAGAAGGAATTCCTTGAAACCTTAAAGACAATGGAGGGGGAGCTTGGTGACAAGCCTTACTTTGGGGGTGAAACATTTGGGTATGTGGACATTTCTCTTATTCCCTTCTACAGCTGGTTCCATGCCTACAAGGTCTTAGACAATATCAATATGGAGGTGGAGTGCCCCAAGATTATTGCGTGGGCTAAGAGGTGCATGCAGAGGGAGACTGTGGCCAAGACTTTTCCTGACCAGAAGAAGGTTTATGACTTTGTTGCTCAGACAAGGAAAAAGTATGTTGCGTAGACCTCTATCTGCTGGAAGTGCTAGCATATGATGGTTTTGGATGTTAATGTAATAGCGTTGTTTTTTTTTTTTTGTAATGTTTAGGTTTGGATTTGTTTTATTAGTGTCCGTTTAGCTTGCAAGACACTTTGACGTGTCTGCTGAGCATTTCTAGAGGGCATGTATTGCACTGTTTAACTTGTAAGATACTATGATGTGTCTCTGCTGAGCCTTAGATCTAAAGGGCTTGTACCGAATCATAAATAAGAAAGACACTTTGTTGTGTGAGCTAAATTTTAGATCAAACTTATTCAAACTCTACCATTTTGCCATCAAGTGTATACAAAAGTATCAGTACCAACAATCCGAGGAAACAAAACTTTCAACTTTTTACGATATTTTTTACACTCTTAACATAGAGTGTTGTGATTGGGACAATTGCAAAAGTGGCATAAGTGATGGTTCCATGTGAAAGCGATTTCTGTTTCAATAACAAGTTGTTACCTTAGCAAGTTTTGAAAAATATTGCGAAAAAAAATTTGTCTATGGTATATTATATGGTCATAAAAAATAAAAAGCATTACCGTATGTAGTGAATAATCACAAAAAATAATAATAATAATAATAATAATACACTCATGTCACCCAAGTAATCATTAATAAGTGAATAATCACATATGAGAATCAATCCGTCAAATTCACGTGAAATGTTTTGTTTTTTTTCTTTCTATAGGCAAAAACTGAAAAACATGGCTTCATTCCAATGTCTTTCGGTGGAACAACTTTTCATGTAAAGTCAATTGAATAATTTAGGCACAAATCCATTCAATTTATCATAATAAAAGAGTTTATAATACTGTTTTGAAGATTGGAGATCGGTAAGATCTATAGAAGAAACTCCTTAGATCACTGCTCATAAAACATTTTCACAATCTTATAGTTGTGAATTAAATTTTTTAAGATTAGTGCTCTTATTTTTTTTCCCCTTGCTGTTAATGCTTTACATATTTCTAATCCATGTAAAGGCCAATCAAAAAATAATATTTGTTCACTTATGGCCACCTTGCATTTCGTGGAGATCTATTAAGTAAATAATATGCTTTTATTTTTAAGAAGTAAACAATATGCTATTTCTTCAATTCGCATAGGGATTGTTGCAATACATGAAGCAAGTTGTGAATGTGTTTAGTTGAGATTGACAATTCAACATATTTAAGAACGATGTGAATTTTCATTAATCAAAAATAACTCGGCAATATCATACGAAGACAATGTAGTTTGTATCACTTATATTAGACATTCATTTCTAATAAAAAGTTCCTATAAATGTTTTGTAAATCAATACCCTAATTAAGACATTCGTTAACTTTTTTTTCACTATTTAATGGTTTACTTTTGATAGAGGCATACTTTTGAGGATTCTTACCAGTGTTGAGCTGGGTGTGATTGTAAGAAATGCAATGAGGTTTGTGCTGTCAGTGGTGGTTGATATGTTTGTAGATTGAGATTATTGATTTTTTTAGGCTATTAAATTTATGTGACATAAATAAATTAAAATCATAATATAGTATGATATGATTGGACCTATTGTATGACAGGTTTATGTGAATTTTAACTGGCCTAGAAGGGTATGTATGGGACGACGTGATTCTGCTAGACCCCTGGCTCACTATGTATGAGACGAGGGTCAAGAGGACTTGAGTAACAAGAGCCCTCTGCTTTTAGAGGCGAACCCCATTCACAAGATGATCCCAGTTCTCATCCATAATGGGAAACCTGTGTGTGAGTCTCTCATCATTGTTCAGTACATAGATGAGGTCTGGAACGATAAGTCTCCATTGCTTCCCTCTGAGCCATACTAGAGAGCTCATGCCAGGTTCTGGGCTGATTTTGTTGATAAGAAGGTACCTTTAATGCCATTTCTTTTGTCTTTTACATTATTTTAATTTCTTTTCATTCTGGGTTTACGGGTTTTAATTTCAAGGCAATGACATTTGAAAGATTTAATTTGAAATGAGTATATTTTCTATAAATTTCATACTTTTTTTCTTGAGATTTAAAGAAATATTCTTTCATCTCTATAGATTTGATTTAAAATTCATTACTGTCACTGTTCATCATTGTAATGTAATGTGTGGAAAACACAGGTTAGTGGTGTTTCAAGGAAGTTATGGGCTACAAAAGGGGAAGAGCTAGAGGCAGGCAAGAAGGAATTCTTTGAAACCTTCAAGATATTGGAGGGGGAGCTTGGTGACAAGCCTTACTTTGGGGGTGAAACATTTGGGTTTGTGGACCTTTCTCTTGTCACTTTCTACAGCTGGTTCCATGCCTATGAGGTATTTGGCAATATCAACATAGAGGCAGAGTGCCCCAAGATTATTGCATGGGCTAAAAGGTGCCTCCAAAAGGAGACTATGGCAAAGTCTCTTGCTGACTAGAAGAAAGTTTATGAGGCTGTTTTGCAATTGAGGAAAATACGTGGCTACGAGTAGAGAAATGGTTTAGCCCAAATTATGGTTTTCAGTGGCTGTGTAATAAAGTTCATTCATATTGTAATACTCAAGTGTCAAGTTTGTATACTTTCAAAAAATAGTTTAGGTTTGTTTCATTTGGGTCCGTTGAACTTGTAAGACACTTCGATATGTGATTTCTGAGCTTTAAATCAAATGGGCATGTATTGTATTATGAATAAGAAAGACACCTTGTTGTGTCTTCTAAATTTTAGATCATGTTGTGCCTTAATTATATTTGGAATAAATTTTTTTTTGGTAAATGTGTGTATGTGGGGACATATTAACCACCGTATTTATAAATATAATAAACTCATTTTTATAGTGACTCGGATGATATCCTACACAATGCACGAACTACTTAACAATATCATTTGAAATAATTTTTATATCTATTAAGATTTACATATAATATTTATTTTGTTGTATAATATTTTGTTTGTCCACATTATTATTCATTGAATACTTTGAAACTTGATTTTCTTAATTCATATTTTATAAAAAATAAAAAAATTATAACACTAAAAAGACTATAAAATATTATAATATTTACATTTAAAAGTAGATTTTTTTTTCCAAACTGGTTAAATGATTTTGAAATCCATAAATAAGAATCCATAAATAAGCATTTAAAGTATAAAATACTTTTATATCTTAAAATTAGATAAATTTAAGCAAACTCTCAAACACTTTCTCAACCACTTTATTCTTACAATCAAATATGGAGACCTCAATCACAAACACCCAATTCATTATCTCAAAGAAATTAAAGAAATCATTGTTAGTATCAACATAAAGAGAATGTGATTAAACAAAGATAAATTGGCTAAAAACACATCCATTTATCAAAATTTAATTATCTTTTGTTGGCTTCCGCAAAATTTAAAAAAAAAAAATAGAAAATACTTTGAAATCATTATCGATTTTTATTTTTATCACTAGTGCTCATTGTAGAGAGGGAAAATTCACAACCTATCACAAGCTGAAACATCATACTACCAAGTCTACAAAATACAACCAATTACAAAGCGCCACATAATGTTGCTAGGTTTTTACTATCACTACTCAAAAACCAACAGAAATTTGTCAAGTGTCGTTGAAATAGGGCATAAAATGCATGCAAAAACCAATCACATATCAGCGCGTGTAAGCAATGACATAAGTAGCCCGACATGTGTAAGTGATGACATAGATAGTCCAATTGAGTGCTAACATGTGCCACCTTGAAAATCAAAACATTTTGGCCAATCAAAAGATGCCACGTGTCTTGGAGAAAAAGTCCTAAAGCCCCTCCAATTAGACTATGACACATGTCACTAATCAAACTTCACCACGTGTCACACACCCACCCCCAAACTCTTATAAATAGAAGCCTTCCTAAGGCATTTCAACACACCAAGACACCAACACATCTTGGAACACACCAAGAGACCAAGACATCTAGAGCATAAGCAGCATCAAAGAAGATTTAGAAGTGCAGAAGTTTTACTGGAATCAAGCCCTAAAGCCTCCAAGAACTTCAAGAACTTCAACTTCAAATACGAAGAACGTTCGAAGAGAAATCATCCAATTCATCTTCCTAGATCTCAAAGGTCACTGAAATCAAGCTCAAAAGCCTCCAGAAACTTTAAGAAACTACAAATTGGTGAAACTCTACAGATTCAAGCCTCCAAATCCTTGAAGAACTTCAGCCACAAATCTTCGAATACGAAGAACATTCGAAGAGAAATCATCCAAATCATCTTCCTAGATCTCAAAGTTCTCTAAAATGAAGCTCAAAAGCCTACAGAAATCTCAACAAACCACAAATTAGTGAAGCTATATGGATTCAAGCCTCCAAAGCACTGAAGAACTTTCACCACAAACCTTCAAAGACGAAGAACGCATGAAGAATACGAAGAACACACGAAGAATACGAAGAACACGAAGAACAAAGAGTTTCTAACAAGCTCATAGCCAAAGATTCAATGTAATTTTGTTTCAAGGGGCTTTGATCCATCCTTCAGGAAAATTGAAGGATATTTGGTGTTCAAGTCAAAATCACATTATTACAATTCCAATCAACAAGTATTTCAAGGAGATTGAATAAGAGGATCACTCTTTTGTAATCACAAAGAATTGTACCACATATTCATCAATACAAATTCGCATTTGTGAAACTATTTTACTCGTTTGATTTATTTCAAACTAGAAATTTAGTCGTTCCACACTCATATTGCACAAAATACCAATTAAAAAAAAAACCTACAAATTATGAGTTCTAACACAAAATTATAAAAAAAAAAAAAAAAAAAAAAAAAAAAAAAAAAAAAAAAAAAAACCTAACTTCGTAAATAATCAATTAGAATGTTTCTTTTTCTTTTTCTTTAGTTCTAAAACATAAAACATTCATGATTTTCCCAAACCAAAATTTCGAATACCCAAAGACTTAAAGCGAATCATAACCTTCACAAAATCCACAGCATCTGACTTCAACATCAAAATTGTAAGCTAATATCACTAAATAAAAAACGTAAGTCCCTTTCCTTGGTCATAGCCTACTCATACAGGTTAGGATCAATGATATTGCAATGTTGATGTTATGTAGGTATAATTGAGGGTTGAAGGAAAATGACATCATTTTTGGTCTAAGTGTATTTGAGATGGGATGGAATGAAGGGCTATGGGCATGGGTATATAACGGATTAGAAGTGAAATTGGTGAGTGGAAATGCAAAGAGTTTTTTGTGTGTGAGAGAGATGAAAAATCTTGAAACATTGAACCAAAATGAAACAAATAGTAGTCTTAAAACATTGAATAAAAAATGTAATAAAAAGTAGTCTTGAAACATTAGACCAAAGGAAATAAAGAGACTCTACTTTTAAATTTATTCTTATCTTTAATGTAGCTTAATAGAGTGTGCCACATAGCAGAACCTCATGCTCTCTTGTATGAGGTCTCTACTTATATATATATATATATATATATATATATATTGATTGATGAGTTTTTGTATTCTTGATTAAATTTTCTACCTGCTTGCTTGGGTTTGACTTTGAGCTAGTCATTGAATCACTTTCATAACATATATAGGGTTATATTGAATGTATAATTTAGAAGTTGAATTATGGGTAGTAAGGGATGGTCTTCAACTTTGCATCCTACTCCAAATCCAACATGTTGAAATAGAAATTGATATCAAATATGTTGTTAGCTTGCTCACCAATAATGATTCCTCAAATGTTGAACCAAACCTCCCAATGGACAATTAACCACTATTTTAGAAAAGCCAACTCTTGTGCTGACTTTCTTGCAAAGATGGATGTCCACCTACAACAAGACTTCTTTATATTAGATACTCCATTAGTGGAATTTACTTTTGATATATGACTGTACGGTCCACGAATCAAAGCTTGGCCCAAGATCATGGCCCATTTAAGTTAGACCCACTTGAGCTTTACTAAACGTTGTTGAAAGGCTTGAACAGAGCATAGTTCGAACTGATCACCATAAGATTTTGTCGAAGGCATGATATAATGCCTTGGGAGAATCCATCTGTCGAACGCGAATTTGGAGGCTGGCACAAGTTCCAATGGTGTTATTTCAGGAATATTGAGTGGATCCCACTTGTCCAGGTATATGCAGCAAAGAGGGGCCCACTTGCCTGGTGCAAGGGACCCCTCATCATGGCTAACCCACTCAAGGGGGTTGGGTATATTAAGGGAAGGAGATTGAGGAAGAAAGGGGTTGAAGAATTAGGGGAGAGAGATACGAGCGTGGTTAGGAAAAAGCCTTCTCGGAAAGAAAGAGATCCAGCTTGAATTTCCTTGGTAAAGAAGGGGGCATTCACATAGCAAAGATAAAAGAGTGTAACTCCAATCTATCCACCATAGTAGTAGCATTGCCAACTCTTGGGCCTCTCATTGTTGGATATTTTTGATCCACAATATAAATAAAGTGGAGAATAAAGCCTGGAAGCGTCGGTCTCTTGGGCTGAACTACCACAATAACCTTATAAGTCTGGGATGTCAAAGAATTTGCACTGAAACAACCTCGATGGCAGTGTAGTTGTTTTGTTCATATAATATACCTATTACCAAATTAAAGAAGGCAAATTCTCCTATTTAGCTACCTCCACAGCCCAATAGGATGATACTTACTCCTTCTTGATATCGGTTACGGCCATACTACTTCATAGACTAATGTACTTTTAAAAAAAAAAAGTATAATCAACAAACTTCATTAAAACAAACAGAGTTGTCTGCAAAATGCAACCAGCCTTGCAAGCATTTAGGATGACTTTAGCAGCTTTATGCTTATTGGAGCAAATATATTATACTAAGAGAGAAGAGAGAACAATACTAATGTTCTAGAAAAGAGAGAATAATACTAAGAGTATTCACATCAACTCGTGCAAATATTTCTATCTATTTTAGCATAAGAATTTTTTTTTTTTTTTTACATACTTATATTTCAAAACAGCCCACATCAAAATATTTTTTTTACACTACATTTCATTAAAATATCAAAATTTTCATTTTTTTTTAAATGTTTCTCTTTCTTCATGCACAACAACCACCATCCACTTTATTCCTTCATGGGATAAGTAAAGAAATTAAAAAAAAAAAAAAAATTAAAAGCATGAATAATGTCAGTGTAAATTTATACAGTTACTATAACAACCATATATTTTTATATAATTTTGCATGACATGATATAAGTGAATTTTGAGCTTGGTTGGCTAAAATGTGTTACTCTTTTTTTTTTTTTGGTCATATTTGTACTTAGAGCACTCATCGTGAGGTTGCTTAGTCATTTTAGTAACCTAAACACTAAAAATAGGCCCATAGTAAAGTTGCTATAGGTAAAAATTTTTGCTATAAACACAAAAACAATTTTTTTTATTGACCAACGACTCTTTTTTTTTTTTTCCCTCAGTCTCCTCTCTTCTCTTTCCTCTCTCATTTCTCTCCTCTCTTCTCTCTTCACTCACTAGTCACTCCTGTGCTCTGTTTGTGCTTGGTGGTTTTGCGATATGGTCCGACGATTGTGGTCAAGAGGAATGGTGGTGGTTCGGCAATTGTGGTCATGAGGCACAGTGGTGATGTGGGTTTGATTTGGTGGGTGAATGGGTCGGTGCTAGTGGGTCTTGGTTTTTTATATCGAAGGTGCCTCGGCGATGGCGATGTGGCTGGACTAGGCTGGGTTTGGTTCAAGTTTAAGTTTGGGCTCGGAGGTGGGTAGAACGTGCACAACATTAGGGTTTTGTTTTTCTTTTTGTTGTTGTTTTACTTGATTTCTTGCCTGTGTTGCTGGGCAAAGTAGTTAATGATGGTGGGTTTTTTTGCTTGGGTTGCTGGGTAACGATGGTGGGTTCGGTGGTTGGTTGTGTCGTGGGTAACGATGGTGGCTCATGGTGATTGTGGTTAAGCTCCTTGAGCTTCGGTCATGGACTTTCAAAGAGAGTGCTTGAAGAAACAGTTCCGATCCGAGAGATAGAAAGACATTTTTGGTGAGATTGAGGATTTGATGGTAGTGGATTGTGGATGTTTGTGGTGGTTATTTGGGATTTATGCAGGCTTGTGGTGGTTGGTTATGGGTTTGTGGAGGCGGTGAGCGTCTGGTTGGGGGTTTGTGGATGTGGTGAGGGAGACTTTGATAGTAGGGAGAGAGAGAGAGAGAAATGAATAAAAAAATAAAAAGTTTTTAACTAAAGTGAAAAATAGTTGTTTTGATGTTTAGTGTATTATAAAGTAAGTTGTTAAAATAGATAAAGTAAGTTTTTGAGTTGTTAGAAGCTAAAAGTTTTTAGTGTTTTGCTGTGAATGCTCTTATGCGAGGGCTTTTAAAGCAGTCAATTAAAATATAGGCGAAAATACACTTTTCGTCCTTACATTTTGGGTCAATTTCTATTTTGGTCCCAAAATTGATTTCTTTGCAAATTTCATCCCCAAATTTTGAAAATCATTTTTAAAATCGTCCTTCCCGTCAACCAACAGACGGAACCCTCCTATGTGCCAGACGCATATCCACGTGTCAAGCCCACCTATTAAAATAATAATATGTAAACCTACGTGGCAAACCCACTCACCCTAAACTGCACATGCCCCTCACGTGAAGGACTTTTCAGCTTCCACATCAGCTTCCCGCACTCCCAGACCTCCCACCTGATCCCAGCTCTCCAACTACCTCAGTCATCCCACATTAAAATCCCAAATTTCACTGAAAACCCTAAAATCCTCGTCGTCTTCCTCAGCCCGATCCCTGAAATCTCTGAATCTAACCCAATACGACACGAACAGACACCCCTAAAACAATGAAATCCCTAGAAAAATCAATTTCTCTATAGCAGTTTCAAGATTGTAGCATTGAGAATTGAAGAAAACGAGGGAGACTGTGACAAGGTTGGAGCTTTAATCCAAAATCTGCAGCAGTTTCAAGATTGTAGCAGTGGGTTTAAGCTCGAAAAGGTAGCTTTATCCACTTTATCTCTCTCTCTCTATGCATGTATCTTTGTCACTCTGTCTCTCTCTGTATCTTTTGCACATTATATATGTCTCTCTCTAACTTTTTTCACACACTCAATATGCGTAGGGACCACTATTTAATTGGTTGTTTATGACTTTATCACTATTTGCATTAAGATGTAGTTTACTAAGATGTAGCCTTTAGTGGTCTTTAGTGGTTTAATTAAATAATGTTGACTGTTTGGTTTGGTTTTCTGAGTAGTTGATTATTTAAATAATGTTGACTATATATCTCATGCATGCAGAATGGACGAGCTCTTTACTTTGTATGTGCATCATGGTGGGTATTTTGATGTAAATCCTCAGAAGTATGTGGGGGGTGAAGTGGGGGTAGTAGATGATTGTGATCCTGACAAGTGGTCTAAGCTAGAAATTGAGTCCATCTGTAGAGAGTTTGGGTATACACATGTGAGTAGGCTATGGTATAGAAGCCCTGAGGATAATGAGGAGGATGGGGTGTTCCAACTAATTAAGGATGATCATGATGCAATGGCAATGACTAAGTTGGTAAGGGGTCATGGACAGATTCATGTCTATGTAGAGCACCCAGTTTATGAACCTATACTTATTAATGATGGTAATGGTGTGCCTGTAGATATTGTTGTAGGGCCTGATCAAGATGACCCTTTTGTTGTTAGTGATTCTAAGAGTTGCAGCTCTAGTGAGCTTGAACGTTCTTGTGATGGTTATTATAATGGACAGGGCTATTATGCCAGTAGTGGTGATAATTTTGAGGATGATGACTCCGATGATGGTAATGATCACTGGGATGAATTTTTTACTAATTGGGATGGTTGTGATGCTCACTGGGATGGTGGCAGTGGTAGTGGTAGGGCTGGTGGCAGTTCTAGTGGTAGGGATGGTGGTAGGGATGATGATAGGGATGGTGATGAGTTTGGTAGTGGTGGTGCAAGGGATGCAGGTAATAGGAATGATGATAAGAATGATGATAATGATGATGAAGTGGAAATACTTGAGTGCAGGAGACCAGGGAAGGAACCAATTGTAGAGGAACCACAACAGGATGGGGCTGTCACCACTAATAGTAATGACAGTTTTGAGGACAGTGATGTAGAAGGGGCAAGATCAATGAACCCCAACCAGAGAAATGTGGGTGAAGATAGTGCAAGTAGTGATAGTGAGGACCTGATGCACATGCGTGAACAGATAGGGGATGGGGTAATGAACTCTGACTACACTACTGAGGAGCTGTTGAGCCTAAGTGAGTCATCATCTGATGGTGGCTTTCAGGGTGATGGAATTTATGACAGTGAAAGTGATGCTACTGTCAATGAAACAGTTGTGGACAATGTCAGAAGAAGGAGGAATACATTTCCTGTGTTTAGACCTGTGTCCAATCCTGATGACTTGGTATTTGAGAAGCACATATTATTTACCTCAGCTAAGCAGTTCAAGGAGGCCATTACTGAGTATGCAGTGAAAGGTGGATGGGGGGTGAAGTTTGTGAAGAATGACAAAGTTAAGGTTAGAGCCAAATGCCAACCTCCTTGTAAATTTATAGCTTACCTTGCAAAGCTGCCAAGGGAGATGAGCTGGTAGCTGAAGACTCTGAACATGGAGCACACATGCACTAGGAGCTACAAAAACCCTAGGTGTTCTGCCAATTTCATTGCAAAGAAGTTGATGAAGAAGGTGAGGAGACAACCTGATATTAAACTAAGGCACATTCAAGAGGTTGTGCATGAGAAGTATGTTGTAAATATTAGTGTAAGAAAAGCCAGCAGGGCTAGGGAAAAGGCCCAAGAGTTTGTTGATGGGTCCTATGTAGAGCAGTACAATCAATTATGGGATTACTGTGCAGAACTGAGGAGGTCCAGCCCTGGCAGTACAATTGTAATGAAGACACACATATTCAATGAAGGTGATTTAGCAGCTAAGATGAACTTACAGGCTGGTCTACCTTATTTTGAGAGACTTTACATATGCTGGTCTAGGTGTAAGCAGGGGTTTAGGGTAGGTTATAGGCCAATAATTGGGTTGGATGCTTGTCACCTAAAGACCAAGATAGGGGGCCAACTGATGGTTGCAATTGCCAGAGACCCCAATGAAGAATATTTCCCTCTAGCAGTTGCAGCGGTGGAAGCAGAAACCAAGGACTCATAGATTTGGTTTATAAATTTTCTACTAGTAGACATTGGTGATGAGAAGAGGTGGACATTCATATTAGACCAGCAAAAGGTATCATTATACTACATACTCATTTTTGAACTTAACTACATTGAAAAAGTTGTGAAATATGTATATATGCTAAACATTGTTGATTCTCTTGGCAGGGGTTGGTGTAGGCATTTGCAGACAAATGGCCACAGTATGAGCACAGAATTTGTTGTAGACACTTGTACAACAATCTGAGGAAGCAGCATCTTGGCATAATTATTAGGACTTTATTTTGGAAAGCAGCTAAAGCCACATATGCACATGAATTTGAAAGGATAATGAATGAGATGAAGGACATTGATGAGGGTGCATATAATTGGTTGAAAGGATATACCACAACAGTATGGGCTAGACACATGTTCAGAACTGATGCATTGAGTGACACTGTCATCAACAACATGTGTGAGAGTTTCAATAGCAGGATACTGAAATTCAGGGGGAAACCCATCATTAGCATGGTATGTATATTTTCGGATTTTGGTAGGTGGAATTTGCATAGTTTGGTTAGCTGTATACCTTGTTGCATGCTCTGACTTGTGGGTTTTTCTTGTTTGTAGCTTGAGGACATAAGGTTATACTTAATGAGCAGAGTCCAGCAAAACAGAAACAGTATTATGAGGGTGGAATCTGAGCTCTGCCCTAAAATCTGTAAAAGGCTACATAGGGAGAAGGTGGGCAGTGGTAGGTGGTTAGCATGTTGGGCTTCTGACACCAAATTCGAGGTGAAGAATGGACTGCAGAGCTTTATTGTAGACTTGGCTAAGGGGGTGTGCAGCTGTAGGAAATGGGATATCACTGGTATCCCATGCTGCCATGCAGTTTCATGCATATTCTTCAATAGAGAGCAAGCTGAGAAATACACTAATGCCTGCTACCACACCAGCACATACAAAGCATGTTATGAGCACACCATTGATCCACTCAATGGTGCCAATATGTGGATCTTAACTGGTTTCCCCCCTGTGTAGCCTCCCATAAAGAGAAGGCCACCAGGCAGGCCCAAGAAGAAGAGAATCTTAGAACCCAATGAACCAAGGAGGGGTCACAACAAGAGCTTGGGTATTGCCAAGAGGTGCAAGTCCTGTGGGAATATAGGCCACAACAAAAGAAGCTATAAGGGTGAGGTTGGAGGTAATTCTTCACTGCCTGGTGCCCAAAACCAAAGGAAACATAGACCAATGCAGGTAAGACTAGTGTTTTTTAATTCTGCATGTTTTGAAATTAAAAATACCTGTTTCTAACTTAGTTGTATTTGTTACTGCTTGAAGAGAAATGGCAATGGCCAAAGAGCAACCCAAGAGCAACCACATGCTACAAGTATGCCATCAAGCCAGCAACCCAGGACCAACCAGCAAGGCAATAGGCCATCAAAGTTACAACCTATAAGCAGCCGGAAACCATCAACCAGCCACCTTGCAAGCAGCAACCCTGCAAGCAACAACCCTGCAAGCAGCAATCTAACCAGCACCAATCCAAGCAATCTAAGCAGCACCAATCCAAGGAAGAGAAGGAGGGGGACTGTGACAAATGAAAACTCTAACTGCCTCAAGAAATGCATCAAGGTACAAGGAGGCACTGAGGAGTGCTGGCAGCCAAGCATCTGTGCATGGTCCAAGGGGATAGACTGGTGGACATGGCAGACATTGCCTATTTTTTTGTAATTGGCAGACATTGCCTACTTTCTTGTAATTCGCAGACATTGCCTATTTTTTGTAATTGGCAGACATTGCCCATATGTGGGTTTACTTTGGTTTAAATTCACTGCTTGAAACATGGCAGACATGGCCTATTTTTTGGTTTACTCAGGTTTAAAGTCACTGCTTGAATTATGGCAGACATGTGTAATTGGCCTATGTTGGTATTGCATATTTATGAATGACTTATTAATGCAAATCTGTGAATTGCAAAATTGAGTGATGCAGATTTGTGTATTGCATATTTATGGATTGTGAATTGCAGTATTTGTGTATTGCAGAATTGTGAGCTGCAGTATATGTTAATTGTGAATTGCAGAATTTGCAGACTTTGCAGAATTGTGAATTGGTACATGCAGAATTGTGTATTGTAGAATTTGCAGGTTTGTGAAGTTTGTGAATTGCAGTATATGCAGAATTGTGGGGAGGGGCAGTATTTGCATGTTTGGTAAACCTGTTGTGTATGTGCAGTATTGCAAAATTGGTAAACTGGTGTAAACTAGGTAAACTTGGGAAACTAATTGCAGCACATAATTGCAATACACAAACATAATTGGTAAACTTGTGTATATCAATTTTGCAAGTTTGGTAAATTTACAATGGTTAGCTTACCAATATTACAAATTTGGTCAATTGTAATCTAATTGCAATCAAGTAAGATAATTAACACATCATCATCTACACCACATTACAGACCAAATTAACAGAATGAACTATGTCATTCCATATTTCATTCATCCTGAAATCAATGGGATACATAGGATAACAACAACATCATCTACACCACATTATAGACCAAATTAACAAAATGAACTCTGTCCTTCCATATTTCATTCATACGGAAATCAATGGATACAGAGGATAACAACATCATCATCTACAACACATTTTCCTAACCTTGTCCTAACCCTGTCCTAACCCTGCCTACACCCACATTGTCCAAAACATGCTACCCCACCCATCTAACCCGCCAAAGATAGAATCACACAAAGACATATCCCACACAGCAGCAGTGCCAATATCAAACACACTGTTAGCCACTTCTCTCTCTTCTTGCATGTTGAAACCTCGGCTTGGAGTCTGAGAATTCTCTGCCTCATCTCTGGGATAAGCACCTTCCCACGCTCACAAATCTCATCATCAACCAATTGGAAGAACTTGCACTTCTTACCAATCTGAAATTAAACCCAAATTCAAAACAAAATGAACAAACAACAAACCCAAGTGAACAAAATGAACAAAAAACACTAGCACTTCACTTACCCAGTAATTGGGACACCCATAGAACCTTCTCCCTAGATTGTTATCTGTCCAGGAAACCACTAGCACGGGCTTCTGAGGGGAGGGGCAGTAGCACATGCCCTGTGGTGCTCTCCTCCTCAAGCTTCCTTCCGATGATGCAGAGGCACATGCAGAGCTAGCTTCCATTCTTCTTCCTCCTCAAGCTTCCCTCAGTCTGTTCGTGTCGTACTGGGTTAGATTCAGAGATTTCAGGGATCGAGCTGAGGAAGACAACGAGAGGATTTTAGGGTTTTCAGTGAAATTTGGGGATTTTAATGTGGGATGACTGAGGTAGTTGGAGAGCTAGGGTCAAGTGGGGTCACGTGGGAGGGCTGGGAGCGCGGGAAGCTAATGTGGAAGCTGAAAAGTCCCTCACGTGAGGGGCATGTGCAGTTTAGGGTGAGTGGGCTTGCCATGTAGGTTTACATATTATTATTTTAATAGGTGGGCTTGACACGTGGATATCCGTCTGCCACATAGGAGGGTTTCGTCTATTGGTTGACGGGAAGGACGATTTTAAAAACGATTTTCAAATTTTGGGGATGAAATTTGCAAAGAAATCAATTTTGGGACCAAAATAGAAATCGACCCAAAATGCAGGGACGAAAAGTGTATTTTCGCCTAAAATATATAAAATATTCTAAATACATCAATTTTTTTACATAATACTTACAAATTAATATCACAATCAAAGTGATAAGTGGACTTTAATTACCTCATAAATAAATATTTGAATTATTTTTTCAAGATTGATAATACATCAGTTCGTAATTGATAACACATCTGTAGATTTATAGTTCCTCTTTAGACCAAGATATAAGAAAACAGGCTAAACAGCTGATTATTAGGGGGAAAAAAAAAAGAAAAGAAAAAAGAAAAAGAGAGTCAAAAGAGTCAAAGACGCAACACCCACTCAGTCAGCAATGCTATAGACTGAAGTGAAAAATAACATGACCAAAGCAATGACATCAACCAGATTGGGGAATCAAACTTATCATTCATAAGATAGTGAGGGGCGTACGGAATAATAACCCCAATGGGTGCCCAATACACTTCATACTTTAGCATTATTTTTAATTTTTTAATTTTTTAATTTTTTTTAAGAAGAAGGTAAGCGAAATTTTCTTAGAAAATTAAACTAAATCAAATTGGAATACATCCTCTAAATCACTAGGAAATTCTTTTACCCATATATTAGTATTAATAGATAAAACTGCTTTTCTAGCCAGGCCATGAGCCAACCTATTCCCCTTCAGTTGAACATGTCGAAACTTAAAAATGGAGTTAAAATAGTAAATTCGCAAAAGAAAGTTAGTTATTACTTTTTTTTTATTGTCAAAAATACCTCTACCTAAAACTTAAAAATGAGGTTAAAATAGTAAATTGACAAAAATAACAAATTCCTACTTCTACGTTGAAATGCCTTCCTGCTTCTAATAAACTCCTACTCTTATCTATACTATTATTTAAGGAGTTTTCCCTGTTTGGATTCCTCATTTTTTAGTTCAAAAATGCCTCTACACTCCTATGTTTAAGTAGAGACAAAACTAAAGGACAATTTGGTAAAAATGTAACTCTAACTCCCACTAAAATATTGACTAAAAAATAAGATCACTTTCCTATTAATTTTCAAATTGATTTATTTACTTATAAATTAGATTTTCAAAATAAAAATTATATATATATATATATATAAAATAAAAAAACACAATTTTTTTTATTCTACAAAATAAGACCACTAACAAAAAAAAAAAGAGAAAAAATCCTCATTGCACGCCGCTAGTTTTTATTACCAGCATACTTTAGCATTATTTAATTAATTATTAACGAAAGCCCGAACCTCCGCCTATGACTATAAACCCCCGCTCTCTTCGAAGTGTTTTTGCATATACTACCACTACCTTCTTCTCTCTTCTTTCTTTGCCTAGCTTCTCTAATTGCTTCAATATCTTTACTTCTTTGGTGATTCTGCTGGATTTCTGGCTCAAAATGTTTGGGATGAGGGTCAAGATTGCACTGGCCGAGAAGGGTATCAAGTATGAGTACAAGCAAGAGGACTTGTTGAGTAACGAGAGCCCTCTGCTTTTAGAGTTGAACCCCATATATTCTCAAGAAGATCCCAATTCTCATCCACAATGGCAAACTTGTGTGTGAGTCTCTCATCATTGTTCAGTACATAGATGAGGTCTGGAACGATAAGTCTCCATTGCTGCCCTCTGATCCATACCAGGGAGCTCATGCCAAGTTTTGGTCTGATTTTGTTGATAAGAAGGTACCTTTAATGCCATTTCTGTTGTCTTTTAAGACTAAAAACGCCTTGAAATTTGAAATGAGTATATTTTCTATGAATTTCATAGTTGAGGATTCGTCTAAGATGCTGAGTCTTATTATTCTATACCACAATCAATATAAGTTTATTTACTACGGATTCATATATATATATATATATATATATTTGAGTCTATTGTGTTGTATCTGATCCTGCAATTCTGTTTCAATCTCAAGTCTTTGTTTCTAATCCTCGCAGATCTTAGAGATCATAGCTGAGTGCAGTTGGAAAACAAGTTAAACCCCTTTTGGGTACTGATTTAATTTGAACCTTCTTTATGCCTACTCCTACCATTTTTTATGTTAATAGTATGTAATGTCATTTTTTTTAGAAGAGTCCTGTAGTCTGTCTCTAAGACTTATATCTCATACGGAATCCTCTAATATGTGTTAGTGTGTGTTAGTTTAACTTGTCAAGTTTTTCGTCATCTAATAATGGGCTTGGGCTTGAATTCTGCCTATAATAGGGGTGTATCGGCATGATGATAAAGAAAAAATCATCACGAAAGAGAAGCTACTAAATTTTAAATCCTATCCTATCAAATATATATATATATATATATATATATATATGAGCCTTAACTCCACTCTTTTCAAACATGCTATGAGAGAGGTCATATGAATTTTCATCTCACAGGATATTTTTTTCTTAAGGTTTAGAGAAATATTCTTTTCCCCCCAGAAAATATGATTTGAAATTCATTACTGTCATTGTTCATCAATTTATTTAATCCGTGGAAAGTGGTAATACAATGTATGTGGAAAATACAGGTTTATGATGTTTCAAAGAAGTTATGGACCACAAAAGGTGAAGAGCTGGAGGCAGGAAAGAAGGAATTCTTTGAAACCTTCAAGATATTGGAGGGAGAGCTTGGTGACAAGCCTTACTTTGGGGGTGAAACATTTGGGTTTGTGGACCTTTCTCTTGTCACGTTCTATAGCTGGTTCCATGCCTTTGAGGTATTTGGCAATATCAACATAGAGGCAGGGTGCCCCAAGATTATTGCATGGGCAAAGAGGTGCTTGCGGAAGGAGACTGTGGCCAACTCTCTTGCTGACCAGAAGAAGGTTTATGAGGCTGTTGGGCAATTGAGGAAAATACGTGGCTTGGAGTAGAGAAATGGTTTAGCCCAACTCTTGGGAGTGTTTAGCATATTAGAATGGCTTTTAGTGGTTGTGTAATAGCATTCGTTCCTTTTGTAATGTACTAGTTTCAAGTTTGTTTACTTTCAAAAGATAGTTTAGGTTTGTTTCATCTAGGTCCATTGAAATTGTAAGACACTTTGATATGTGTCTGCTGAACTTTAAAAAGAATGGGCACGTATTTTATTCAATGAATAAGAAAGACACCTTGTTGAGTATCTCTATAACAAAATAAAGATTACTCTGCTTTAAGTTTTTATGCATAATTTTACAATAAATTAGAAAAATAGAAAATACTGTTTTTAGAAAGAAATATAATTTCACAATAAAAAGATAGTTCCACTATACATTGCTAAATGTCATATATAGAGATAATATTTACTTGCATCCATATAATGCCATTCTCACTTATTGCATGCTCCTCCATAGTGGAAAGTTACTTTCCGCTACTTTGCATGATATGATTTATTATTGTTTAACCTAAATTTGAATATTTAACCTAAGTAATTACCTGAGTAATATATTAGATTAAAGATTCTGCTTTAAGGGATCTAAACAAACAAACAAACAAATCCAATAAGCCAAAGAATCTTGACCGTCAAACACATCAAATATTTCCTAGCATTTACCCACAGGCTACAACTTGAGCAAGCTAGTCCCATTTCTACGCATGCCAAATCCCCAATAATGTGCCTCATTAGATTGCTTCGGCTCCCATACATTCTGGATACAATCATCTTTTTGTATAGTTTGAATACCAATAATTCGACCTTGGCATATAGTGCTCACAGAGAATTTTGTTTGTTGGCAGAACCAACAAGATGGAAAGGAACAAACCCATCACACACCCAGTAACATTACAACTTGGTTCATTTCCTTTTCCAAAATTTTCTATAAGGCTAGCCAAAGATGATGGGTCCCAACAAGAAACAAAGAACACATAACTGAGATCCCATGTTACAACATTGTTATGCATTGGACCAATCTTGAAGTTGAACAATGAATCAACAATTGTAACAATCTTGAACGATGAATTAACAAACTCATCAATCTTGAACCAAGTTGGCAGAACTGTAGCATTACCTCGATTTTACAAGGGTCTTTTGAAGCCATCGCCAAACTTTTTCATCAATAAAGTTGATATGTTCAGCAAGTTCCTTAGTATGCGGACTGATAGAACATAAAGATTCATATTCTATATGTGACCTAGAGGCATCAACTTCCATTAGATCAACAATGTACTCCCTTCATCAATCCTTACAAAGTTTATTGCCACCTTGTCAGAGCCTGTGTGTTGCTGTCCTTCCACCAACCCGAACGGTGAATCCACACTATTGCCCAAAATTGGAAACAAGGACTTTGAAGCAATCACAGAGACTTCCTCAAATTCACAAATAGCAACCTGTGGAGATGCACATCGTGGAGTAGGATTTTCCATATATTCAAGGAGTAGTAACTCTTCTTTTGTCATGTTCTCAAGACCCCCTTGCAATTTTGAGAGCTCTTCATTCATGGCCTTGTTAGATTCAGCCAAGGCCTTAACTTTCTTTGTAATAACCTTGTGAGATTCTGTCAAGGCCTTAACCTTCTCTGAAACTTTATTCACCATTTGTCGTAAGTCTTTCAAGATTTCTTGTCAGTCATATTCACCTGTTTCATCGACGGCTCCTAGATCGCATATAGAATATGAATCTTTGTGTTCTATCTGTCGGCATATTAAGGAACTTGCTCTTAATGTGGCAGCTTCTCAACCAAAGAAAAGTTCAGACATATCAGCTTTATTGGTGAAAGATTTTGGTTATGGCTTCAAGAGGGCTTTGCAAAATCGAGGTGACGTTACAATCCAGCCAACTTGGTTCAAGATTGATGAGTTTGTTAATTCATTGTTCAAGATTGGTCCAATCCATAACAATGTTATAGCTTGGGATCTCAGTTATGTGTTCTTTGTTTCTTGTTGGGACCCATCATCTTTGGCTAGCCTTATAGAAAATTTTGGGAAAGGAAATGAACCAAGTTGTAATGTTACCGGGTGTTCGATGGGTTTGTTCCTTTCCATCTCGTTGGTTCTGCCAACAAACAAAATTCTCTATTTGTATTGAAACTATACAATAAGATGATTATCTCCAGAATATATGGGAACCGAAGCAATCTAATGAGGAATATTATTGGGGATTTGGCATGCGTAGAAATGGGACTAGCTTGCTCAAGTTATGGCCTGTGGGTAAGTGTTTGGAAATATTTGATGTGTTCAATGGTTAAGATGCTTCGGTGTATTGGATTAGTGGTCAGTTCCCCCTAAAGGTGTCACCCAATAACAACACCTTGTGGGCAAGGTGTTTTGAAGAGGAGGGAAATGTTAGGAATGCTATAAGCATATGGATAATAATTGTTCTATTGGGATTTAGTTAGTTAGTTAGTTATAATTCCAAGCATGTTAATCACATTTAACACTTGTTAGAAATATTAATGCAAATAAAAGGACCATTAAGAGAAGGCCATATGGGTCAACATAATAGTTTTATGATTCTATAAATACTTACCTGTAATCATATTTCTATCATTGAAGAATAACCCAACTCATTACTTAGTGCATTCTCTCTCTCTCTCTCTCTCTCAATAATTCTCTATGGAGGGTGACTACCTCGAATGAAGTCAATTTCCCTACAATTCTCATCAATTCTCCTATAATTTCTATTCGTCCCCCTTAGGAACCACTGCGTTCCTAACAAGTGGTACCAATTGTTAAGAGTGTGGCTATTCTGGAATGGAAGAAGAGAAAATGGGTATGGAAAAGAAATATCAATTACTTCGAGGGTAACCACCTCCTTAGCAACGAAAAGACTTAAAGAAGGAAAGAAGAGGGACTTAGAGAGAAATAGGAATTACAAAGTCGGTTAATTCTCTGGATGATCCTTATTCCACATCTGAAATCTCTTTTGTACAATTCTGATGATGTCAAAAAATCACCAACAAGTCACACGGCTTTCACGTGCTCCAAACAAGAACCTGCACAACACAAAAGTTGAAGACCTTAAGAGGAGTACCAGTATGGTACAGGCCAAATACCCTCTGAAGGTCAAGTTAGAGAAATCTCTTGTTCACAACTCTAGAGGGCCAAAGTTGGAGTGAATTATGCGTACCTTGGTTTGTGAGAGTATTGAGGCTTTTATAGTAGTGAAGGGTTGACCTCTCTTCCTTGGGCTAGAAGTCCTTTCCTTATAGGAATGACCATGAGCGTATATTACAGAATACTTTCCTTGTAGGAGACTATCACTAAGCATGGGATGCAAGACATTTCCTTATATATTCATGCGTGGTGATCAAGTCAAGGATACATTGGAGCCGTCAGCTTTAGGGTCTTCAGCTTTTGACCCTCCTTAACCTCGTCAGCTTAAGCTGTAGGCTTCATATTACAAGTAAGACCAATGGGTTAGATTTGGAGTGCCTTGTATACTGTAATTTTACTTATCAGTTGCCTCTTACTCCATATCCTCGTCAGTTTAAACTGACGAGTTATGGAGTTATATTTTCATTGCTAATTTTCCTTTTGGCCAGAAGAGAGAGAAAATCATTCATGGGCGATTCCTCGAGCAGCCATTATTAAATGCTCGGATATGTGGCGCATTCTGGTTGGCTCCGCTTCTGGACGAGGGCGTCGCTTCATCTTCCGTGCATTTTCCCTTTATGTATAACCTGCCTTTCCTCCTCATTTCTCCTATTTCATCATTGTTGATTCCTTGAGAGAAGACTCGTCGCCTTTGTTCTGTCAATTCATCTACATCATCGTTTATGTTGCCACCGTCGCTTTCAAAGCCGTCACCCGCTTTAAAAGACTTGTAATTTCTTTCTCTTTGTATACATTTTATTCCAATTGATTTCTCCATAGTGAGGTTGGCATCTTAGGTGCTTAGAATGAATCCATCACTTGTAAGTAGTCAGATGTCAAGTGACGCGTCGAGTGATTAGTTGTCTGTCCGCGATGGAGTAGGCTACGACGAGGCATTTGGTTCAGGTTATGAGTCTATGAACTTTCCCTAGTCATCAGAGAGGGAGACGTCAGCTCAATCTCTTGACGAGGAAGTGGGGAATGATGGAGATGAAGGTCAAGAGGAAGTAGTAAGTGAGGAGGGTGAAGTTGAGGAGGGAGAAGAGAAGGATAGTGACGAAGATGAAGGTGACGAGGAGTCCTGTGAGGGAACTTTAGGAAGTCCTGGAAGTAGCCGTCCTTTCATTCTTCTCGAGGAATGGGCCGTCAATAAATTTTTACCAAAAATGAGTGATAGGGTTTTCAAAGAGTTGCGTACCCGTCATCAAATCCCAAACCACATCCCCATCCGTCTCTCCAAGGAAAATGAAAAGTGCTATACGGGGAGAACCACAGACGTCGGCATATACGATGCTATATTCGCGGCAGGGCTCAGACTACCCTTGTCGGCTTTACACTGTCAGCTTTCTGGGGTTGTCTGTTAGCCAGATTGCTCCGAATGCATGGAGGATCTTTATAAATGCTGAGATCTTATGGGGTCGTCTGAGCGGAGGACACCGTCAGCTTTCTTTGGACGAGTTCTTCTATTGCTATAGACCTCAGCACATTGTTTCTTCTAAGGGAACGTACCATTTTGCCGTTAGGGAAAGGGATTTGAGATTAGTATCTGAGATGCCAGACTCAAATAGAGACTGGAAGAGAATGTACTTTTTTGTTGAAGGGATGGACTGGGTGTGTTGTCAGGCAGAATGGAAGACAATGCCTGGTGGTTATTTTGATAATACTTGGGCTCTTGTCAGGGATTCAGGTTTTAGTCAACAGCTTTTGATCTCGTCAGCTTTTAATCATATATTTTCATTTATAATAATAATAATTATTATTATTATTATTATTATTTGAAGTGTTTTAATGTTGTCAACATGTTTTTCTTTTTAGCCAACATCCACCCCCTCATAATTGAAGAGCAGACGGATCTTATCCGTCGGGTTTTAGATATTCCCTTAGAGCAATGAAAGTGTCAGGACTTAATCACTCTTGACACTCTTAATTCATACTGCAGGGGTCTAGAACCAACGCCTGAAGCTCGCAAGTTGGAGGAATTTTCTCGTTGTCATAAGTACTCTTTTCTATCATTCCATCACTTTCGCTCTTATCGTCAATTTTCCTAATGCATATCTATTATCTTTGCAGAGATGGAGGCAGCTAAGCAAAGGATAAGGGCTGCGGCTACCCGTCAAAAGGAGGAAAAGAAGGCAAACGGGGAGTTGGCGTCTTCGTCAGCTCCCAAAACTGTCACTAAAGTTTTGTCCAAGAGGAAACCCGACGGAAGGACGACCGTCCTCTTAAAAAGGTGGCCATCACTCCTGGAGACGAGCCCCCAGAGAAGTCACCACCCAAATCAAGCCATGGGGCAGGGAAGGGGGTGATGACTTCTTCCAGTCCTATCATTGAGGGACCCCGTTGCCTACTGATGCACAAAGATTATGCTGTCGAAGAAGTAGAATCTTTCATAAAATCGATGGACATAGGTCCCTGTGCTTAGTTGGGGATGAAGGACTTGGGGGCATCAGCTCCTTTTGATCTAACACGGGTAAGCTGTCTTCCTTGGCTAGCTTTTATCTTATCTTTGTCTTGTTTATTGACTGACGGCTGTGTCCTTCTTAGGCCTTGGTACGTGTAAAAGCACTCCAGGACCGGTGTGTGGCCAAGGAGGGTGTTGTCAACCGCGTCAGGAAGCATAGTGCTAACTTGTTGAACCAGCAGGGGCAGTACAAGGAAGCCGTCTGTCTCCTAAATGTTGAGTTGAAAAAGACAAAAGAAAAGTTGGAAGAGACGAGTCGTTAGAAGGAGAAGTTAGAACAAGAGGTGACGGCCCTTCGTGAGCAAGTGGAGATGGCTGGGGCTGACTCTATCCAGAAATTCAAGGTGTCAGACTTCTTCATCGATTCCTGTGGTGGATACTACGGCACTATGTTAGATGATTGCCTCAAGCAAGTTGCGTCAGCCTTTCTTAAGTTGGATTTATCTGGGATCACTATGGATGATCCCTCATCGTCGACACCTGCTTAAGATACCGTCATTGTTGAAGATGATGACTCCAAAAATGCCATTCCTCCCAAAGATAGTGGCGTTGTTTTAGCTCAACCTGTTGCGAATCCTCCTGTTACTACTTCCAACCCTTCTGTTGAGGATCTAGACGTGGAAAACCGTCTTGTTCAAAAAAGTAAAAAGACTTCAAGTGACGCTCTTGCTGCCCGGCCACAACTTTATTTTTATTTTTATTATATTGTTATATTTTATTTAATTTGCAAACAATGTTTCTAAGTGCCCCTTTGTTTTTGGGCTTTTATTTGTAAGTGATTTACTCTTGCTTGTGATACTTGGTAACCGTCATTTTTAACATGTATGCATTGCCATTTTTCCTTGTGCTTCTCTTTCCTAGGGGCGTTTGCTTTGTAGGCTTAATAGCTATTTCCTGGTCGTTTGCTAGGCTTGTCAGATTAGTCATGGATCAAGATTTAATAGTATCAATTCACCATTTTCGTGCATGATTATGGACCCATTTCCTTAGTTATAGGTCCGTCTACTTTTATAATCACGATTTTGCTCTTTTGGGAAGAGCTTGCCCATTTTAAGGACTGATAAACCCGTCGCTTTTAATTCTCGTCAACTTTTATTGGCGTCTGATTTTGTTTAACTTGGGAGACCTGTCCATTGTTGGATAATGGTCTTTTCATGATGCCGTCATCCTTTGATGGCGTTTAAAGGAAACTGTCAGCTTCAATGACCATTTTTATGAAAAGGGTAGTCTAGCGAAGCCGTCAACTCCAGTTACCATTTTTAAGTAAATGGTAATTTAGTGAAGCCGTTAGGTCCAATGACCTTATTAGTGAAGCCGTCTACTTTATTAAGCAACGGGTTCAAACTCGTCTACCTTATGGACTTAGTCTGTCCCTTCAAGGGATTTTAATCATCATTTCATCCTCTTGGGGTGAAGTTGCCTACGTCACGGGCTTTGAATAATAAAGTCGTCCACTTTATGGACTTAATAATTTTCTATCTTCTTGAGATAGAGTTTTCCATTTTTTGGACTGCGTATTAGCGTCGTCTGCTTTATCGATCCATTTTCATTGTGGATGTGAGTTTTATAGGTTTAATACTTTCACGTTCTATGGGATGAAGTTGTCCACTTGATGATAATGTGAGTAGTCGGTAGTATTTCATGGGGTCGTTTTCTTCATGGATATTTATTAGCTTGTTCATTTTATGGAAAATGACGAACTCGCCGTTCTTTATGGGCCCGTCAGCTTTATAGCTTGGTCCATGTTACGAACCTTGAACTTATCATTTTTATAATCTCCTCCCTTTGATGAGCCCGTCAACTTTATTGGCTAAAAATTTTTTTTGTCCCTTTAGAATAAATTGATGTTATGTGGTTTTGATGAAGTCATCTGCTTCTTATGGATTTGTCCGTATTTGGACTTCGTTTTTTGCCCATTCGAGGGACTCAAACCGTACTCCATCCTCTTGGGATGGGTCCATCCACCTTATGGACTTAAAGTCGCCCATTTTTTGTGAACTATAAACTTGTAAATAGAAACTTCAGCTGTTTTGAATAAATTCCTCTTATTGTCATGCATTCATAGAAAAAAAGTTGTTCTTAAAAAGAAAAAAGGTCCTACCCTTTGGGCTTAAAAGGAAAACAGGTATTGCAGCAAAAACTTAAAGTAAATGATAAAATTGAGGAGTATAACTAAAATTCGCTACGGTGAACTGTAAATAAAAGGGGGTGTTGTTCTCCACGTCGTCATCTCTACTGGTAGTACTTCCATAAGTGCTCGGCATTCCAAGGATGTGGCAGCTTCCGTCCATCTAACGTCTCCAGGTGGTAGGTGCCCTTCCTCTGCCATGTCGTGATTCGGTAAGGTCCTTCCTAATTTGGGCCGAGTTTCCTTTCGGTTGGGTCTCTTGCAGCACCCATGACTTTCCTTAGAATGAGATCTCCAACCTGAAAGTCTCTGTGTCGGACCCGGGAATTGTAGTGCTTAGCCATGCGGTCCTGGTACCATGCGAGCCTTTGTTCTGCTGTTGCCCTGACTTCGTCTGCTAGATCAAGCTGTAGACGTATGGCCTCGTCATTCTTGCTCTCATCATGGTTGTGCACCCTGTAGCTTGTGAGTCTAACTTCAGTTGGGATGACTACTTCGCTCCCGTATGTTAGCCAGAATGGTGTCTCTCCTGTAGGTGTCCTCGCCGTTGTCTTGTATGCCCATAGTATGCTTGGCAACTCTTCAGGCCATATACCCTTTGCCCCCTCGAGCTGAGTCTTGATAATCTTGAGTAAGGATCGGTTCGTGACTTCGACCTGTCCATTAGCTTGAGGGTGGGCAGGTGAGGAGTAGTGGTTTCGTATCCCTAACGGCGAGCAAAAGTCCCGGAAGGAGTTGTTGTCAAATTGCTTCCCGTTGTCTGAGACTAAGACTCTTGGGATGCTAAACCTACATATGATGCATCTTCAGACGAAAAGTCCGCACGTTCTTCTCCGTAATGATAGCCAAGGCTTCAGCTTCCACCCACTTTGTAAAGTAGTCAATGCCTACTACCAGGAACTTCAGTTGTCGTACTACTGTAAGGAATGGTCCCTTGATGTCTAGTCCCCACTGAGCAAATGGCCATGGAGCTGTTATCGAGGTCAATTCTTCGGTTGGTTTCCTAATGATATTGCTGAACCTTTAGCACTTGTTGCAGGTCTTGACATAAGCTTTGGCATCCTTTTGCATGGTGGGCCAAAAGTACCTTGCTCGCACTAGCTTGTGCACTAATGATCTTGACCCCAAATGGTTTCCGCAAACTCCCTCATGTACTTCTCTCATGACGTAGTCTGCTTCGTCAAAACCTAAACATCTTAGGTATGGGCGGGAGAAGCCTCTCTTGTACAAGATATCTCTTATTAAGACGAATCTCGCAGCTTGGACCTTCAACTTTCTCGCGGCCTCCTTTCCATCTGGCAAGACGCCATTTTTCAAATAAGAGACTAACGGCATTGTCCAATTGCTTTCGGAACCTATCTCCTACACATTGATGGAATCTATTAGTGGAGAGAGCTGAACAAAAGAGAGTATGTTATCAAGGATGGTCAGATGTTCAGCTGAAGCGGCTTTGGCCAAGTGGTCAGCTTGCTCGTTTTCTCCCCTAGGGATTTGTATAATTTTGGCCTTCAGCTTGTCTGCCCTCCTCCGTACTTGATCCAGATACCAGATACCTCTTCATTCTTTCGCCTCTACACTCATAGTCCCCGTTTATCTGGTTGGTGACAACCTGAGAGTCGTAGTAAATGACCATGTTTTCGGCTCCTGCAGCTTTGGCGAGATCAAGCCCCGCTACTAAAGCTTCATACTCCGCTTCATTGTTGGTGGTGGGGAAATCGAGGTGGATCATACACTCGACCGCAACCCCTTCAGGTGATAGTAGCACGACGCCGGCACCCTCGCCTGCCTGTTGGACAAGCCGTCTATATGTATGCTCCATTGAGGAGACTTCTCTACCCCCCCTATCCTCACCACTAGTAAACTTTGCTATGAAATCCGTGATGATCTGTCCTTTGATAGCTGTTCGTGGATGGTATTGGATGTTGAACTCGCTCAACTCTATGGCCCATAGTGCCAACTGGCCAGCGGCTTCAGGATTGCTCATTGCCCGCCGCAAAGGCTTGTCAGTTAGGATGATTACCGTGTGGGCTTGAAAGTGCGGTTTAAGTTTGCAGGCTGCCGTAACCAGTGCGAATGCGAGTTTTTCCATGGGCGGGTATCTTTCTTTGGTATTGCGAAGTGCCCGTCTAGCGTAATACACAGGCTTCTGCATTCTTTCTTCTTCTCTAACCAAGGCAGCATTGACGGCGCCAAGGGAGACGGCCAGATAGAGAAAAAGTTCTTCACCTGGTTGCAAGGGACATAGTAGCGGCAAGGACGAGAGATAAGTTTTTAACTCCTCGAATGCTTGTTGACACTCAGCAGTCCACTCGAAGGATTTCTTCAGCGTGCGAAAGAAGGGTAAACACTTGTCTATTGCCCTTGACACAAATCTATTTAGCGCCGCTATTTTGCCGTTGAGGCTTTGTACTTCCTACACATTTCATAGGGGTGCCATCTCCATTATAGCCCAGATCTTGTTTGGGTTGGCCTCGATGCCCCTCTGCGACACCATGAATCCTAGGAATTTTCTTGCCGTCACCCCAAAGACGCACTTTCCTGGGTTAAGCTTCATGTTGTAAGAGCGAAGGGTGTCAAATGTTTCCTTGAGGTCTTCTAGGTGATCTTCCTCCCTTCGGCTTTTTACCAGCATATCGTCAACGTAGACTTGGACATTTCTCCTAGTCTGTTGCGTGAACATCTTGTTCATTAGCCACTGATACGTCGCGCTCGCATTCTTTAGGCTGTACGTCATCACTTTATAACAAAAGAGGCCTTGGCTTGTCACAAACAAAGTTTTCTCCTGATCAGCTTCGTGCATTTGAATTTGATTGTAACCAGAGAAAGCGTCCATAAAGCTTAATAACTTCTGCTGAGCCGTAGAGTCTACTAGAACGTCCACCCACGGGAGGGGATAGCTGTCTTTGGGGCATGCTTTGTTTAGGTCGGTGAAGTCCACGCACATCCTCCATTTCCTGTTGGACTTTTTTACCATTACCATGTTTGCTAACCAATCGGGGTAGTATACTTCCTTAATGAAGCCGTCCTTTTGTAACTTGCCGACTTCTTCTGCTATTGCTCGGTCCCGCTCCAGGGCGAAGAGTCACTTCTTCTGTCGGACGGGTGGGAAAGATGGCGAAACATTCAGCTTGTGTACCATGACTGAAGGGTCAATCCCTGGCATATCTTTATGACTCCAGGTGAACATGTCCTGATTTTTCTTAAGGAAAGTTATGAGTGCTAATCGAACCGTCGGGCTTGCAAGAGTACCGAGCCTTGTGGTCCTGTCCGGCCTGAAGCTATCGAGGGGTATCTCCTCGAGCTTCTCTATGGGTTCTGCCCCCGTTCGTTGTTCTTCTATGCTCATGGTTTGCAAATGGTCATCCATTTCCAGCATCGCAATATAGCAATCACGTGCAGCTATTTGGTCTCATCGCAATTCCCCTATTCTGTGTTCAGTGGGGAATTTGATCATCAGATGATAGGTCGAAGTTACGGCCTTCCATTAGTTAAGGGTTGGTCGCCCTATGATGGCGTTGTATGCAGAGGAGCAGTCGACCACAAAGAATGTAACATCCTTAGTGATTTGTTAAGGATAGTCTTCAATAGTGACAGGTAACGTGATTGCGCCTAGGGGGTACACTTTGATCCCTTCGAACCCGACGAGTGGGGCGTTGGTTAGAACTAGTTGCTCCCTGCCGATCCACATTTGTTGGAAGGCTGGGTAGTAGAGAATATCCATGGAGCTTCCGTTATCGACCAAGACCTGGTACGTGTTATAGTCTCCTACCTGGATGCTAACGACGAACGCATCATCATGCGGATGGTGAAGACGTTGGGCATCTTCTTTTGAGAAACCAATGATGGGATTGTTGATCCATGGAACCTTCAGGATGACGCCCATGAGCTGGATGTTCTGAACCATTCTGAGATAAGTCTTTCGAGCCTTTTTTGATAATCCATTGGCAGTTGCGCCTCTTACAATCATCCTTATGTCTCCTAAGGGTTGTCTTAGATGCTCGTTGTCTCGTCGAGGAGCTTGCTCTTGAGGAGGCAAATCTGCTCTCTCCTTCCTTATGAACTTTTGTAACTTCCCTTGCCGAATAAGGGCTTCAATCTACTGTTTCAAATTATAACAGTCAGCTGTGTCATGACCGTGGTCACGATGAAAACGACAGTATTTATCTCTGGATCGCTTGTTGGGATCTCTCTTCAGCTTTCCAGGGAAAGTCAAGGCTCCTTCGTCTTTGATCTGCATTAAGACTTGGTCGATCGGGGTGGTCAATGGGGTAAAGCTTGTGAATCTCCCTGTAGGGGGCTTAGAGCGCCTATCCTCCCTTCGTTCTTCGGTTCTCACCATCTTCTGCCCTCTTTCTTGTCGGGTATCTTCTTGCCTTTCTCTCTTCTGCTTCTCTTCGCAAGCCAACAGCGCATCTTCGGCATTCATGTACTTGGTGGCCCTATAAAGCACGTCCGACGTAGTCTTTGGGTCGTTCTTATATAGTGAAAACAGGAACTTACCCTGCCGCAGCCCATTCGTAAATACTGCTATAAGTATTTTGTCGTCGGCTTCATCGATCGAGAGTGCTTCCTTATTAAAGCGGGCTATGTAAGATCTCAGCATCTCGTCCTCTTACTATCTAATACTCATCAAGCACACAGTAGACTTCTTATACTTGTGCCCTCCAATGAAGTGTGAAATGAATTGGGCACTTAGCTCTTTAAAAGTGCTGATGGAGTTGGGCGTCAATCAGTTGAACCAAATTCTCACGGGACCCTTCAGCGTTGTAGAGAAAGTCCTACACATGATCTCGTCTACTACTCCTTGAAGATTTAGGGTCTGGAAATTCTCTGGGTAATTAAGAGGGTCCTTGGCCCCATTGTAGCTTTCTATCTGTGGCATGCGAAACTTCTGTGGCAGTGGGAAAGAATTGACGGAGGCGGTGAATGGCGAATCGGTTCAGTGGACCAAATCGTCGAGGTCATTAGATACCCGTCCTTTGAGGGCGTTCATCATAAGGTCCATCCTTTCCTTCATCAATTGCATCTCCGCGACCATGTAAAGGGGGGCCGTATCGAAGCCGAAAGGACGGCTAGTTTCCTGTCATTCTTGTCAACTCATTGTGTTGCTGCCTTGAGGTCCTTCTTGGTTTCTTCTTTCAGCACTTGTCCCTTATTGATCCTCTCTTTGGTTAATCAGTTCTGCATTTTTCTGGAGCAGCTGTTCTTCCAAGTCGCGGTTTTGTTTGGTGAGGCATTCCACAGCAGCAGCGAGAGTTTGAACTTGTTTCTCAAGGGCAGCCGTGGGTGGTTCCTCTTTTTGAATGTCGTTAATGGTCGCCATCGAGTGAGTGAGTACCATGCAACTATTTTGTCCGGGAAGTGATAATGGCTTTCAAATCGCAAGAATGTTTTCCGCAGACAGCACCAACTGATGATGTCAAAAAATCACCAGCAAATCACACGGCTCTCACGTGCTCCAAACAAGAACCTGCACAATACAAAAGCTGAAGACCTTAAGAGGAGTACGGGTGTGATACCGGCCAAATTCCCTCTGAAGGTCAAGTTAGAGAAATCTCTTGTTCATAACTCTAGAGTGCCAGAGCTGGGGGTGAATTATGCGTACCTTGGTTTGTGAGGGTATTGGGGCTTTTATAGTAGTAGAGGGTTGACCTCTCTTCCTTGGGCTAGAAGTCCTTTCCTTATGGGAATGACCATGAGCGTATATTGCAGAATCCTTTCCTTGTAGGAGACTATCACTAAGCGTGAGATGCAAGACATTTCCTTATATATTCATGCGTGGTGATCAAGTCAAGGATACATTGGAGCCGTCAGCTTTAGGGTCTTCAGCTTTTGACCCTCCCTGCCCTCGTCAGCTTAAGTTGTAGGCTTCATATTACAAGCAAGACAGACAGGTTAGATTTGGAGTGCCTTGTATACTGTAATTTTACTTATCAAATTCAATCCCATTTCCTGCCTAAACTATCTAACTAATGCAACTAACTAACTGACTAACAGAATTCAATTAACTAACTGAATACAACTCAGCACAACAACTACTCAATTAGCAATGCTAATCATACAATGCTCATATGATAATACTAGCACGTACATCAAGTAGCTAGTTTCTTAACAATTACTCAATGCACAATGAAGCTCCTGGACTTTGGTGATGTCGTTCTCCCTTCTATCAAATTTAGATGGAACTCAACCATAAATGTAAGAGGATAGAGTATCGCGTTACCTTACTCTAAGAAATGAGGAGAAATTTTTTTTTGGAGAGTGTTTGGTTGGAAGGGAGAGAGGGGAAAATGATGGTGGGGCCCAGATGTTTTCTCTCCCAGCCCACCAAAAAGTTTTCTCCCCAAAATGGGGAGAAAATTAGGTGGGGGAGTTTGATAGGTAAATAACGAATCTCTTTTTGCTCTTCTTGTTTTCTTTTTTCTTGGATGTTACCTCTCTTTTTTTTTTCTTTTTTCCTTTTTTTTTTCTTTTTCTTTTTTCCTGGACATTGCCTCTTCTTTTTTATATTTAATCTTTTGATTTCCTAGGCAAGCTTTGTCCAATGTGACGAATATGTTGCTCTTCTTCCTTTTTATTTATTTATTTTTTTTAATAGTAAATTTGGGTGATTGCTTATTTTTTGTTGTTGTTTGTCACTTTTTGGTAGTTTGAAATGGTGTCTATTTGAAAGGAATCAAACAAAATGTCTATTTATTTTAGTTTCAACTACCTCTATAAACAATTAAAACCAAATTTCCTAAAATCTTCATATACATCTTAAGATATACAATCAATTTAAAAAATGTTGGGTTGAAAGCAATACACAATTATTCCAAGTGGTGCTATTAGGCTCAGACAAGCCACTTTCTATGGAAAAAAATTTAAAATGCAGTAATGTTCCTTTAAATAGAGACAATGCAATAATTTATTAATACCTATTTCTGTGAGCAAGAACATAAATATATATATATATATATGATGCAATTGCTTGGAATCATTTAAGTACATGCCATCAATGGAGCTGCTTGAAATCATTTTAAGTACATACTATCAACGAAGCTACAAATAATTACCATCCTATTGGGTTATAAATTGTTTGCAAACTTCTCAACCTAGTCTAAAAGAAAGACATTAAAAATAGATATCATAGAACATGCAAGTGTTGCAACCAAACAGATATGCGTTCATAAGTATGTTTCCTGACCAGATTTTAACTCAAGCATTTAGTCAAACACATAAGTAGCCACTTTTGTGCGGACCAAACTAATTCAAATTCCTAAATGAAAACCAATCCGATCAGTGACCACAATACCAAAATCTAATCATATTTCCAAATTTAAATAATTTGAAAATTGTGAGACCTCCAAGTTGACATGGCAGCCTCAAAGAAGGTCAATAAAAAGTCAATAAAATGATGTGGATTTTTTTTTTAAACTAATTTTAATTGTATGGATGAAAGACTTTCCATCATAGTTTTACAATGTACTAGTGTGGATTATGAAGCTTTTAATCTTTACTGATTTTGATTTCAGTTAGACATTTTGTCAAACACTTAGGTGATGGGGTTGGCCTATCTTTATAAAAAATTAAAAAAAAAAAAAAAGTTTTTTTCTCATCTCCTTTACCCCCACCTAGGGAGTGTTGGTCTCGATGTAGTACTTAAGGACACTGGTAGTTAGAAGAGCGAGTTGTGAGGAAGGAGATCAATAGTGAGAAGAGAGAGGATCTGAGTTTTGGGCTTTGTTTTTGGGGGAAGGAGATCGGTAGCATTTGCAAGAAATGAGATGAGAGAGTTTTTTTTTTTTTTTTTTTTTTTTTTTTTTATCAGTAGTTAGAAGAGAGAGTTGGGGGAAGTATCTTTTTTTTTTTTTTTGGAGGCAGAGACTTTATTTTTTTATTTTTTAAATGTTGCTAACGTGAAAAATTGTGAGTGCTCCCAATCCTATGTGGCAAGTACTTAGAAGGTCAAAAAATGGTTTAAAAAACATGTTAGAGGTTTTGGTTTTATACTATACTAGTCGCTAACCCGTGCTATGCACGGAAACCTACCTGTTCGTGAGGTAGACTAAAATTAATTTTATAAAATTTTAAATTAATTAAGAAACTATATCATTGCATGTTTTGCTCTTATATGATTTCAATTTGTGTTAGCCATGGCTTGAACATGCAATGACTTACAAAAAATTTGTCAAACAGATTCAGATATTAAAACTTCTGAAAGATAAAAAAATATTAAAGAATCAGATGGTCCACTGTTTAGAAATTATTGAAACAAATATATATGTGTGTGTGTGTGTGTGTGTGTGTGTGTGTGTGTGTGTGTGTGTAAACAATAGAGAAATATAAGAGAAAGATGAGTTACATTCGAAAGAATAATCTATAGCTATAACTATTGAAAGGAATTAAAAGAATAATAATTCAGATGTTAAAACTTTTGAAAGACCAAAAAATATTAAAAAATCATAAGATTTACTCCCATAAATTTTTGAAAAAAAAAATGTATACGATTGCACAATGGAGAGATATAAAAGAAAAATTGATTACCTTCAAAAGAATAATACATAGTATAGTCATTCAAATCTGCTAAACATGTTCAAATATTGCAAAAACAACACCAATTCAAATGTTAAAACTTCCAAAATGCTAAAAAAGATATAAAATTAAAGAATAAATTATTGAAACAATTCAAAAAAGATATGACTATTCGAAAGAGAAATATAAATAAAAGAAAAAAGTACACAAACCCATAAAGCAATAAGTTTTAAATTTTAACGGGTGTTGTAGAAGTCACGGCTTAAATTTGTAGCAGAACATGGTTTGATACACTTTCACAACTTCACATGGAGAAAGCTCCCTAATAAGTACAATTGTTCCAAGCTATGCAGCCTAATGATGAATGAAATAATCCTAGCAGAACCTTATGGTTCATAACAGCTAAATCAGTTGTAAACCATGTACGTGGGTGTTGCACTGAATTTCTTTTATCCCTTGATGACCTTGTCCACTGCGTCAAGGAAATCTTTCTCTGTCATAGATTTCCTCTGTTGGCAAACATGCCAGCTTCAGTGCACACGCTTCTTATTTCAGCTCCCAAGAGAGAAACTCATGTTAGAAAACCAATGTCATAACACACCCTTGGCATAGTGAACAAATAGCAAACAGCAATGCCTTGCAAGATTATCCATAATAAATGGTTCTTACCAGTGCAATTTGGGCAAAGTCCAGCCAAAAGTTCAAATCTTATATCTCGTTTGCATTTCATTTTTTGTGCATGGATCTTAAATATCTGGGTCCTACTATCCACATCTGGAAGGTCAAACTCAAGTTTTCAATCTAATCGTCCAGGACATAACAATGCAGGATCAAGTGTGTCAGGCTTGAAAAAAGGGGGAATCGAAATCCACCACATAACAATTTGGCTTTAAAAAAAAAAAATATCGGGGTTTACATTGCTTTTGTTAACGTATATAGTATTGTGGGCTTTAGGCCCAACTAGATTACTTGTATAGTACACATTCTTGTACTACACTCTTACTTGTACTACACTCATATGCCTCCTATATAAAGGCACTCATGTATATTCTTTCATTAAGAAATACAATACAATTATTCATTCAGTATTTCTAACAGCTTTTATAGTGTTCATGATCAACCTCACAAATTTGGAAATAAATTATCAACGTTTGAGTTTGAGTTTAAGTTGGACTTGTTAAAGGGATAGAGTTTCACTTTTTGTTAAATTTGGAGCCCCTAAAAAACAAAAAACAAAAAAGACTCGATTCCCTATGAAAAGGAATTATACATCTTCTCAATATTCCAATCCTGTACTCTACTTTAATTTGGAAGATTATAAATATAAAATTCAAAGTTGGTTCAGTAACGTATCCTTTGAAGAGAAGGAATTGGAGTTGAATACAAATTGACTACGTCAAAGCTAATTAAATTGGTATTCAAATGCCTAGCTAAAAACTTCAACTATTCGAAGTGGTTAACGTATCCTTTGTTTAAGAGTTTTATCGGGTTTGCTTTTAGGGAAGAAATGGAGGTTTTTTAATTAGTTCTTTTTTTTTTCGTTTTTTTTTTATAAATATTGCTGATGTGTAAATTTGTGAGAGCTTCAAAGGTTTCGGTTATATATATATAGACTAGTCGTTAACCCGTGCGATGCACAAAAATAGCTATTGAATGACATTCAAGAAAAAAAATAACCATTATTTTTGAGTTGGAGTAGTAAGCAAAAATGCATTAAATATTTTTTTTTAAATGATATTGATAGAAATTGCACAAAATATTATTAGTTAGGTAGAAGAAAGCAATGTAGTTTCATTTATTAGTTTTTTGTGGGACATGAAATAAAAGACATGTTGTGTCTTTGGTTTAGTTTGTATTGTATATATAGGTATATATAAGATAGGTTGTAATATATATGTCAAAAAGTGCCAATTGAAACGTCATAACCCTTCAAATTTGATATACCAAAAAGTCTCTATTGGCCAAAAATGCGTCTATTGGCCAAAAATGCGTCTAAAGTTGCCTATTTACCGAAAATGTGCCTATTGGAAAATGAAAAGACACAACTATTCGGTGTTTTTAAATTTATACATTGCAGTAATTTATGTACCCATGTGGTGTAATAAGGAGCGGCTAACAAAAAGTCAAAAGGTGCCTGATGATGTAAAATAAAATCAACAGTTGAGCTCCTTGCCATAGCAAATGGACAATGCTGTGAATGGGGTCGTCTCTGTAGATAGAGAACCTATAAATGAACAGAGGGGAAGAGTAACACGCCAGTGTGGTGTCAGCCAAACCACCCCCGATGCTTAAGTAAGTAAGGGAGAAAGATTCTAGAGAGAAAATGAGTTGAGAGAGATTTTGTAGAGTATTTGTGTGTAATTGGGCATACCGTGGGTTTCTGTTATCTTCTCTTTTATATTTTTATGCCTCATTAATGGGCAATGATATGCTGCATTTATGCTCAACGGCTAGTGCATTACAGAATCTCTGTTTGGAGGTCATAGCTCATTTTGTGACCATTGGTCCATCAATTATGTTTTGTCATCAATGATTGTAATAAATGCATAATGTTTTCTCTGGGTGAATGACGACCTTCTTATAATGACGACCATAAATTTCTTGTTCATCAGTTGCCCCCTTGTTCGTTATCTCGTCTTTTAGACGAGATATGAACAATTCGTCTATTGCTTCGTATTTCGTATGCTACGCATTTACGATGATTTATTGTCTGGGTGGTTGAGCGCCACATGTACGGCCAAGATGTGTTCGACGTGCGAACATGTGTCGATTTTCCCGCGTGAGTTTTGGGAACTTATTTTGCATTTTCCCTTCCATCTTTCCATCCTTCTGTGTTTTTCCTTATTTAGTTCTTTGTTCTAGGGTTTGTTTCTGCGAGCCTCCTTTCTCTATTCTACGTTTCTTGGTAATTCCTTTGTGCTTCTTTTTTTTTTTTTTTTTTCATGGTAGATTATTCTGCTGTTAGAGCGGATAGTCCTTCCATAGCCTTCTTTTTTGCTTATTCGGGTAGTTTACTTGAGTTTGTAGAGGGGGAGTGTCTTGAAGGGATTAGTTCTTTCATAGGAAAGGACTGTCCATATACTTCTGTTCTTTCTTCCTTGTGTCCTTTAGTTTCCCATTCTACTGAAGTAGCTATATTGTTGAGGATGTTCGAGGTAAGGCCACGTGACTTGGAGACAGGGTTATCCTCGTCTGATGATCGTGTGGTCTCGGGAGCCACTTCTATTTCTACCCCCTATAAAGCTTGGAATGTCTCGTGTTCTCTCTCTGAGAAGGACGAGAAACGGATTAGGGAAAGATTTCAGTTCCCTAATTCTATAAAAATTAGGATCCTGAGTGACAAAGAAAGATCCTATCAGTCATATGCTGATGAGGTTTGTTTTTACATGATTTTACCAGCGGCCTTCGTTTCCCTGTTCATCCCTTCGTTAGGTAACTTTTTTCTTATTTGCACCTAGCCCCAGCACAGCTAGTGCCTAAATCTTGGCGGATCCTGGTTTCTTGCATGGTGGTGTGGATGTTGGCCAATGATGGTGATGTCATTATGAGGGATGAGTTTCTCCATTTTTATCATTTGAGGAAATCTAAGGACCCCGGCTATTATGAGTTTAAGCCATGGGATAGGGCTTCTAGATTAATCCTCGATTACCCCTTGTCTCTCCGAAACTGGAAGTCAAATTTCTTTTTTGTCTCTGGAAGTGGTTAGGAGTTCGTCCCTGGTAAGGACTTGGTTGATGTCCCCAAGTTCTTTCGTAATTGGGGAGTTCCTTTGTCTAGTGCGTCTTTCTCGTCTTTTTAGTTTATTTCCCCTTATTTTTTAAGTGACGATGATAGGTGACTTACTTGCATTCTTGTTTTACAGTTGCTCAGCGCCCTCATTTGAAGAAGAGGTATCAGTGTCACATTGAGAAAGTAAAGGATTATCTTGAGTCCATCAAGGATTTTGACGAACTCGTTTCTCCTTAATCTTTGTTTCTACACTTTTTGGTTCTAGAACCATCTACCAAGGTTTGGAAGAATTTGGAAGTTGTGAAAAAGAGTACGTGTTTCTGCCTTCTTCATATATATATATATATATATATTTAACTTTTACCTCATCCTTTTAGGAATGACAACTAGGTTTAGTAAACAGAAGTTAGCTGAGACCCAAGAGAAGAAGGCCAAGGGTGGTACTATCAGTGGCCTCTTATCCAAGAAGAAGACTGGTGATGTTCTTAAGAAAGACTCCGTGACGTCAATTCCTCCCGCTTACTCGCCTGCTAAGCGTCCTGCCTCTCCTACCTCATTTCTGGTGATGATTACCTCCGGTGGGGAGGAGATTAGGAAGAAGAAAAAGGCTAGTGGTAAATCTTTCCTTCCTACCCTTTGGGATGAGATGAGGCACTCTCCGTAGATGATCTAAGCCCTTTGATGGTGAAGTCGTCCAGTGAGGTGATGTCATTTCATATTCAGAAGCTTGTGCAGGTACGTGTTGTTGGTCGTCTCTGCTTTTTTTTTTCCTTTTCTTTACTTCCGCTAAGAGAAATTTTCCTTATAGGCTTTGGGGGAGTCCTTATTCCTCTTTGGGAAGCTCTTGGATTTAGAGGAGAAGGTGGCCATGTCTGAGCCTTTGGTCAAGTCTTTATTTGCTAAGAATGAGACACCTAAGAACAAAGTTGCTATTCTCACTATCAAGGCTAAGAATGACAAGCAGCACGTGGCAACTTTGGAGAAGAGCCTATAAGTGGAGAAGGACTTTTGCAAGTTGAAGGACAAGCAGATTGGTGACTTGGAGCTGAAGTTGGAGAATGTTGGGGCCACGGCAGTGCAGGACTTCAAAGACTCTGACGAGTACTCTAATGAATTATGCAAGTACTACGTGGAGGGCTTTGATCTTCTCGTGAAGTGGATGGCAAAGCACCACCCTGGCTTGGACCTTTTTGGCTTGGTTGTGGATGACGTTGAGAAAAAGCCTAAGTCTTCTGAGGCTACAGTGGAGAATGTGATGGAGGGAGCCACAGACGTTGCTGAAGGAGTGAAGGAGGCCACTGTTGTAGCCCCTGCAGACCCTATCCCTGATGAGCAGTAACTTGACCTTTTATTATTATTTTTTTATTATTATTTTTTTCTTTTTATTTCTTTGCAAGGCAAGAACAAAATTTCTTTCTAGGCCCGTTGTTTTGGGCAACTAAACAATTCTTTTGGGCATGTTGTTTTGGGCAATTAAACAATTTCTTTGGTGATGATTGACCAGGTTACGGTTTTCCTACTTTTAGTTGTAGTAATCAACTCTTTTATGCTTTGAAAACCTTAATTATGTTGGGACAACTTTTATTTTTAGCTCGTATTTGAACAGTTTCCTCGTACTTAATCTGCATTTAAACAGCTTTTATTGAGTCGTGCTTGATTAACGACGTTAGTTGTGTTTGAACAACATTTTTAGCTATGTTTAAATAGCTTTTTGTTGAGTCATGTTTGAATGATGATGGTAGTTGTGTTTAAACAACTTAGTATTTTTTAGTTGTGTTTGAACAACATTTTATTGAGTCATATTTGAATGACAATGCTAGTTGTGTTTGAACAACTTAGTATTTTTTTTAGCTGTGTTTGAACAAGTTATTATTGAGGCATATTTGAATGACGATGTTAGTTGTGTTTGAACAACATAGTATTTTTAGCTGTGTTTGAACAACTTTTTACCGAGTCATGTTTGAATGACGATGTTGCGTTCTACTTGTGACTTAGAGTCGTGGTGCTAGAGCATCTTTTAGATTAAGCATTTTTCATCTTGAATGACGATTATATTGGTTGTATTTGAACAACTCTAATTTAGTTGACTTTGGTATTTGTGTATCAAAAACTTTGATGGCTTATGACACCGTTGGTCGTGCGTGAATCGCTCTTAATTTGAAATATTAATGATGGAGATCCTTGAGACGTCTCCCAAGGACGACTCCTAAGCTTTGCACACGTTTTGATAGTGATAGGGCATGAATAATCGTTGTTAAATATGCATTGACAAGTCATTGATGAATACGCATGAATAATGCTTTCATGTATTATTGATCTTATGAATGATGAAAGTATTGGTTTTCATACATACTGATATAAAGATTAAGCAACTTGGAAATGTAAAGCATTCCTTATTGGTAGTATTTCTTTAAGTGTTCTATGTTCCATGGTCGAGGCAATTCTTGGCCGTCTAAAGACTTCAGGTAGTAGGAGCCTTCTCTGGAATGACGAATTACCTCGTAGGGGCCTTCCCAGGCTGTCTAAGTTTTCCTTAAGATAGGTCCTTTGTTGCATGTGACACCTTCCTAAGGATGAGGTCTCCTGTGTTAAACCTTTTCACCTTGACCTTTTTGTTATAGTATTTGGCCATTACTTCCTTGTGCTTGGCCATTCACTTCATAGCTTCTTCTCTGACTTCGTCAATTAGGTCCAGATTGCTGTTAAGCTCCTGCTGATTTTTCTGGTCTTTTATGTTTTGACTCGGTAGCTCCTCAGTCCTACTTCCACCGGTGTGACGGCCTAAGTACCAAATGTCAGTCTGAATGGTGTTTCTCCTGCTGGAACCCTTATGGTCGTCCTATATGCCTAAAGGACATTTTGTAGTTCTTCAGGCCATGACCCTTTGCCCCCTCAGGCCTAGTTTTGATAATTTTGAGCAAACTTCTATTCATCACTTCTGTTTGGCCATTGGCTTGAGGGTGTCTTGGAGAAGAATAGTGATTCTTAACTCCTAAGTCTTGGCAAAATTTTTGAAACATGGGTTTGTCAAACTGCTTTCCATTGTCTGATATTATGACACATGGGACTCTAAACCTGTAGATGATATTCTTCCAAACAAAGCTTGTGATTTTAGCCTCTGTTATTATCGTCATTGGCCCTGTTTCTACCTATTTTGTGAAGTAATCGCTTGCAACTATCAGAAATTTGAGTTTCTTCTTCCCTAGAAGGAGTGGACCCATAATGTGAATTCTCCATTGGGCGAAGGGCCATGGTGAGGATATGGGTGTCATTGTCTCTCTTGGTCTCATCTAGACATTAGAAAAGCGTTGACACTTGTCGCATGCTCTGACGATGTTGTATACGTCTTTTTGTAGGGTTGGCTAATAATATCTTGCTCTGAGCGCCTTTCCTGCTAAGGATCTTGCCCCAGCGTGGTTTCCACAGGTTCCCTTATGTATCTCCCAGAGTACATAGTCTGCTTCTTCTGAACTGATGCATCTTAGATATGGGAGTGAATAACCTCGTCTGTACAGAACATCGTCAATAATAACAAAACGAGTTGCCCTGATTTGTATCTTTCTTGCCTTCATCTTATCTTCGGGGAGACATCCTTCATTCAAGTAACGGATGATGGGAATCATCCACTCGTCTTGCTCTTTTATCTTCATAACTTGCTCACCCTCTGTGTTTGGTTGCCTCCTTATCTCTACACATAGTTCGGAGGTCGCATTGTAATCGTCCAACGAAGCTAATCTTGCTAGAAATCAGCTTCTGAATTTTTGGCTCGAGGGATTTGCACAAAGTCTAGATTGTCAAAGTGCTGTGAGAGTCGTTGGACGATCTTTAAGTACTTCTGCATCCTTTCTTCTTTGGCTTCATAACCTTCCTTCATTTGTCCAATTATTAGCTGAGAATCAGCTTGGACGATAAGGTTCCTTGCTCCTAGAGACTTTGCTAGACTCAGCCCTATTAGCAATGCTTCATATTCTACCTCGTTATTTGTTGCTATGAACTGTAACCTGATTGCATACCTTAGTGTTTCTCCTTCTGGAGGTATAAGAACTACTCCTGCTCTTCCCACTTTCTTTGTGGCTGACCCATCTATTTGGACACCCATCTTTCCAAGGGGGGTTCTTCTTCCTTGCAAGGGTAAGTGAATTCTGCAATGAAGTCCGCCAGTACCTGAGCTTTGATTGCTGCTTAAGGCTGATATTCGATGTCAAACTGGCCCAATTCAATTGCCCATTGAATGAGTTGTCCTGCTGCATCTATCTTGTTCATCGTCTTTCTTATGGGCTGGTCTGTCATGACGATGATGGGGTGTGCTTGGAAATAAGGACGATGCTTTCTAGAGGCAACCAATAATGCGAAAGCTATCTTCTCCATCCTTAGGTAACTTGCTTCTGCTCCTTGAAATGCCTGATTGGTATAATAAACTGGCTTCTAAACGTTCCCTTCTTCTCTGATCAATGTCAAACTTACTATGGTATTGGATATTGCTAAGTAGAGGAACAGCTTCTCTCCCATCACTGAGGGACTTAATAGAGGTGGTTTCGTCAAGCACTCCTTTAACTTGGCAAGGGCTTCTTTGTATTCGTCATTCCATTGAAAGGCTTTTTTCAATACCTTGAAGAATGGCATGCACTTGTCTGTTGTCCTAGAGACGAATCTGTTTAGGGCTACAACTTTCCCTGTCAAGCTCTGTACCTCCCTCACTGTTTTTAGTGATTTAACCCCAATTATTGCTTTTACTTTGTCTGGATTTGCCTTTATTCCTCATTGGGACACCATGAATCACAAGAATTTTCTTGAAGTAACAGCAAAAACACACTTTGCAAGGTTTAATTTCATATTGTACTTACGTAGTGTGTTGAAGGTTTCTTTGAGATTGTCCAAGTGGTTGGCTTCGTCCTTGCTTTTCACTAGCATATCATCCATGTATACTTCCACATTCCTTCCAATCTAATGAGAGAACATACGGTTCACCAATTTTTAGTAGGTAGCTCCTGCATTTTTCAGTCCAAAGGGCATAACCTTGTAGCAGTATAACCCTAGGCTAGTGATGAACGAGGTCTTCTCTTAATCGTTTTCGTCCATAAGAATCTGGTTGTATCCAGAGAATGCATCCATGAAACTCAATAGCTTGTGTCCAACAGTTGAGTCTACCAGCTGGTCAATCCTTGGCAAAGGGAAGTTGTCTTCTGGGCATGCCTTATTCAGGTTTGTGAAATCGACGCACATTCTCCACTTACCGTTGCTCTTCTTCACCATGACCATGTTTGCTAGCCAATCTGGATAGAAGACTTCTCTAATGAAATCAGCTTCCAGCAGCTTCTCTACTTCTTCAGTTACAGCTTGTTACGTTCTGGTGCAAATATTCTCTATTTCTGCTGTATAGGTTTGCATTCTAGGTTGACGATAAGACGATGCTATATGATCTTCCTATCAATCCCTGGCATATTCTCGTGTTTCCAAGAGAAGACATCTTGATTTGCCCTTAAGAAGGAGATCATTTTCTCTTTCTCTTAAGTTAGGAGTGTTGTTTCGATCTTCAATACCTTCGTCGAATCTCCTAGGATGACCTCAATTGCTTATGGTGTTTTTGCCTGTTCAGGAATGGGTTCTGGTTCATTGATCACCCATGTGTGGTTCTCTCCCTATGCTAGGACAGTTTGATAGCACTATCTTGCCAAAACTTGGTCTCCTCTAATTTCTCCTACTCCATGGGCTGTTGGAAACTTCACCTTCAAGTGATACGTCGACGTCACTACTTTTAGTCTATTCAGTGCAGGTCTTCCCAAGATGATGTTGTACGTAGAAGGGCAATCAACTATGAGGAAATCAATTTCCTTGGTGAATTATGCTGGGTAAGTTCCTGCGATCACAATTAGAGTGACGGTGCCTTTTAGGATGATTCTATCCCCTGTGAAGCTTACTAAAGGTGAGGTGAAAGGCCTGATCCTTTTCATGTCCAGCTTCATCTGCTGAAACGTGGGCAAATAGAAGATATCTGCTGAGCTTCCGTTGTCAATGAGCACTTGGTGGATGTTGAACTCTTATACTTTAAGCATAATTACCAGTGGATCATCATAGGGTTGTCTGATGCCGTGACTGTCTCTCTTAGAAAAGACAATATCAAGCTCGTCATTCTTTAGCATCTTCATTGAAGGAAGCCACGAATGGATGCTGTTTATTTCACTCCCCTATGCTTTTTTCAGGGACTTCAATGTTCCACCTACTGTTAATCCTCCCGAGATCATCTTTATTTCTCCTGCAGGGGGTTTGCTGCCCCTTACCTTCGGAGTCCTGTCCTAGTCGTCCTTCCATTGGTACTTGTAGGGGTCCGTCTTTCTGACGTACTTCTGAACTTCCCTTGTCGAATCAAGGTTTCCACCTGGTCTTTCAGATGCCTACACTCACTGGTGTGATGCCCGTGATCTTGGTGGAACCTACAGTATTTATTCTTGTCTCTTCTTTCTACTGAAATGCTAATTGGCTTCTGCTATTGTAGGGTAGGATCGTCTTTTATCTACATAAGGATCTGCTCAATTGGCATTATTAGAGGAGTGAAGTTGGTGAACTTGGGTTTCCTATCTAGAAGCTCCTTCTTTTTCCCTGTGGCTTGCCTAACACTTCATAACTCCTTCTTCTTATCGCAAGTGCTACTTGTTCCTTCGTCTCTCTTCCTCTTTCCCTTCATTTCCTTTGCAAGCACCGCATCTTTTGCATTCATGTACTTCTATGCCTTATAGAGCAACTCTGCAACTATTTTTGGTGGACTTTTAGTAATTAAGAAGAAGAAATCTCCTGGTAACAATCCTGCTTGGAAGGTTGTTAGGATGACTTGATCTTCAGCTTCTTCTACTTGCAGTAGTTCCTTATTGAATCGAGTGACGTACTGCCTTAATGATTCTCCTTCAGTTTGCTAAATGTTGAGAAGGTGGCCAGTTGGATTTTTGTGCCTTTACCACCCAATAAAATGACGAACAAAATCCTTGCCAAGTTGTTCAAAGTTTGCAATGGTTTCCGGGGGTATCTTGCTGAACCATACTGTGGCTGCTCCCTTCAATTTTGTTAGGAATGCCCTACACATCACTTTGTCTGGGTCATCTGCAATAGCATCAGCGTCTTGAATGATTTAATGTAATCCAATGGATCTTTGGAACCGTCATATGACTCTAGCTGTGGGAGACCGAGTTTTGGTGGGAGGGGAAGGTTCAGTACTTTAGTGGTGAAGGGTGAGTCCATCCTTCAAATCATCCCATCCAGATTCTCTTTGCCCTTGTCCTTCATAGTACTTTTTAGTTAATCCACTTCCTTCCTCATATTGCGAAGCTCATTCTCCACTCTAGTGGAATCTTCTCCTGAAGTTCGATCTCGTCTGTTGGCTTGAGAGTTTGATTCTTCTTCATTTTGGTTTTCACCAGCTCACTGATGTTCTACGTTTTGAGACTCCAATGTCTTTCGCAGTTCTTCATTCTGGCGGGTTAGCTCTTCCACATTAGCCAAGTAGGCTTGGATCTATTGTTGTCACGCAGCACCTGGCTGAGCTTCCATCCCGTACTTCGAGGAACTCTTTTGCTACTAGGAAAGATGGCTTGAATGATTAGCATTCCCACAGACGGTGCCAAACTAATGATGCAAAAAAATCAACAGTTGTGCTCCTCGTCATAGCAGATGGACGATGCTATGAATGGGGTTGTCTCTGTAAATAGAGAACCTGCAAAAATGAACAAAGGGGAAGAGGAACACACCAGTGTGGCATCAGCCAAACCACCTCTGATGCTCAAGTCAGTAAGGGAAAAAGATTCTAGAGAGAAAATGAGTTGAAAGAGATTTCGTAGAGTATTTGTGTGTAATTGGGTGTACCTTGGGTTTCTGTTATCTTCTCTTTTATAGTTGTATGCCTCATTAATGGGCAATGATGTGCTGCATTTATGCTCAACGGCTAATGCGTTATAGAATCTCTATCCAGAGGTCATAGCTTATTTTGTGATTGTTGGTCCATCAGTTATGTTTTGTCATCAATGATCGTAATAAATGCATAACGTCTTTTCTGGGTGAATGACGACCATAAATTTCTAGTTCATCAGTGTCTATTGACGGAAAATATGCCTATTGGCCAAAAAGGTGTCTATTAAATGAAAATGTGCCTATTAAGTGAAAATGTTCCTATTGAAAAAAAAAAAAAATTGAAAAGTTACAATTTTTCGGTATTTTAAATGTATATGTGGCATTAATTTATATAGCCATGTGGCGCAATGAGGAGTGGTCAAGAAAAAGTCAAACATTTCGGTTTTATATTATACTAGTTTCTAACTCATGCAATGCACGGAATAGTTAAATAAAAGTTTTAATTTTTAACTTTGCTTAAAGTTATGATGACTTGAAAATAAAAGTTACAATTAAAGAGGGAAATAAAAATACTAATAACAATGATAAGTCCAACACCAATAATAATTTGGTATTTCTTTGCTATCAATAATAGTTTGTTATACCTAAATTTTATGCTAAAGATGACATTAATTAATAAATATTCCCAATACCTAGAAATCATACACATTAGGAACAATATTTTTTAAAACAGACTAAAGAAATCGTTAACAGACCTGGAGTAGCAGTGATTAAGTTTGCAGCTTTTTATCTAAAAGATGAAAGTAAGACCTACAATGAAAGTAGGAAATGCAAAATAAGTATTTTATAAGTTATCAAAATGTAGAGGGAATAATGTAGATAATCTAATATGATTTAACCTGATGGGGATCAACACAAGTATCACACATCCTTGTGTCGTCGTCCAAAGTTTAACCATGCCCATATCATGTCATCTGAGAATGAGAACATACATAGACAATCGTCCATTGATAATCGAAAGATACGATGGAGTTCTTCATGGACGACCATACCCATGGACAATAAAGTTGTACAAGAAATTCCAAAGGTTCTACATAAGCAAAACATGACACATTGCATAACATGTGGAAAGAATTCCATACACTTTATTCCATATACCCCATTTTCTTCATTAACCACCAATATCACCCACGATGGTGATAGGTCCCAAAAAAGTAGACACATGTCAAACTTTCTATAAAAAGGAGCAGGTCTCATCTACCAAAAGTAAGTTCTAACTATTCAATATTTTTCATCCTTGTGTCCTAGAGAGAAAACTGAGTTAAGCGTCGGAGGGTCCTTGGCTAGGTCACACTAGTCACCTTTGATGATTCTTTCTTTCTTTTCAGGACTCACAACCATCACCATAGCCTGAAGCATTCCAACCTACTAATTTTCATGCATCATTAGTTGGCGCCGTCTATGGGAAAAGAAAAAAGTTTCTAAGTGCAAACTTCTTTGCCCTCTCTAGGACAAAAAGGCTGCATGGTTTGGACTAGGTCAATGGCCACCAGTCCAGGCCACCAAGAGAGTGGAAACACCTTCAATCACCCAAATCATGTGCCACCACTCCCCATGATCGTTCAACAACAGTTATAGCCCATGGCAACAGCAATGGCAGAACTAACACAACAGAACCAAGAGTTAACTAGAGACGTTAAAAGACAACGTCAACAATATGGTGGAGAAAGGTGTTAGAATTTAGGAAATGAAGGTGCTGAGAACAACATTGAAGGAGACCAGTCAAGGGGTACTGTAACTCGTAGGGTACCACATTTGGAGAGAGAAATGGACCAGATGAAAAGAGCCATGGAAGAGATGAAGGATTCTATGAGGAGTGCAAACCATGTGGATGATCTCGTCCACAAGATAGATTTTCCCTTCATTGCAACCATCACCAGTCATCCCCTGCCTTCCAAGTTCAAAATGCCTACCCTGGACTCATATGATGGGATGCGTGATCCTTGCGATCACATTGCCACATTCAAGACTACTATGCATCTTCAAGGTGTTCCAGATGAAATTATGTACAGAGCCTTCCCTAATATATTGAAAGGACCAGCCAAAGTGTGGTTTGGAAAGTTACCACCAAACACCATAACTTCGTTCCAAGAGTTATGTAAGTTGTTCGTTAACAACTTTGTAGGCGGACAAAGGCAAAAACGTTCCTCATCTAGTTTTTTAAATATAGAGCAAGGAGAGAATGAAATTCTACAATCTTTTATCAGCCGCTTCAACAGGGAAGCCCTATTAGTAGACGAGATGGATGACAAAATCCTCTTGGTAGCTTTCTGCAATAAAGTCAGTTTAGATCTAGTCATTCATAAGTTATATGATAAGGGCTGCAGACGATGGCTGAGTTGATACATTCAGCCCAAAGTTTCATGAATGCATAAGACGCAATTATTGCCAAGAGAAAAAAGAAGAGTGAAACAACTGGAGAATAGTTACGTGCATCATCCAGAGCAGGGTCTTCGTCCAAAGAAAGTTAAGGTTGGGGAGAAAAGAGATTGGGATGGCAAAAAGGCAGGATCGTCATCAGGACAATACTCTAACTACACTCCTCTGAACACTTCAGTTGGTTAGGTGTTGATACAGATAAAAGATGATCCGTCTTTGAAGTGGCCAGAAAGAATGAAGGGAGATCCTAGCAAGCAAAATTAAAGCAAGTATTCTCGCTTTCATCATGACCATAGGTATGATACAGATGAATTGTATGACTTGAAGCAACAAATTGAAGTCCTCATCAAACAAGGAAAGTTGAAAATTTTCCTTGGACGAGATCATAAGGACAAGAGACAGCCAATGAAAGGCAAGGCAGAGGAACCAACACATCCACCATTTGGAGAAATAAAGATTATTGTAGGGGGCATGTCAACAGGAAGTTCGTCCAGATCCAAGAAGACTTATCCATGGGAGGTTCAGAATGTTCAGATATCTGGAAAACCACCAAGGATGATCAAAGACGATGAGCCAGCCATTGTTTTCACAGAAAAAGATGCAAGAAGGTTGCACCACCCTAATGATGATGCGATTGTTATCACACTAACAATTGCAAATTTTACAACTAGAAGGGTGTTAATAGACAATGGAAGTTGTTAAGGACATATTTTTATGTAATTGGCATATCTTTCGACAAAACGCACTTTACTTGTATTTGGGTAAATCTAAGTAGGTTCAAGATGATCATTACAAGCGGTTAAATTGAAGACATGAAGATTACTCAAGAACTACTCCAGAAAATTGCAATCTACAGGTCTCGATACCTCCTCGATAGAAGCTCAATCTGTCGAGATTCATTAAAGCTCAACAAATGTCTCGATCTGTCGAGCTTACGGGATTTAGACTATAGCCAGCAACGTTTTTATATTAAAAGGTTATTTGTTTATGAGTTTGTATAATCCTTATTAGACTAGGAAAATCCAAGGTTTGTGTAAACTTATTTAGAATAGGAGAGCCCATTAAGCTCCTATTTAAAGAAGATGGAAAAAGAAAAACCTAACCCTAGAAAGCTTCATAAGGTTTTCTTTTTGAAACCCTAGCCTCTTCCTACAGAAGAAAGAGTTCTTGTTGTGTTTCTTGTATGCCTTTAGTGACTGTAACCAAGCAAAGTCTCTTGCGCCAACATTGAAGATCTTATTAGTGTTTCTATATGAACCTGCTACAAATTAACTACAACAATCAAAGGGTTGTTGTGGAGTTAGTCACGTACTGGGATATGTGCATCATTAGTTAGTCCCATACTAGGAGCTGTGCATTAAAAAGGAGAGATTGTCACTACAAAACATGTCCAATTGGGTATTGGGATAAAGGTTCAATTGTAGGTCGGTATAAGATACTGAGATTCCTTTACTTGTAACCGTTTGTTTTTATAATAGTAGATTCTCAAGAGTGATGACCTTAAATTCACCTGGTGGGATTTTGCCTCGGTGGTTTTTCCCATTTGTAAACAAATCACCCGTATCAAATTTATTTTCCATTGTATTTAACTTAGTTGGTGATTTGTTTGTCTTACCACGCTTATTGCATGTAATTGAATCTAATTAATTCACTTGGCTAATTAATTTGTTAATTCATCACAAGGGGTCAATACATTCTTGGTCTATCAGAAGTTCAATAGGTATCCTTTATTATCCAGATTTTCAACAAATGAGAATCAACAAAGAGTTACTTCGCTCGGTAAATGTGCCATTCATAGGATTCTGAGGAATGAAAGTTCTGCCAGTAGGTACCATCTCCTTGCCAGTCGTGGTTAGTTCTTACCCACGACAAATCAACAAGAGAGTGAATTTTCTTGTTGTAGATTGCTTATCCTCATATAATGCCATCATTGGATGACCAACTTTGAACAGTTAGAGGGCTGCAACATCCACCTACCATTTGTCAATCATGTTTCCAATAAAATATGGCATTGGAGAAGTACAGGGAGATCAGTTGGCTACTACAGAATGCTATTTAGCAATGCTAGCTATGGACGAATAGATGCAAACAATGAACATCGAAGAAAGAAGAATGTTGGTTGAACCAGTTGAAGTATTAGAAGATGTACCATTAGATGAATCCAACTCGGAGAAGTTTACCAAGATTGGGATGAGCATGGAAGAAAAGATAAAGCAGGACCTCGTTGAATTCCTCAAAAGTAGCACAGATGTTTTTTTTTGGAGCCATGTAAACATGCCAGAGATTGTCCCAAGTGTGATTATTCATCATTTAAATATATCTCTATCCTATCCTACAAGCCTGTTCGTCAGAAAAAGAGAGTGTTTGCCCTAGAACGAGATAATGCTATTAAAGAAGAAGTTCATAAGTTAGTCACTGCAGAATGCATTCACGAAGTCTGTTATCCTAACTGGCTAGTTGATGTAGTAATGGTAAAAAAGGCCAATGGCAAATATAGGATGTGTGTGAATTTCACAGGTTTAAATAAAGCATGCCTTAAGGATAGTTATCCTTTCCCATACATTGATCATCTTGTAGATTCAACAGTTGGATACCAGCTGCTGAGTTTTATGGACACTTTCTTAGGGTACAATCAGATTAAAATGGACGAAGCAAACCAAGAGAAAACATCCTTCGTAATGAGCCAAGGCTTGTTTTGCTACAAAGTAATGTCGTTTGGGTTGAAGAATGCAGAGGCTACCTATCAGAGGCTGGTCAACCAAATGTTTCATCCACAGATTAGGCGAAACGTAGAAGTATATGTGGACAATATGTTGGTGAAAAGTGTGAAAGAGACCCAGCATTTGGACGATTTTCAAGAAACCTTTGATACACATAGGCGATATAAGATGAAGGTGAACCCGATCAAATGTGCTTTTGGAGTTGCATCAGGGAAGTTCCTTGGTTTTATGGTTTCGCAAAGGGGGATTGAAGCCAACACTGACAAGATCTAAGCAATCTTGAACATGCAATCTCTGAAGAATATCAAGGATGTCTAAAGCCTTACTGGACGAGTGGCGGCCCTTAACAAGTTTGTTTCAAAAGCCACTGACAAGTGTTTGCCATTTTTCAAAGTATTAAGGAAAGAATTTGAATGGACGGACGAATGCCAACTAGCATTTGAAGACTTGAGAACTTATCTCGCTTCAACTCCACTATTGAGCCCATCCAAACCAGGAGAGGAGTTGTATCTCTATCTGGTGGTATCTCCCTATGCAGTGAGTTTGGCCTTGATCAGAGAAGAGGGAAAGATACAGAAGCCCGTTTATTACACTAGCAAAGCCTTGAAATGATTTGAAGGATGGTATCCACCAATGGAAAAGTTAGCATTTTCATTGGTGAAAGCAACAAGGAAACTCAGACCTTATTTCCAAGCTCATGTAATCAACGTCCTAACAAATCACCCGTTGAAGAACGTAATGAATTAGCTAGAGGCCGTTGGACAATTGATCCAGTGGGCAGTAGAACTTAGTGAATTTGATGTGCGATATAAGCCAAGAGAAGCAATAAAAGCTCAAGTCCTTGCAGAATTCATTGTTGAATTTACTCTTGCTAATGATCGTCAAGATGAAGACCAGGGGGTGAAGTAGTGGGTCATCCATGTTGATGGATTGTCCACATTGCATGCAGGAGGAATTAAGATAGTCTTACAATCACCAGAAGGGGATCATCTGGAATGCCTCGTCCTTCTATAGTTCCAAATAACTAACAATGAAGCTAAGTATGAAGCCTTACTTCAAGGTTTGGAGTTAGCCAAATCACTAGAAGCGGATTCAATACTCATCCAAGGGGATTCGCAGTTGGTGATAGGCCAAGTAAATGGGACGTGTGAGCCAAAGAAGAACAAATGAAGAGATATATAGAAAAAGTTAAGTCGTGCATCAAAGGCTTTACAACAGCCTAATTTCAAAAAATACCAAGGAAAGAGAACACAGAAGTTGACGTTTTAGCTAAGAAAGCATCTTCAGTCAAGGTAATAGATGATCAAGTTAAAGTCCAATATGTTCCGAGCATAGATGCTCCAAAAGTAAATCAAATAGATGGAGTTGCCAACTAGACCACCCCAATTGTATCTTATCTCAAAGATGGAATACTCCCTGAAGATAAAGAAGAAGTAAGGAAGCTAAGGGTAAGAGTTGCGAAGTTTGTCCTCATGGACAAGGTGTTGTATAAAAGAGGTTTTTCTCAACCCTATCTAAGGTGTTTGAATCTAAACGAATCTCTTTATGTTTTAAGAGATGTCTATGAAGGAGCTTGTGGAAAACATTTAGGGGCCAGATCCCTCGTCTATAAGATGGCTATCTATCGAGATTTATGAAACTCAGTTTTTCAGAGCTGTTTTTCATTCAATCCGTGGGTATATGTTTGGGCTTTCTTTTCTCATAACCTTAAACATATATAAGCCCCAGTTCATCTTTCTCTTGAAGAAATTGCTATGTTTGTACACCTTAGGGTTTTGTGCCCAAGGAGCTTCTTGATTTTCATCGTCTGGATGAACTGAAAAACTTTGCAGCCAGCACTCTTCTCAAGTTGGTGATTAAGTCACGTACTAGAATCTGCGCAATTGGTTAGTCACGTACAGGGAGCCATGCATTGAAAAAGAGAGATTGTCACTACAGAACAAATCCAATTGGGTATTGAGGTAAGGGTTCAACTATAGGTTGGTATAAAATACTAGGAGTCCTTTACTTGTAACCGCTTGTTTTGATAATAGTGAATTCTCGAGAGTAGTGAACTTAAAACCATCACAATATTTTGCAACTGTCCCAGTCACAACACTCTATGTTAAGAGTGTAAAAAATATTGTAAAAAGTTGAAAGTTTTGTTCCCTCGGATTGCTGGTACTGATACTTATGTATACACTTGATGGCAAAATGGTAGGGTTTGAATAAGTTTGATCTAAAATTTAGCTCACACAACAAAGTGTCTTTCTTATTTATGATTCGGTACAAGCCCTTTAGATCTAAGGCTCAGCAGAGACACATCATAGTATCAAACAGTACAACACATGCCCTCTAGAAATGCTCAGCAGACACGTCATAGTGTCCTGCAAGCTAAACGGACACTAATAAAACAAATCAAACTTAAACATTAAAAAAAAAAAAAAAAAACAACGCTATTACATAACCATCCAAAACCATCATATGCTAGCACTTCCAGCAGATAGGCCTACGTCGAAACATACTTTTTCCTTGTCTGAGCAACAAAGTCATAAACCTTCTTCTGGTCAGGAAAAGTCTTGGCCACAGTCTCCCTCTGCATGCACCTCTTAGCCCACGCAATAATCTTGGGGCACTCCGCCTCCATATTGATATTGTCTAAGACCTTGTAGGCATGGAACCAGCTGTAGAAGGGAATAAGAGAAATGTCCACATACCCAAATGTTTCACCCCCAAAGTAAGGCTTGTCGCCAAGCTCCCCCTCCATTGTCTTTAAGGTTTCAAGGAATTCCTTCTTGCCTTCCTCTTGCTCTTCTACTTTTGGCCTCCATACCTTCCTTGAAGCTACATAAACCTGAATTTTCCACACATTGTGTTACTAGGATGAACAATGACAGTAATGAATTTCAAATCAAGTCTACTGGGCAAACTGAATGTTTCTCTAGAACTTAGCAAGTGGGAAAGGCCCATAAAATATGTTCTTGATTGTATGATAGAGAGATACTACAGAACTCTCCTAACTTTTATTTTAATTAGTGGCTTACACACAAACGAATGGGTCTTGAACATGACAATGCTAAGAGTGGAAAGAAATAATGTTTGAATTTGGTACCCAACAACTACATAAATTGATCATGGTAAATAATAGATTTCAATTTGAATTGAAAAACTTTAACCGAGGAATAATAGATTTCAATTTGAATTGAAGGCCAATATAAAAGCTCCATATCTTGAAAAAGTACCTTAATTTCAGTAGGAAATCATATTTGAATTTTTTTTTTCCCCGTGAAATCTCAAGATGAAGCAGGACAGAGTATGGGGTTGCCTTTTATCCACTGTTAATTTAATTTAATTTATTTAAAATTTCATGTAATTTTCTGAATTTTATATTTTAGGTTGTTATTTTAGGTTGAGTCTCTTCACAGCATGCAGAAACACAAGGGAAAGGAGGGTTTTATGGCCATAAAACTGGACATGAGTAAGGCTTATGATAGAGTGGAGTGGCACTATCTTGAATCAGTCATGGTGAAGATGGGGTTCTCCGATCACTGGGTCAAATTGCTCATGCTATGTGTCAAATCTGTTTCTTACTCGATCCTTGTTAATGGCAAACCAAAAGGCATGATTACTCCTACTAGAGGCATTCGTCAGGGTGATCCTCTTTCTCCCTTCCTTTTTCTGCTTTGCACGGAGGGTCTTCATGGGCTTATTACTCAAGCCTCAATACAAGGAGATATTAAGGGTTACACACTTTGCAGAAATGGTCCGAGACTCACTCATCTTTTATTTGCAGATGATAGTCTCCTATTTTGCAGGGCCACTATCCGGGAATGCCAAAAAATTCTGGATATCCTAGAGGTATATGGGAGATGCTCAGGCCAACAGATTAACCGGAACAAAACAACAATCTTTTTCAGTAAATCTACCTGTGAGGATACTCGAAATCATATAAAGATGGCATTGGGAGTTCTGGAAATTATCCAATATGAGAAATATTTGGGGTTGCCCTCTCTTGTAGGAAGAAATAAAAAAGCCAGTTTTAACTATATCAAGGAAAGAGTTTGGAAGAAAATTCAAGGGTGGAAGGAAAAGCTTTTGTCATATGCAGGAAGAGAAATTTTAATCAAGGCGGTGGTTCAAGCAATACCAACATACACAATGAGTTGTTTCAAACTCCCTTTGGGTCTTTGCTTAGAAATTGAAAGTCTCATCCGTAGATTTTGGTGGGGACAAAATGGAGAACGGAGGAAAATTCATTGGGTCAAATGGGATACTCTCTGCCAACCCAAGATTGAAGGAGGCATGGGTTTTAAAGATCTAGCAAATTTTAATGATGCTTTACGGGCCAAACAAGCTTGGAGGTTGCTGCACAACAAAAATTCTCTGTTTTATAAAGTTTTCAAACCAAAGTTTTTTCCGGATTGCTCTATACTAGAGGCCACAGACTCTATGTCCGGCTCGCATGCATGGAGGAGTATACTTCAGGGTAGGGACGTTCTTTTGAGAGGTGCTAGATGGAGGGTTGGCTGTGGAGAGTCTATCAGTGTTTGGAATGATGCTTGGCTGCCATCTCTAGACTGTCCTAGAATCAAATCACAAGTTGTACTCGGTTTTGAAGAAGCCAAGGTTTCGGAGCTCATCAACCCAGCTACTAGAAGATGGGATACAAACCTCCTACGTGGATTATTTCACCATACTGAGGTTGACCTTATACTTAGTATTCCTTTAAGTCCACTTCCCGTAGAGGATAAGGTCATATGGCCTTTTAATCCCTCAGGTGTCTACTCGGTAAAATCAGGCTCAAGGTTCTTAGCTAATGAAGCCAATCTCTCCACCTCGCAGGCCAACCAGCATCACCATGAAGATATTTGGAAGAGAATATGGAGTCTCCCTGTTCCGAATAAAGTCCGGAACTTCCTTTGGCGTGCATGTCGCGATGCGATACCGGTCAAAAGGAATTTACGGAGGAGGAAAATCCTTATGGATGATGTATGTGAGGATTGTCGTTCAGCCCCTGAGACAACTTGCCACGCCTTATGGGAGTGTCCAAAAATCTCTGAAGTATGGGAAGCAATTCCGAGATGTGAGTTTCGGCAAGTCCGTAGCTTCTCTTCTCTTCGAGAAGTGTTGGATTTTGGGTTTTCAGAGAATAAAAATATGGAGTTGATGGCCATGGTGATGTGGACTCTCTGGTACAGAGAATAAAAATATGGAGTTGATGGCCATGGTGATGTGGACTCTCTGGTACCGTAGGAATCAGATCAGAACAAGGCAGCTGGATTTCCCCGCTTCTCAAGTGCTCCCTCAAGCTTCACAAGCTTGGTCTGACTTCAAGCAGTACAATATCTCGCTTCCATCACAGCAAGGTGACAGTAGGCAGTCACAGGATCGGTCTCATTGGTCTCTACCTCCCACGGATTGTTTTAAAGTGAATTTTGATGGGGCCACATTTCCTGAGCTGGGCAAGGCAGGGCTTGGTGTTGTAATCCGAAACTAGGAAGGGAGTGTTATGGCTTCTCTTTCGGAACAAGCTCCACTTCCTTTCTCCCCTAATATTATTGAAGCTATGGTTGCTGCTAGGGCAATTTCATTTGCTCAGGAGCTCGGTATTAGACCTTTTATCCTTGAAGGTGATTCGGAAGTGGTGATCAAAACTTTCATGGCTGCAGAAGACTCTCTTTCCTCATTCGGTCACATCATCTCTTTGGCTAAGTCCACCTTAGTTACCAACGGGCGAAAAGCACATTTTCGTCCCTACATTTTCACGCGATTTCCATTTTGGTCCCTAAATTTTTTTTTTACCGCTTTTAGTCCCTATCCTGGAAAACGCATCTCGTTTTTGTCCCTGCCGTTACATCAGAAACGGAAATTGCACAGGTGGCAAACGGAAGATGACGTGGCCATTAAAATAATAATAAAAAATATTATTTGACATTAAAAAAATGCCACGTCAGCACCTAAATTAAAAAAAAAATTAATTTATTAATTTTAACTAAAGAAAAAAAAATTAAAAACAAAAAAAAAATTAAAAACAGAAAATGAGAAAACAACAAACCAAATTCACATTCTTTTCTTTTCGTTAATTTTTTGGAAGAACATGTTCATGTTCTTTGTGATCTTTCCCAGAACATGATTTTACATGTTCTTCGCAATTTAATCCTTGTTTTATTTTCTTTTCTTTGTCTTTCTTGTATTTTCTTTACAAACAAACACATTAAAATTCAAAACTCAGATCAAACAATAATCAACATCAACAAATCGATAATCTGAAATTGAAACTAAAAACCTAAACCAGAAATCGAACCCATAATTTTGAACCCAGAAATTTGAACCAGAAATCAAACCCATAATTTTGAACCCAGAAATCGAACCCATAATTTTGAACCCAGAAATTTCAAAGAAATCAGTCGACCACAGCTATCCACACCAAAAATAAACCCAAACCGATTCACAACCACCAACACCCACAATATCTTCCTTTCGAAACCGCTAACCACCACCACTAACCTTTGATTTACGACCACCACATCCACCACCAACGATCTGTGTTTCACAACACCCACAGCAACCTATCCATAACTCGCGAATCCAAATCAACATACTACCCAAACCAATCTACAACCTATGAATCTAGTCGCCGATCTCGCTGCTTCACTAATCCACAAAGCTCCATTTTTGAAGCAGACTCGAGCTTGAGACCCGATCTAGACCAAGCCCCATACCAGAGCATTCAATTGGTTAGGGAGAGAGAGATAAGAGGAGGGGAAGGGGAAGGGTCTCATCGAATCGGCGGCGGCGTGGGCAGGGAAGGCTAGGTCGGCAGCGAAATGGGCAGGGAGGCGTGGGTCGGTGGTGTGTTGGGTCTATGTTGGGGTTAAACCAGCAACGTGGTGGGCTGAGCGACGGCGGGATTGGCATGGAGTGAAAGAGATGAGAGTGAGAGAGATGAGAGTGAGAGGGTTAGAGTGACGGCGGGATTGGCATGGAGTGAAAGAGATGACAGTGAGAGGGTTAGAGAGGGTTAAGGTGTTTGTGTTTTTGAGCTTTTTTTTTTTTTTTTTTTTTTTATAATTTCTGGGTTTGTGTTCTTAAATTTGAGTTTGTGTTCTTGTTCAAGACATACTTAGATCTCAATTCATGTGATTTTTAGTTTTTAATTCTGTTTTTAATTTTGTTATTTAGTTAAAATTAATAAATTAATTTTTTTTTAATTTAGGTGCTGACGTGGCATTTTTTAATGCCAAATAATATTTTTTATTATTATTTTAATGGCCACGTCATCTTCCGTTTGCCACCTGTGCAATTTCCGTTTCTGATGTAACGGCAGGGACAAAAACGAGACGCGTTTTCCAGGATAGGGACTAAAAGCGGTAAAAAAAAAAATTTATGGACCAAAATGGAAATCGCGTGAAAATGTAGGGACGAAAATGTGCTTTTCGCCTTACCAACAAGTGTATTTCTTTTTCTCATACTTATAGGGATGGTAATAAGGTTGCTCATAACCTAATTAGACATGTCAGAGGTTTGTCTGTATGGATGGAGGATACTCCTCCCCACCTTTATTCTGTTCTTTGCGCCGACTCTAGCTAATAATATTAGATGTCTTCCTTCTCAAAAAAAAAAAAAAAAAAAAAAAACTTAATGGATAAAGAACAAGACCCAGTATCTTAGACTACTTATCAAATGATAAAACTCTAGGAGTTTTAAGATTAAGTACAAATTCACAATTTTTTTTAATCACAATATTTTATATAGTTTCATAGAATTAGCAAGTTCTTTGGTCAAATATTTTATACAGTCATCTCGCATGTCTAATTGAATCACGGCCTTGACATGACCTACGAATTAATAAATTATAATAGAATCTATGAACATTCCAACATAACATTTTTTAAAAGAAATCTAGCGAATCCAGCCTCAGAAACATAAACATAAAATATTTCACGCAGTATTAAGTACTAACTGAACATTAAAAAACTAAAAAAGGAAAAAGAAAAAAAAAAAAAGGGTCAAATGTATGAGACTCAAGACACCAATGAAAACCGAGAAAAAGAAAAACACAAGGAAAAAAAAAAAATTGTACAAAAGGTACCTTCTTATCAACAAAATCAGCCCAGAACCTGGCTTGAGCTCTCTGGTAAGGATCAGAGGGCAACAATGGAGACTTATCATTCCAGACCTCGTCTATGTACTGAACAATGATGAGGGACTCACACACAGGCTTCCCGTTGTGGATGAGAACTGGGATCTGCTTGTTAATGGGGTTCATCTCTAAAAGCAGAGGGCTCTTGTTGCTCAAGTCCTCTTCCCTGGACTCATACTTGATACCCTTCTCAGCCAGAGCAATCCTGACCCTCATCCCAAACAGGCTAGGCCAGAAATTCAACAAAACCACCTCGCCCGCCATTGTCACAGAACTCTAGGTGTTGAAGCAAATGAAAGAAATGCAAAAATAAGTGTGAGAGAGTGCAAAAACACTTCGAAGAGAGCGCCAATTTATAGTCACAGGCGGTGGTTCGGGCTTTCATTAATAATTAATTAAATAATGCTAAAGTATGCTGGTAAAAAAATAACAATAATAAAAACAATGGTGAAGCATGACTTCGACTACAAAGTGTATTTGAGTTTCTGGATCATTCCATTATCCGGACGATGTCATTGCTTTGGTCATGTTTGATTCCCAAGTTCGTTTTGAGTTTCTGAGTTGCGTCTTTGACTCTCTTGACTCTCTTTTTACCTAAATTGGCCATTTTCTTTAATCTCATTCTCTTTAGTATAAAATTTTATTTTTTTATATTCTATATAGTCACTTTAAAAATTTGACATGGCATGTGATCTATTTTATTAAAATATCACCTTTTTCTTTTATTGTTTTTTTTTCTTTACCCACGTCAACTATTATCCACTTTTTTTTTTTTTTTCATCCTTAGGATATGTAAACAAAGAATATAAAATTAAATGTGAAACAAATTGTGTTTGTGTAAATTTAAATAGTTACTATATTTACACATTTCTAACTTAACTGATAATGTAAGTGATTTTGCGGCTTAAATGTGTAACATTGAGCCATTTTTCTATTGTCTGTTGCAAATGCTCTAAAATGAGTGTTTTTTTTTTTTAATTACTACATCCACAATATTTTTATAAAAATTTTACAAAAAATCCTAAGTGGTAAGTTTTTATTGGTTCTAATTTGAAACCACCACTTAAATTATTTTTTGCCCACCAATAACAATTAAAAACAACTTATTACTTAGAATTTGTTGTAAAAGTAGTACAACTACAGATATTACAAGTTTTACTAAATTGAGTTTACAAACTGATATATCATCTATTATAAAGAGATAATTCAGATAGTCATTTGTGAGAAAGTTGAAGTCCACCAATCACATTGATAATAATATCAATTTGTAAGCGTTATGTCAAGCATTTTTCCTTTTTAATTTATTTTGCAGTTTTTTTTTCTGTTTTCTAGTACATCTATAGGTAATTCTTAGGTACTCCTGAAGTATGGAGAATGATGCCCCTCTTCTCATATTCATGGTTGGATCCACTTATCCTTCATATAAACATCATGAGATCGATAATGAATAAATAAATATATATATATATATATATATTTTGTTAAGTTAAAATCATCTTTTCTTTCATTTGTTATTTACTTTGCTTGAAAATACTTACTGAAATTATATATATATATATATATATATAGAAATTAATTAGTTATTTTTTTGTATAATAACATATAAAATTATATTAAGATAAAAATAGCATACTACTAAATTAAAATGTAATAAAATATATAACTTAACATATATGGTCATTCGTTTCTTAAAAAAAAAAAAATATATATATATATATATATATATATAGTCGCTCTTTTATTTTTGGAATTTTTGTTCAAATTCGTAATATACGTGAATGTATTACTAATGATGCTACATAATTTATAATTATATTTTATTATTTCTTTTGGATAGAAATGTCTATAAAAAAATTATTTGGATTTTAATTTTTAGATTAAATAAATTAAATAGATTATGAAATAGCAGTTTTCTACTAATGAAAATTTAATTAATAAATTTAAATTTTATTAATATATGAATCTGAAATAATTAGATGAAAAAGGTCATTTCATATCACAAATATTTTTTATTTGAGTAAAATATCCAATAGTATACACACACAAAAGACATAAGGATACAATTTCATCTAAAACATAGCAGACACAACAAAGTGTCTTTCTTATTACAATACCATACATGCCCTTTACATTCAAAGATTAGCACGGACCCAGATGAAACACAACCAACCATCTCTTTTTTTTTTTTTTTTTTTTTTTTTAGGCAAAACTAACTCAAACTTAAAACATCACAAAATGTAACCAACAAGATTACACAACCATCCAAAACCATTAAGTAATGCTGGTACTTCCAGATTTGGGCTTAAACATTGCTCTACTCCAAGCCAAACCTTTTCCTCATTTGTCCAACAAACTCATAAACCTTCTTCTGGTCAGGAAGTGTCTTGGCCACAGTCTCTTTTTGCAAGCACCTCTTAGCCCATGCAACAATCTTGGGGCACTCTGCCTCCATGTTGAATTCTCCAAAGGTCTCAATTGCATAGAACCAACTGTAGAAGGGGATAAGAGAAAGGTCCACAAACGCAAATGTTTCACCCCCAAAGTAAGGCTTGTCACCAAGCTCTCCCTCCAATATCTTGAAGATTTCAAGGAATTCCTTCTTGCCTGCCTCTTTTTCTTCTCCTTTTGTGGCCCATACCTTCCTTGAAACTTCATAAACCTACATATTCCACACATTTTACTACCAATTCCCACATATTATATAACATGCATGAACAATGACATTGACAGTAGTGAATTTCAAATCAAGTCCAGTTTACCTGTGTTAAATAACATTATTATTAGCAACGTGATGTGTTATACCATGTTGTGTTAGCAAAGGTGAAAGGCCCATATAAGATGCTCTTGATTGCAGGACATTAATCTTACTCAAATATATTAAATCAGTAGTAATTCACTTATTTTTATAATCACAACACTTTCTATGGTTTGCTAGAACTCTCAAACTTTATTCATGTTTGGTCAAATTAAGTACTAGAGTCATCATGTCTAATTGAATCTTACAAACATCACCCTGCAAAATACTAACCTCTAATAGAATCTAAACAAAACACACAATATTTTTTTTTCCAGAGAAATCTGACGAATCTAACTTAACAATCTTTAAAATACAAATACAAAAACAAAAACAGAACATACAAAAGGAAAGAGAATGAATAGAAATTGCAGAAAACGTACCTTCTTATCAACAAAATCAGCCCAGAACCTGGCATGAGCTCTCTGGTAAGGATCAGTGGGCAACAATGGAGACTTGTCCTTCCAGACCTCATCTATGTACTGAACAATGATGAGGGACTCACATACCGGTTTCCCATTGTGGATGAGAACTGGGATCTTCTTGTGAATGGGGTTCATCTCTAAAAGCAGAGGACTCTTGTTCATCAGGTCCTCTTCCTTGTACTCATACTCGATACCTTTCTCAGCGAGAGCAATCCTGACCCTCATCCCAAACATGCTTGGCCAGAAATCCAACAGAACCACCTCGTCCGCCATTGTCACAGAACTCTAGGTATTGAAGCGAATGGTAAAAACAAGTGAGAATCTCGACAATGCGAAGACACTTTATATTTTGAGAATCAAATGCAAAGACACTTGGAACTCTTGGAAGAGTACCGAGATTTCTAGTGCGTAGGCGATGGGTCCGACTTAATTATTAATCAATAAGATATATTCAAATTAAGCGTGATAGGTACGCCTCCTAATGTTGATACTTGATAGGCAATGGGTTCTACATGAATCTTCCGGAAGAAAAGCTCTTTTTGAAAAAGCATTTTGCATAAATTGAGATACGAGTATAAAAATAACTACTCATTAACACGCGTAACTTGCATTAAATTATTACTTATAAATTAAAAACACTCTCTCACTAACTCACATTTTTAAAATAACTATAAATTTATTATTTTTTTTAAATAGAAAAATAAATTATGAATTATCACATCAATTAAATAGGTTTAACTACAAAATATTTTAGGAAAAATTCCCATTAGTCCACTTTTTTTTTTAATTCTTAAAAAAAAAAAAGCCAAAAAAAACTCCCATCTTCTGTGCAAATTAAAAAAAAAAAACAAAACAAAAATCGGCATGGATAAACACATATACAAATCCCAAAAATCTAAAACCTCCCACTAACCCACATATAGTTCATCTGTTTCCTATGCACACACTACACACCAAAACTACCTCCTCACTCTTCTTCTTCCACTCCATCTCCTTCCCAACAAGGCAACAACTACAAACCAACCCCAAAACCCGATCACTACAACGTGACTGCAGTAGCCATGGCAGACAGGCAAAGTAGCATTTAAATGAATATTGCTAACAATACATTTTTGGTTTTTTTTTTCCCCTTACTTTGTTTTTGAAAATGAAAATTGAAGTGTTTACAATTTGTTAAAGTAGGTTTACAAAAATTTTGCCACTGACAATGACAAATGATAAAAGTTTCGTATAAATTTAGCATCTTATTTGTTCTCCATCCTATAGTTAAATAAGCCCTACACTTTTTCTTTAATTGAAAAATTACAAAATATGCTCATGCTTTGGCATATTGGTCTATCTAAACATTGATGCCAGCTTTTATTTTAGGAACATACACAGTGGTGCCACTTTCCTGGGGGAATTCTGCAGCCGTTTTTGTTGTACGCAGTAAGTGCAATTCTCACTCCCAGATCTTATAATAATTAATAGGTAACACTTCAAATACATAAATCTATATGTTTATTTGATTAGTAATTCTTATTTAATTGGGATCCCTTGCTTCATAGGATGATGCAATACACATGAAAATGAAAATTGGTTGTTGTTCATATACAAGTTGATTTAGAATGGATTTTCAATGATGTAGTGTGCGAATGGCGCCAAATTAAAAAATCAGCTTATTTTACTATTTAGCTTATTTTTGCTACTATTCATAAGTTTCATTGCACTTTTTGATACTATTCATGGGTCCCACTATACTACTTCAGCTAACTTTTATCTATAGTATTTTCAGCAAAAAGTTTTTAATTTCAGTAAAATAAGTGGATCTCAAACAGAGGCATTTGTGAGCATTACAATTTTCATTAGATACCAATTGAGTAAATAAACACTCTCTCTTTTGGTCATTGTTCAATTAAAGAAAAATGTTTCTTTGGATGCTAAGGAACCATAAACTTTTTTTTCTACACATTGATGCTTTAGAAATTTCATGGTTGAAGACTTACTTTTCACGAAGCTTCTTTTTTTTTTTTTTTTTTAAGCATTCTTTGAACTTATTATTTTACATTTTACTTTTCCATGAAATCTAATTGACATTTTTAGGTAATGCCTTGATTTCTATGAATTCTCTATTTTTTTTTTCTTTCTATCTATCTTAGGAGCTGGGAGGTCTGCCCTAGATGATGATAGCAAGAAAAACTATTTGCCCGAAATTCATAAGTCAGTTTGATTTGCACCAAGGCATTGGTATTTGTTTCTATCACCATTTTAGGAGGAATATGAGATTAGGAAGGGGATCAGGGGATAAAAGAAGGGCAAGGGAAGTTTAGAAAATTGCGTAAATATGAAATATGTGGTTACAGGCTTACTGCTTTCGATGAAATCTATTATCCTTTCTCTCTTTCTCTTTAATATTCCCCATCATCTTAATGTAAGTTCATATAATGTATCAAATGCTTAAAGTCATATCCATATGAATGGATTTGGAAATGCTTTATGGTGGCTTCATCTTTGTCTTCTCAAAAAAAAAAAAAGTTCTGTTTTGTTTTTGTTTATTTTTCTTGTGAGGACTATGCTGTGAAATTTCATAAATTTTTCCTATTTAGGAAAAATCATGTGAAAAAAAAAATCTAAATATAAATCACAATTACAATGGGAAGATATATATTGAGTAGAATATATTTTCCTTTTTTTATAATCAAAATGGGGAGTGTATTTGGAATTTTTTTTTTTTTTTTTTTTTTTTTTGGTAATGGATATTCGCACAACAATTTTTTGTAATGGATATTCCCACAACAATTTTTTGTAATGGATATTCCCACAACAATTTTCAGTATTGTGTCTCAAGATTTTAAACCATGGCAAATTTTTCATCCACATTACTCTATTATTTAAGCACTAGACCAAACCTTTGTTTTTACTCCCGTAGAAATGGGGACAAGGATCCTCAACTCTAAACTAGCTTCTTCTTCTTCTTCTTCTTCTTCTTCTTCTTTTGGGTAAAGGTTTTCAATTATCACTAGCCTTTGAGCACGCGCTCATGCGTGTACTCAAAGGCTCTTCTATTTTTTGGATAAATTTTAATAATTTACATCCATTATAATTTTGGATTACTACATTTTTGAATCACAAAAAAAATCTAGGAGTGTGATAAAAAAAATTATTTCACCCACAAACGCATAATAATCATCACACCCATAGTTTTTTTTTTTTTTTTTTTTTTGGGTGATTGGAAAATGTAGTGATCCCAAATTATAATGGATGAAATTATTAAAATTTACCCAAAAAATAGAAGAGCCTCTAAGCATGTGCATGAGTGCGTGCTCAAAGGCTAGTTTATTACTAAATATCTTCTTTCAAAGAGTTGTGTTGTGTGTTGTTCTCTAGATGTTGTAGAGATGATGTATGAGAATATTATTGCGAAGAGTAATGTTCATTACATAGACTCTAATCCACATCTTTTTTCACATACACTCCAAATTCACACGATTTCAAACGGGTGTGTGCGCAAAATTTTGAAATTGTGACTCCAATCATGAATATTGTTGTTTTGGGGGTGTGTGTGCAAAACTATGTGTATTAGCTTATGTACAACAATTTTTTACTTATGTGAAACTTGTTGAAGAGAGTTCACGTAGTATTGACGCAACATGTATCTCGTTAAGGTTTTGTTTGTTTGAAAGAACGAAAAAGTGAGGGATAGAAAATAGTGAAAGAATGGAAAACTGGGAGAATAAAAAATATTTTATTTTCCACGCTCTGTGTTTAGTTAGAGATAAAAAATTGAGGGATAAAAAACTAAAATTAATCCACCTTTGTTTGTTTGGTTACATAAGTTTTTTTTTTTTTTTTTTTTCAAGATACTGTAAATAAAATTGATACACATATCTATTAGGAAATTTTAGAATACACAAATCGATACACATATAATTAATTTATAATTTTTTCTTAAAAAAATAATTTATAATGGGCTAATTTTTTTTTTTATATAAATTTCAATAGACTGTGATGACAAAGAATAAAATACATCCTCAATAAAGAAGAGAAGAATAGTGATTGACATTTCTAAAATAAAAATAAAAAAGAGTATGTAGCTCAAATTAAAGCACAACCACATCCAAAAAAAACCAAAACACGTGTTTTTTTTTCTTTTCTTTTTTTAAATATCAATATAAATCTTTTTTTTTTTTAAGAATAAATCCATCAATGAAATTATGTAATTAGTAGGTAAATCAACCATAACAAGAGAAAGATAGTTGAAAAGAACATCCTTCATCCAAACTAACAAAAGGGAAGAAAGTTTTGCTCTCCTAGCTAAGGTATGTGCTACAATATTACCTTGCCAATAAATATGAGAAAAAGAATAACTCTGTAAAAAGTTTGTTCTATATATAAGCATATACAATGATAGGGTGTAAAAATGATATATAAGTTTGGAGAGTATATCATTTGTATAAAATAATAATGTGAAATTCAAGTTTAGGAATTTTTGACCGACCAAAGTGTTGAAGGAATTGGTTCTAAAAGTTGCTATCAATTTAACTACTGGCTCGACCAATCAAGATCTTTTGATTGCTAGCTCAACACCTAGTTTGATCAATCGAGATTGCGATAAGAGTTTTCTACTAAATTTTTTAGTAATTGTTATGAACTTTTGAAAGGGTTTTGCACCTAATGGACGTTTTTTAAAACATTGTAACTCTTTATTGGTAACTATTGAAGGGTAATAACCCTTTGGGTATAAATAATGGTTCATGTTCACTTGATAACTAATCTTTTTGTCCCTCTCTAATATATATATATATATATGAATTTGTAATGAGTTGAAATATATGGATTTGTAATGAGTAATCCTATTTTTTAGGGGGGGTGGGGGGAACTCAAATTTTTTTATCCTTCTGGCCCCCCTTCTCCCGTTAATTTTTTATTATTATTTATAACTTAAATTAATTGGGTATTCATTAACTTGTTATAAACATATAGTTTTTAACAATTATCTCAACAAAAAAATTATGACCTTTGCTCCTACGTCGTTAAAAAGAAATAATAATAATAATTCATCTTGCTTACTTTGACTATGATAGCAGTGTTTCTCAAAAATTACGCCACTACAAAACACAACACTACTAGCAAATCTACAATTGAATTGTTAAGCAACTCATCTTGAGTTTATAGGTCTATTTAGGATCCGTTTATTTTGTTGAAATTGAAAATTTTTTGTTAAAAATACTGTAAATAAAGGTAAAAGTTAACTGAAATAGTACAGTAGAACCCATAAATAATACCCAAAAGTACAGTGAGGTCATAAATAATAGCAAAAATAAGCTAAATAGTAAATTAAGTCGTCAAAAAATAAGCTATCCAAATGCAACCTAAGTTGTTTCAATTTCAAGAAAATCTACTGTCCACGTGTATGGTTAAAAACCTCACACTTAGCAATGTTAATTAACATAGTAAAGGCATATCTCTTTCTCTCTCTTCTAATTTTGTTAAAGTAACTATTTTTTTCTCTACTCTCCATGTAATATGTATGTGATTCTTCTTCTTATATTCTTATTTTTTTTAATTGATAGATATTTTATAATATAACATATAATATAATAAACGAAGAGTTTGATAAAAGTATATAATATATCATATAGATAAATAAAATAATGGAAGAAATCTTTAACCAATTAGTAAATTTTTATCCTAATTATAATACTAAATCTAGGTCTATTGACAAATTAAAAACTATTAAGTTAAAAAGTACTTAACTATTGAAAATTTTTTATAAAAAAATATATTGAAATGAATTATATATAATTTTTATTTGGCCCCCCAAGCACAAATTTTCGGCTTTGCCACTGAGATAGATATATATATATATATATATATATATATCCAAAAAATATATCAATATTAACTAACATTAAAATATTTGGTTCCTCTAACTAAAGCAAAATAACCTCCTATATGATATTAAATACTTTGATTGATTGGGTTTTAAATTTTTTTTTTTTTAGAAACAAATACACACATCATATCATATCATATTATATATAATAAAAGTTGGGCTTAGACGTCGTGGTTGCACCACGTGGCTTCACCAAATTGAAGAAATTTTATTAAATTTTTAGATTTTTAAAGAACTAAAAAGAAATAGTATACTATCATGACTCTAATTTATTCTTATCATTAAATAAAATTAGATTAAAATTATTTTTTTTATTCGTTAGAATATATTTCTCAAATTAAGGGATAATATTTAACACAAAAAAATTTAATTTAGATAATATTCATCATCTAATTAACATTATTTTTTTATTTGTTAGGATATATTTCTTAAATTAGGGGATAATATTTATCATACAAAAATTTAATTTAGATAATATTTATCAGCTAAATTTTCAAAATTTTAATATTATTAAATTAATATTATTTTATTAGAATATCAAGCTACAAAACTTGATTATTAAGGGATAAGCACAATCCAAATTCTTCAAGAGGTGATTAATATAAATCTATCCCAAGAAACAGTATATATCTCCAATAATTTGATAATCTCTATCTATCCCAAAAAACAGTATATGTCTCTATTAATTTGATAATTTCTATACTGATGACATTTAATATATATATATATATATATATCAAAATTCCTTATATCTATCAACTTCGTTCTCTTCCTCTCGTTAAATTTTTTTTTTTAATTTTTAATTTTTTATATGTTACGTTATGTTGAATCAACTCTTCTCTTTTTTTCTTTTTTTTTAATTCTATTCATATGACCTTTTTTTAATTCCAATTTTTATGGGATAAAAACAAACACATTGATTAGATATCTTTAATTTCAATAAGATTTAAATGAATTATATTTCAAATGGAACTCTACCAATATATATAAACCCTATATATCCTTTTTGGAGTGAAGCTTATTTCAATATGTGAATGCCTAAATCCCATGACAATGCAGGTATGCATTTTTTTTTTTTTTTCATTTTGTTTATTTTCTTTAGTGTTATTATTGGTTTCTTATCTTCATGTGATTTTAATTAATGAATTCAAAATATTCGAAAACATTTTCAAGTTTCTAAAGGCTCCTTCTTTGTTTTTGTATTTTGTTTTTATTAAATTGATTAGGTTTTGTGTATTGGTTGTCTTTTGTTTAAATTAATTTTCTTAGCTTTGATCTAATTTATATTCTTAGGGTTAGGGTCTTAGAATTAATGATTAAATATGGTTTGAATTAATAGATTAATTTTAACAATTATCAAGATTATATTAATTTTCGATTTATCAATTGTTTAGTACCTTTTTTTTAAATAATTATCAATTTAAAATTCAATTTGGAATTATCAATTTAACTTAGTTTTAGGAAGAAATATTACCCCTTATTTTAGTGAGATAATTATTAACACTTGATAATTTTTTTTCTTTTATCTTTAATGAATCTATTAAAATATATAATTATTTATATATTTATTTTATAAGTTTTTTCATAAAACCATGCAACGCACGAGCCTAAAACTAGTAAAAGGAAGTGAGAAAGAAATTTTAATACAAAAATACACCACAAACCATCAAACTCCACTAAAAATTCATGACAACTTAAAAAAAGAAAAGTAAAGCAGGATATACTACATCCCAAAAGTAACTAATAATTATTTGTTAGAATTTTGGATTTCCAAAATACAGACGACGTCATTGCTTTGGTCATATAATTATCACTGTAGCATTACTGACTGAGTGGGTGTTAACTGTTGGGATTCGGATCCTCTCCATTTCCCTTTGAAATGGAGAGGGTCCAGTTCACGGTAAGGATTTTTTTTAAAAATCATCCACGCTCAAAAACGTGCCACGTCATAACTTAACCCACTTAACCCAAACCACACTTAACTACACTTCTCTTTAAACTTTTCTTCAAAAAAATATTAATATTCAACTGTTAGTCTTTTATCTTGTTCTAAAAAGGAGTGGTTTTTTTATCCCCCTGCTTTAGTAGTGTTTTCACTTTTCTATTACATTAGTTTATGACCTACATCCAAATGGGAGCCATTAATCATCCAATTGTGCTGCTCAGGTATAGCTAATCAGAAGAATTTGCATTCTTTGGGGATTCGAAGTGATTCGAAGACTGGTCCATGGCCAACCAAACAGTATGCAGAAAATATAATCGAAAATTCAAAAGATTAGGTAGAAGATCGAAAATAAATTACATTATTTTTCCAACAGTCTGAATGACATTTTAAATTGAATTTGATATATATAAAAAAAATTCATAATTATTATCCTCAATTATTTAAATTGTTTCAAATTATCTACCAATCTAGACAAAGCGTTAAATTGCACACAAACTCTTTTCTGGGACTGAGCACCAAAAGATCCTTTATGTTAACATCATGTGATATTTTAGTGAAAAATATTTTTTAAAATAATCTTACAAACGGAAAACATTATCATTAAGTTGTATTTAACTATTAGAATTTTTTAACACAGTAAACAGGAGGTTAAAAAACACACACACACACACACGCCTACTTATAATATAACGGTATAATACAAGTTTTCTATAATTAAACACATAAAACACGTATTCTCCACCAAATAAATAAAAGCAGTAAAGAAGATTTGTATCGCTACCGAATGAGACAAAGTTGGTATTTGCAACTGAAGATGGTGATTCTTTTACCTACCCATCTTATCTAGCTGACACAAGCAAACAAAAAAAGCAAAGTCACATAAAAAAGTAAGAAATGTCATTCAAAGGTGTTGGAACCAAGACAAGGTTTGGAAACAAAAGTTTAAAAGTTAAGGGCTGATTGATATATATGTTTAAAAATTGAAAATTGTTGTTTAAAAATATTTGTGAAAATATGTGTAGGTAAAAAAATGTGTTGAAATGTGTAAAATACTGTTTAAAAACTAAAAATGAGTGTTTGAAAACACAAACCAAATGGCCCTAAAGCTTGATAAAAGAAAAAGAAGAAGAAGAAGCAGCAGCACTAGCAGATCACAAATAAGACAATCTACAGTTAACGAAGTGACATCAGTAGTGGTCAACCAAGAAGACATAGTAAAGGCCGACCAAGAAGAAATAACCACGGTCAACGAACAAGACATAGCAGTGACAGACGAGAGAGAATACAATGAGGTGAGATGAGTACCGATCCGGTTTACATTTACGGGCCGTAAATACCCAAAACAGTCGGAAAAGGCCGGTACATGCCTAAATAGGTAGGAGTAAAATCCGGTATGATATGGAGGGTTAACTGTACAATTTTGGTGACTAGTATGCTATTTTTTGACATTTATATTTATAGATGGTATTCTATTCAAATAAAAGTTATGATTATTTTTAGAATTTCTTAAATATATTTATATATTATCGGGTATGGGGGCAAAATGATAAGGTTCTTTAAAATTTTTCAAATTATTTAGTATAATTCCAAAAAAAAAAAAAAGATTCTTTAATTTTTTTTTTTAAATTTTGGAGGTGCAAAGGCCCCCTTCGTTTCTCATGTAACTCCACCACTGTTCGAACCTTAAGTACATTAATTTAGTATAGTGAAAAAAATGTAGGCGCAGATTTACTTACTTAAAGTTAGTTTGTGAAATAAAGTATTTTATTTTTTGTCACAATTTGAACCAAATTAAACCAAGTCTTTTGTATTTTGAGCCAATGTAAGCTAAACTAACGTAGGCTTAACCCATTGACACAATTTAGGCATGACTTGGCTCCTCTTAGGAAAAAATTTTGCCTCTGCCATTGCGCACACCTCTCCTTCCAATTAAGGAACAACGGGGATCCCCACCTTTGAATGTTGGTAACTTCATGGATCATCAACTTTAATACCTGATAAGGGTAAAATTGTGAATGTGAATACTCATGGATATAGTATCATGAAGCGACGTTCAAAATAGACCCGTCGGCCTCACTTGTTATAAAATGGCAGTCAAACAACTTTAGGACATCTACAGCTTTAGGAAGACGGGGTTAACTTGTCATAAATGGAAAGCTGACACTACTAAGCTGAAGGAAATAGGCGACAGACATAACAAGGTTGTCAGCTTCACTCATGAGAGACAACCTTGTTGTAAAATCTATAGCTCCATACCTGACGGCTGCATCTTGGGCACAGTAAACTGAAGACAGTAAGCTGAAGATAGTAAGCTGAAGACAGTAAGTTGAAAATAGTAAGTTTGAGTAAACTGAAGACAGTAAGCTGAAGACAATAAGCTGAAGATAGTAAGCTAAAGAGTAAGTTGAAAATAGTAAGCTGAAGACAGTAAGCATAAGAGGAAGCTGATGAAAACAAGCTAAAGAGGGTAAGCAAACCTTCGTCGGGATCCATTAGTAAGTGACAATGTTAGGGAATCCACGAAACTCACCGCATAGCCGACAAGTTGACCTTAGGCAATGAAGATGGGTAGCCAACGCTAATAAAGCTGAAGGGAGTATGCGAAACTGACGACCCTAACGTGGTTTGTCTTGATCACCATGCATGAGTATATAAGGAAATGTCTTGTATCCCATGCTTAGTGTTAGTCTCCTACAAGGAAAGGATTTCGCAATATACGCTCATGAGGATTCTTATAAGGAAAAGACTTCTAACTCAAGGAAGAGAGGTTAACCATCTACTACTATAAAAAGCCTCAATGCCCTCACAAACCAAAATACGCATAATTGACCCTGCTCTAACACTTTTAGAGTTGTGAGAAGTTTTAACTTGACATTCGGAGGGTATTTGGCCAGTACCACACCGGTACTCCTCTTAAGGTCTTCAACTTTTGTGTTGTGCAGGTGCTGTTTCGAGCGTGCGAGAACTGTGTGGCTCACTGGTGATTTTTTCGGCATCATCAATACCTATGCTATGAATCTTTAAATGTTATGTTTTGATTTTTATTTTTAAAGTAATAATGAAAGTGTTGTGTAGTCAAATTGGGGATGACTAGAAGAGAATGAGAGTTTTTGGGATAAATTCCGCTTAGCTTTTCATTCATTCATCTCAGTACATAAATATCAAAGGATAAGCTAAGGGTCTGAACCAATCCTAAAAGAAGAAACTATTCTTCTTTAAATACAATTAAAATTAACATACTGCATGCTCAATTGGTGTTGCTGTCTCTTGTTGCTATTTTTCATCCAATTAGCTACTAAATTTATTTTAAAATTTCAGATTTATCTTCATCCGTGACTATAAAAAAGAAAAGGAAAAAAAAGAAGAAGAAAAAAAAAAAGCCCTCAAATAAACATATTGTGGTATTTGATTTATAGGGGGAATCTTTGTAAAATTAATTGGCTCTTTTGGATAGAAATAATGAATTTTTAGTTTAAATAACTTGAATAGACAATGAAATAGCAATTTTTTTAATAATAAAATTTAGACTAAAGTACACTTTTACCACTTAAAGTTTAAGATTGTTTTCATTTTTTTCCATTTATGTTTATTAATAAATAAATTTGAAAAAAAATTAAATGTAATAAGTCATTCATCATGTGTTGAGTTTGCCCTTGGCTTGGGTTTCAAAGAGTTAATTTTTGAAGGAGATAACGTCACCGTTATGTGTAACATCACTGATTTTGGGACTTTCTCTTCTCGTTTGGCCCATATTTTCTTGGACATTCATTCCTCCCTGGCTGGTCTTTCTTCAATTTCTCTCTCTTTTATTCATAGAGAGGGTAATTATGTAGCTCACTCCTCAGCTAGGTTTTCTAGGCATATATCTAATGATGTTATCTGGATTAACGACTCTCCTCCTCCAACTTAAGAATCTTTGTACTTTAATTTAGTGCATATTGCTTCTTAAATAAAGTATAAGTTTGTTTTCAAAAAAAAAAAAAGAGTACATAATAATAATTGTCAAAATATCCAACAGTCGACTTACACAACGAAATATTTGTATGCTCAAACGGCATACGGGTATAGAGTGATACAAAATTTAGCACACGTACACAACAAAGTGTCTTTCTTATTCACGATACATATAATACATGCCCTTTAGATTTAAAGCTTAGAAAACACACAGCAGTGTCTTACAAGTTCAAAGTTCCAAGCCTTGCAGTTTCCTCAGTTGCCCAACCAACTCATAAACCTTCTTCTCATCTTGAAGAGTCTTGGCAACCATCTCCTTATGCAGGCACCTCTTAGCCCATGCAATAATCTTGGGGCACTCTGCCTCTAAGTTGAATTCTCCAAAGGTCTCAATTGCATAGAACCAGCTGTAGAAGGGGATAAGAGAAAGGTCCACAAACCCAAATGTTTCTCCCCCAAAGTAAGGCTTGTCACCAAGTTCCCCTTCCAATATCTTAAAAGTTTCAAAGTAATCCTTCTTTGCAGCCTCCCGCTCTTCTCCTTTTGTTGAGGTCCACACCCTCTTTGAAACTTCATAAACCTGCATTTCCCACACACATTGTATCACAACTTTTCACAAATTATATGACATGATGAAAAATGATGGTAATGAATCTCAAAGAAGCCAAGAGTAGATGTAAAAGACTGAATATTAGTTGTCTGTTAAATTTCTTAATTCTTTCTGAGAATCTGGGAAGAAAGACTCAAATGAGAAACATGGGCTGAGACGATTGATTGAAGCAAATTAATTCAAATATATATAATCCTTGATAAATCAAAGGTTGACTTTGATACCATTTGTTGCGGTAATGACTTACATAGCCTAGATCTATCTATTGAATACCAATACAAAACTCAACACACAGGCGCGCAACACATCAACAGTATTCAATATATCGAGTTCAGACATGACAGAGGTATAACTATTACAATAACAAAGTTTGGTCAAATATGTACCAAGAATCATGTCTAATTGAATTTATCAAATATCATTGCCTTGACAAGACTTACAAAATTTTAAATTCTAATAGGATCTAAACATTACAAACATAATAGTTTTTTCGATTAGCGATGTTACAAACAAACACACTCAAAATTATTTTCAAATTTTTTGTATCGAATTACTCTCTCTTTTTAGATAAATCTAGCGAATCTGACCTAGTAATCCTAATCTATATATTTATATTTTTCACCTGATACTTACCCAAAACACATGCTAGAAAAAACAAAAAACACACAAAATCATAAAACCAAACAAAACAAAACAATACAAAAGGAAGGAGAATCAAGAGAAATTACACAAAAAGTATGTACCTTCTTATCAACAAAATCAGCCCAGAACTTGGCATGAGCTCTCTGGTAAGGATCAGAGGGCAGCAGTGGAGACTTGTCCTTCCAGACCTCATCTATGTACTGAACAATGATGAGGGACTCACACACAGGTTTCCCGTTGTGGATGAGAACTGGGACCTTCTTATGAATGGGGTTCGTCTCCAAAAGCTGAGGGCCCTTGTTAAACACGTCCTGCTCCTTGTACTCATACTTGATACCCTTCTCGGCCAGGGCAATCCTAACCCTCATTCCAAACATGCTGGCCCAGAAATCAAGCAGAACCACCTCGTCTGCCATTGTTACAGAACTTAAGATAAATTGAAGCAAAGAGAAAAAGGAAAGTGAGATTAAATGCAAGGACACTTACAAGAAAATAATAATTTATAGTCAATTTCCCATGGAGTCGGTCAGGCTTATCTTAATAATTAATTAATAAATAAGTAAGTGTGATCGGTACGCCTCGTTCGTAACGTTGATGTGTTATATTTATGAGCCAGGTAAACGAATGCCTTCAGCCAAATGTTTAATAAATTATAGGGTAAGATATCATTTTCGTTTCTAAATTATCACATAAGTTCGTTTTTCGTTCCTAAATCTTCAAAAGTTTTATTTTCATTCCTAAACTATCACAAAAATTTGTTTTTCGTCCCTAAACTTTCAAAAATTCTATTTTCGTCCTTAAACTTTTCCAAATGTATTGATTTTCGTCCCTCCTATATCAGTACTTCGTCAACCCACGTCATGACTCCGTCAGACGGAAATACGAAAATCAATACATTTGGAAAAGTTTAGCGACGAAAATAAAACTTTTGTGATAGTTTAGGGACAAAAATAGAACTTTTGAAAGTTTAGAAACGAAAAATGAACTTTTGTGATAGTTTAGGGACGAAAATGATATTTTACCCTAAATTATATAATAAGAAAATTTTGACGCTATTTTTATGAAAATTATAAAAAAATTGATAATAAAATTTATTATTTTATATTTTTTTATAAAATATTTATTTTTTTTAGAGAGAGAGTTTTAACTTATGGTGTCCGCTTCTGATCATAACTCTTCATTATCAGACCAAGACATTAATCAATTTTTTATATAAGCGGGGATTGAACTCCAGATCTTTTATACAACCATCAAAAACTTTACTAGTTGAGCTAACTGGAACCCACAAATAACTCTTAAATTAATGCTCAAAGTATATTAATTAACCTTTCTCTACATTTATTTATTACGTATTTTTTAAACAGATAAACCTGGATTTGATACCAAGACGTGTCCCTCCATGACGATAATGGCTAATTACTCTTTTCCAAATGATCATTGGTCTCTTCTCCAAATAAAAAATAACAAAATGATCATTGGTCTCTTTTTTATATAATAAAAATGATCACTGGTCTAGGAGCTAGGTGGGATATACATATATATATTAAGGGATTGAACTAACCAAAGCCCGGGATTACATTTAAATATTACTAAGTTTAGCAGGGATGTAACAAAAAATTGTCTTTAGGAGGTCAACACATGGGGAAAAACAAAATTAATCATTAAAGAATAAGGAAATATAGTAAATTCAAAAGAATCCTAACTAAATTAAGACATAAAAAATGAAGCTAGTTTTCCTTTTTATATTAATAAAATAGAATATAAATGAAAGCTCTATATGTGTGTAAAACACCCTTTAACGTTTATACCCCAAATTACAAATTATCAATTTAAGCTTATTATCAAACAATTAATGTGCGGAACATGAATATAAGCCAATCACGGAATTGATAAATAATCTAAGCCAATTATAATCACATCTACAGCAGAAAATAAAAGGCAAAGATAAGGGAAGAGAGATGCAAACACAAGGACAACACGCGATGTGTTATCGAAGAGGAAACCGAAGCTCTCGAATTAAAACCTCTCCGCCGCCCTCCAAGCGGTCAATAATCCACTAGAAAATGTAGTTGGGATATATGAACAGCAATAGACCCTCCAAGCCTAATCTACCCAGGTACCTAAGCCCTCCAAACTTCCTGCTCCAACGAGGTTGCACCGAACCTTTTTCTTCTCTAACTTACCGGATTCTGCTATAACCCATAGCATAAACCAATAACCATTGGTTCCTTCCAAATTGCTTCCCTTAGCACCAAAGAATCTTCTCACAGACGTGGGTGTGATGAGAAGAGGATTTGGTCAAAAACCTCTCAAGGATGTATCAATGGAGAGGAAGAGAGTAGAGGATTTGAAGAGTCTCTTAGTAAAGATTGGGGATGAGACAATCTTGTTTTTCTCTAGGGTTTCTCTCTCAAAATTCTCTTTGAAAGCTCTCTACATTTCGTGGGTATAAGAGTCTATATATAGTGGTGTGTGTTTGGAATATGAAGAGACAGTTTTTTCTAAACAGGGTAAGTTGGCGGCTTGGCCTCGCGACTGGTCTAAACCGCGAGTTCAAGTCGCGAGCTAACAGCTTGGCCAGCCTGGGACTTTTGTCCTTTAGTGCGACAGCTGGCGTGACCCTTCACCTCCCCGCATGCTTCTCACTTGTGCTGCAGTTAGCGGCTTGCAAGTCGTGAGTCAGACGCGAGTCCCTGCTTCTTTGCACATTGTTGAGCAATTCTTCACACTCTCTCACACACTACCCTTACATGAATCCCACCTAAGTACAGGGTTACTAAATGCTAAATTACAAGCAAACTGGTATGGAATAAAGCCAACAAGATTGTTAATAAAATTCAACCTTACAATAAACAATGGTTAAAATACAAAATAAAAGGCACAATAAATTATTTTTAAAAAAAATATACATTTTGCAGGTGTATTTTATTACAAAATAAATAAACACGTTCACAATTTTGTCGTTACAAAATTTATTATAAAATATTATATCCCACTAACTCAAATTGCTGTTACAATAATTTGAAATTATTGAATAGTAGATAGCCTCAACCAAACATTCTCTATGCGTTGTGCAACCAACAAGCTGAAGCACTGGACATTGATTTTAGGAATCCTCGAAACAAGTCTCGATTGTAGGAATAGAAACAAGAAACAAGTCTTGATTGCAGGAATACTCGATGCCGCTAGACAAAATTGCTACTTATGCAAAAGACTATGTCCAAAAAATCTGAAGAGTCTAGAATGTAGTCATCCAGGGACATAGAGGGGAGTTAGAAAAAATATGGAGTCCTCCACCACTGAATTCTTACAAAACCAACTTTGATGGGGCTATGTTCAATGAGTCGAGTGAAACAGGAATTGGTGTTGTTATCAGGAACTGTAAGGGAAAAGTCATGGCGGCACTTTCAGAAAAAATTCAAAAACCACAATCTGTTGTGGCATTAGAGATGTTAGCTGCCAGAAGGGCAACCCTCTTTACCCGTGAATGTGGCATCCAATAATCCTCTTTTGAGGGAGATTCTGAGTTCGTGATAAATTCTCTAAGACATGGAGAGCTGCTACATTCCTCTGTTGGTCATCTTTTAAAAGACACATTGTCTTATGCAAGCTCTCTTCAGAGTTTTTCTTTCTCTTATGTAAATAGACAAGACAATTCCATTGCTCATGCCTTAACCCAAAAAACAAGGCTATCTTTTCCTATTGTAGTCTGGATAGAGTCTGTTTCTCCAAACATAAACTTTTTTGTTTTGTCGGATTTTTCGTCCTTTGAGTAATAAAGTTTACACGTATTCCTTCTCCAAAAAAAATATATATATATATATATATATATATAAACAAAAACAAGCTGAAGCACTGGAGCATCTCTTACCAGATTTCCTTTTCTTAATCATTTGCTGGAGTCACTCAGATTGGCCAATCAATCTAAGCATGCTGAGAATTTTATCTACTAGTGAGCTGATCAAGAACATAATTTCCCCCACCAAATACTTAAACTTAAGTGAAGAAGATAGTCCCAACTTCACCTTAGTTGCAGCCACATTAATTGTTTGACAAAATTTAATATATATATATATATATTTTTTTTTTTTTTCTTAATTGATTTTTTTTTTTTTTTTTTTTTTTTAATGAAACTGGATGGAAGGCCTAAATTAAATTAAATTGAAACTTAAAATTAGATGACTAAAATGAATTTCAAACTTAGAGAATGCAATTTGCATTTTAGCCTTAAGTTTAAGAAAAGCAACATTATCACAAACACTTTCAAGACAAATTATAACTGATAAGTTGTTAGTAGTTCTAATTTAAATTTACCACAAAAATTACTTTTTTGTCCACCAAAAATAGCCCGTAACAACTATTACTTAGGATTTGTTGTAATAATGTTATGAACATAGCATTTCTCTAAAGTAAAAAGCCCCACTGTAGTTTCAGAATTTCGTCCCATAGCCCTTTGCAATGTCATATATAAACTAGCTTCTAAGGTTATTGCAAATAGACTTAAAAAAGTCCTACCACATTTGATTTCTGAGTCACAAAGTGCGTTTCAATCCAATAAGGCTATTTCAGATAATATTCTGGTGGCTTTTGAACTATTACATCATATGAAGACACAAAAATCAAAGAAAGCAGATTTCATGACCTTGAAGTTAGACATGAGTAAAGCATATGATAGAGCGGAGTGGCGATTTTTGACTGAAATCATGAAAAAAATGGGTTTTTGTGATGCTTGGGTGACTCTCATTTCTGAATGTATCCGCACGGTGTCCTATTCAATCTTAGTTAATGGGGAACCCAAAGGCGAAATCTCTCCTACTAGGGGAATCCGTCAGGGGGACCCATTATCACCATATCTTTTTCTATTGTGCTCGGAGGGGTTGAATAGAATGATCCAACAAGCTGCAAGGGATAATATTATTCAGGGTTTTTCCTTATGTAAAGACGGCCCAAAGATTACTAATCTTTTTTTTGCAGATGATACTTTGTTGTTTTGCCGAGCAAGGATGGAGGATTTGCAAGCCATACAACACATCCTATCACTATATGAAGGCGCATCTGGTCAACAAATAAACCGGGAGAAGACAACCCTTTTCTTTAGCAAAGCAGTGTCCGAAGAAAAGAAGGGAGAAATTCTAAGTTTCTTAGGGGTTCCAGAAATCAAAGAGTATGAAAAATACCTCTGTTGTTGGGAAAAATAAAAAGGCGAGTCTTAGTTATATCAAGGAGAGGGTGTGGGCAAAGCTTCAAGGTTGGAAAGAAAAGCTCCTATCCCAAGCAGGGAGAGAGATTTTGCTCAAGGCAGTGGTACAAGCCATCCCTACATTTGCAATGAGTTGCTTCAAGTTGCCGGTGGGTTTGTGCAAGGACATTGAAATGCAAATCAGAAAATTCTAGTGGGGTGAACGTGGTGGCCAAAGAAAAATTCATTGGAAGAGTTGGGAAGTCTTATGTAAACCAAAAGAGGAGGGAGGTATGGGTTTCAAAGATTTGGTTAGATTCAATGAGGCTATGCTTGCCAAACAAATATGGAGGCTACAAACAGATAAGAACTCTCTTCTTTTCAAGGTTTTCAGCACAAAATATTTCCCAACAGGTTCGGTAATGGAGGCAAAAAGTAAGAAAGGTTCCTTTGCTTGGCAGAGTATACTTAAGGCAAGGCATGTCATTGAAAAGGGGATGCTATGGAGGGTTGGAGATGGGTTGCAGATTCGAGTATTCAAGGATAGTTGGATTCCGGGTAATTTTCCAATCAAGGCAATACCACGCACACAGGATTGTGAAGATGATTCCACAGTTAGTTCACTCATAGACCAAACAACAATGGAATGGGATGGACAAATGATTGATCAGAAAATTCCTCCCTATTTGGCTCGAAAAATCAAGGCTATTCCTCTTTGCAAAACGCCTCAGGTAGATTGTATTGTATGGCCACAGAGTTGGGACGGAAACTATTTGGTTAAGACCGGGTATCAGCTACTAGGTGAGCTGGAAAACAAGGAGGCTGCTTCGGGGTCAAATAATGCTGATTTGAAGACTTTTTGGAAAGGGATATGGAGCTTGCGAATCCCCAACAAGATAAAACAATTTGGCTGGAGAGCGTGCACTAAATCACTCCCAACGTTGGCAAACTTGTACCGGCGAAAAGTGGTAGGGTCACCGTTTTGCAGCAGCTGTGACAGAGCTTGTGAAACAGCCCTTCACGCTCTATGGGACTGTGATAAAGTGCTGGGCTGCTGGGGTCACGGGTTCAAGAAATTAAGAAGTCAAGTTCTTGGTACAGGTTTTTTTGCGGACTTGGTGTTCTCGGCGAGATAGCATGAAGAAAATATGGAGTTGTTCATGGTAGTTGCATGGTTTATATGGAACAGACACAACAAACAGCACTTCAACAAGCAGTACATGCCACCTGAAAAGATCCTGGACGCGGCATCTACAATGCTCATAGAGTTCCACGGGAATCCAGATGGCAAACCCGTGAGAAACATGGCTCAGACACAATGATGGGTACCTCCAACTGAACGAATGTATAAGGTAAACTATGATGGTGCTTATTTCGTGGATGAAGAGAAAGCAGGGATTGGTGTTGTGGTGCGGAATGAGCTGGGTCAAGTTATGGGCTCACTAGCAAAAAAATTGACATGCCATCAACTATGGTAGTGCTTGAGGCACTGGCAGCAAGGAGAGCGATGTTATTCATTGAGGAGTTGGGACTGGGACAAAATTGCTAAATGCCCTTTTTGGGCAAATTAAGCAGCGTTTTGCTATATTTTTCAAACTAATTAGGGAAATGCCCTTCTTTTAAAAATCGATTTTCTCAAAATCGAGTTAGGCCCTATAGCAGCGTTTTTAAGGAACCTATAGTGACGTTTTCAGGACCTATAGTGGCGTTTTGTAACTCGATTTATATGAAATCGAGTTATAGGTAAAAAAAATTAAAAAAATTGTCTGTAACTCGATTTAATGGAAGTCGAGTTACAAAACGTCACTATAGGTTCTGAAAACGTCACTATAAGTCCTTAAAAACGCTGCTATAGGGCTCTATAATTTTTTTATTTTTATAACTCGATTTTGAGAAAATCGAGTTTCTAAAGAGGGGTATTTCCCTAATTAGTTTGAAAAATAGGACAAAATGCTGCTTAGTTTGCCCAAAAAGGGCATTTAGCAAATTTGTCCGTTGGGACTGAGACATGCGGTATTTGAAGGAGACTCGGAACTTGTTGTAAAAGCATTAGTGGGTCACTATCCAGACTGATCTAGTATTGGTCATATTATAAAAGACTATAAGTCTTTAAGGGGTTTATTCCAAACTTGTTCTTTCTCTCATGTTAGGCGGCAAGGCAACGGAGTTGCTCATGCTTTAGATAGGAGAGCTAGACAATCTTTTCCTTTAACTGTTTGGATGGAATCTGTTCCACCAGACATTACGTATCTAGTTTATGTTGATGTAACATCATAAATTATCCTTACATTAATAAAGTGGATTCTTTTTTCTAAAAAAAAAAAAAAAAGTCAATCCTACTCCAAGGTGCAATTTGCAATCCTTATTAAAATTTTGTGGTCAATGAAAGTTCTAGTAGATTAGGATACAAATTTCAAAAGCTTTCATAGATTATGGTAGATCTATACAATTAACCCTAAATCAAATTATGGATCACACATACACACATACATACACACGCAATTCCAATTAAATTATAGATCTAATGTCATTTTTTGAAGTCCAAGTACACACACATACACACGCAATTCCAATTAAATGCAAAAAAGTCTCCTCAAAACACTCCTACATTAAAAGTACATTACATTTAAAACCTTTTAACATTAAATTTTTATTTTATTTTTTACCATTGGATGTACACAGCCAACACTTTAAATTACTCTTATAACTTTTGTACCAATTTGGGAAACAAAGAAAAATGTTTCGAACCAAAAATATGGACAAAAGCTTTGTGATGTGTGGAAAAGGTGTTAAGCATCTCATAACATCCATTGTAGGATGTTACCTTATTTTGATTCAATCCTAATCATACACTATTTTGGAAAAAAATTTGGATACTTAGCAGTTTTTTAGAAAAAATGAAAAAAAAAAAAAAATTTGCAAATCACATTTTGAAAATAACTGTACATTCTTTTACTGCTCATAAAAGTAAATGGAATTTGAAATAAATACAACTAACCTCCCTTCTCTATAAGTACTTGCATGTAATCCATGCAAACGTATGAATGTATTTAAAATTAAATACAATTTTTATTATAAAAATATAAATAATTAGTCAAATTATTAAAAAAATAGCATTTAACACATGCATACTTATGGATACATTTAAAATTGAACACAATTTCTATCATAAGAATATGAATAATTAGTCAAATTATTTTTTTTTAAAGTAAACGTAATTAATCACATATTAAAATTCTTACCCAAATTTAATACTATTTATGATCATTCTTTTTTTCTAATTCTTAATAAGATGGAATGTGTCATGATCTTTGTTGTTGTTGTGTGCTGATTTTTATTGAGTATATGTGATTAGTTTTTTTTTTTTTTTAAAATTATAGTTCATTAATATTAGATTCTTAGTATTTTGCACTCATTAACTCGCTTGGTACAAAGATTAAAAACTTAAGTGGATAATTATGATGTAGTCCTCACATATTTGTCTAAAATCTTTTATCCCTTAAATTAAGAAGCTTATATTTATCACAAAAATAATTTACACACTTCAAATTTGAAACTTATCATTAAAAAAAAAAAAAAAAAAAAACATTATGAGCTCTATTCTCTTATCATTACTCAAAAAAAAAAAAAAAAGTAATCTATAGATTCTACACGTTGCTTTTTGTAAATATATTTTTATTTTAAATCCCAAATATAGAAATGGTCTTCTAAACAATTATTTTTTTGTTTTTCATTTTTTGAAAATTGATCTTAAAAATGGGAGCCAAACACATATAATATAAAAATTATAATCTAAAAACTAGTTTCAAGTTCAATTTTGAAAATTGTTTTTATACTATTTTGAAAACAAAAACAAAAATCCTCCTACCAATCAAGCTCTTAGTATTTTGCACTCATTAACTCACTTGGCACAAAAATAAAAAATAAAAACTTAAGGAGATAATTATGGTGTGGTCTCCACATAAATTTATACACATAGCGCAAAATTAGATTCTAATTTTAAATTCTAGTTGAACTTTTTCTAAGTTTTACCTATATACATATATATATATAGATTAGCAAGCTAAAGTTCCAATTTAATCTTTAAGATATTATTCTCATGCTAAAGACAACAAGAACCACAATGGTTAGATTAGATTTGAGGGGAGAATTTGTTGGCTTGATTTGGAGTCCATAAACTCAATTAATTTAAGTCATGGACAAAGCATACTTCTTTTTTTCTTTTCTTTTTTTAAGTTTTGGAAGTCACTTGAGTAACGTTTCATCATATAGCATTCAAAGGATTTTTTTTAGGAGTAGGGACAATTTCCCCTTCTCACCCCTTCTAAGAATGGTTTGTATTTTTTTCTTTTTTTCTTTTATTTGCTTTAATTGATTTTGATGACCTAATGGTCCAAAACTACAAATCTACTCTATTCCAAAAGTAGCTCACAATTATTGGCAAGGACTTTTGAGTAACTCAATTCCAAAGAGCACCAAATAATCAATATTCGTTAGGATTTCTGCATCCTTCGGATATCCGGACGATGTCATTGCTTTAGCTTGTAAATTATCAATTTAGCATTGCTGGGTGTGTATTGATTCTTTGACTGTTTTTGGGTTTTCTTAGTTTGATGTTTTCCTTTTTCTTGTTTGGTTTTGAATGCTTTTTAGTATAGCTTTTACATTACTTTATGAATATATCAAAATAGGACTAATTTTGAGTCATCCGATTGGGTTTTGAGTAGCTAATCAGGAGTATTTGCAGTCTGCGCTTGAAAGTGATTTCAAGTTATGCATGGATGCGTTGGTGAAGACTGGTTCAAGGCTAAGCCTGCAGGTAAATTATATAATCGAGAATACAAAATAAATAAACTATTTCCAATTATCTTTTTAGAAAGCTAAAAAGATTTTTAAATATTGGATTGCCATTGTAAATTAAATCCTATATTTAAAAATCTTTCATTAAAATCATCAATTTTTTTTTTTTGGGGGGGAAGGGAGGGGGGGGGGGGGGGGGAGGAAAATCATCAATTATTTACATTGTTTTTTCAACAGCTTTAGTTCAATTGGTACCTTCTCATATCCATATCTATACTATTTATAAGAGAATTTCTCTTTTTGGACTGGATTTTTATGTGGTTCAAAAATACCCTTAAAGCTTACGTCTAATAAAGATAAAATTTGAGAACAACCTGGTAAAAATATATCTCTAACTCCACGTAAAATGCCTACAAAATAGGATGTTCTCTTACTAATCCATGTCTTCAAAATAATCTTACCCAAAAATTAAAATTAAAAAAAAAAAAATTCTCAGTCCACTTTGATATTTCTCTCAAGAACACCACGTTCCAAATCTATATATATATATATACCCTTTATCAAGACTCGCCAGTTTCTTTTTTTTATATATTTATTTTTTGAAATTTCGGCTTCCTTAATTCCTAATCTCACGTATACTAGACCAAAAAAAGAAAAGTCTCATCACACGTGCAAAGCGTGTGTAATCCAAAGTCTTAACATTCCCAAAGTCACATCAAGGATTCAAAATAATAACATATCAACATAACAAATAAACTTTAAAATGGTATGTATGGTCTCAAGATTTACAAGAATATATGAGACCCAAATCAAAAAGGCAAACAACATTCATTCTCAATAAAAATATAGATACAAACATTAAGCAATACAAGACATAAGAACAACTACCTTTGTGGTTGTCTAGGAGAGTACACAGTTGATGGAAGGTGAAGAATTGAAGGGATAAAAAAAATAAAAATAAAAATAAAAAGGCTTCAAAAAGGTTAAGGAAGAAAAAGACAAAACAACATGAAAGAAGGAGCGAGAGGAAGTGGTTGAAGGTGAAGGTGAAGGCTAAATACGGAGTGCATGTAGTATACGGTTGAAGTGATTTTATGGTTTCAATGTTGAATTTTTATATTTTGTATAAGGAATTAATTATTGATTAGCTGTAAAAATTGATTAGGTGAATTAATTAACTTTACATACAGAATATACGATTGATCAATTTGAACTAATATATATTTTTTATTTATGTATAATTAAGCAGGTGGGTAGCGAGTTGGCAATGTTTCAATCCGTTATCCAACCCAATCCGCTATTTTGGGCGCCTAACCCGCCCAACCCAAATTGCCTAACTTAATGGCCCACACAAGCCAGGCGGGTTGGCGAGTCAAGCAGATATTCTACACACCTTACAGTGTCAATTTGGTACATTAACTTTCAGTGTTGTGTCAATTTAGTCACTACCATTATCTCTTGGATGAAAATAGCTGACGTGACAAACGACCAAAATAAAAAATTAGTTTCCGTTGGTGTGGCAATAAACTAATTTTTTATTTTGGCTATTTGCCATATCAGCTATTTTTATAAAAAAAAGATAACAATAGTGACTAAATTGACATGACACTGAAAGGTTAGAGACCAAATTGACACATTTGAAAGAGTATTGACCAAATTGAAATATAATCTAAAAGATTAGAACTTAATACGTAATTTACCCAAATTTTTATTAACGAAAATTATGAATGGATTTAAATTTTATTGACATGTGAATTTCAAATAATTTAATTTAAGCAATCATTTCAAATCCATAAGATTACATGTGTTTTCATTTTAGCAACATTTTAAAATTCAAATAATTGTGGTTTTTTTTTTTATTTTTTTTTTTATTTTTAATCCATCAACTTTAAATACTCAAATCTAAATGCAAGCTATATGAATTTCCATTGCTTTTTGTTGATAATAACGCATTGAGTGGGTAAGTTGAAATGATTTTAAAAGTTGAAGATTTTAACTGAAACTTTCTAAAATTTTAGAGTATAATTTGAAATTGCCCTAATTATAGGAGAAATTATGAAATTAGATTCTGCAACTAAGGTTCAGTTTGGGAGGAGGGAATGAAATGGAATTGAAAGGAATAAAAAGAATAATTTTAGAATATTATTCCCTTCTTTTGTTTGGGAGTTTTAATGGAGGAAATGGAAAGTCTATTCCCTTGTTTGGGAGTTTAAGTGGGAGGGAATGAAATGGGTAGGAGGGAACACTCATTCCTCTCTATTCCCTTAAAACCTCAAATTTTCATTCTCCCCGAAATTAGGAGGAATGGGAGGGAATGAAATTAGATTTAATGATTTTTTTGTTAGGTTCTAAGTACTTAGAAACTATTGTATTAGAACTCTATTTTGTATTGTTGGCAAACCATGATCAAAATAGGTTATTAGTCTTATTTTAGACTTGCTCAAAGTATGTCGTTTATGTAAAGTTGGAATCGAGTTAACTGCAGAATTGAGTGTGCAATTCTGACTGACTCGATCGATCGAAAATTAGACTCGATCGATCGAAAGTCATGCAGATTGTTTTTTCTGCAAAATTTCCAACTCAACCCTAAGCCCATATGACGTGTAGGGTTTTTATGTTTTGCCCTAGGCATAAAAGGGAAACCCTAGCCACATTTTAGACGTTGCTGTAGTTGCTCTGTGTGTGAATCTCTTGTGAGATCTGAGAGGTGGTTGCCTTCACACATGCTTAGGATTATCAAGAAGGAGATTTCATTGAGAACTTGATGATCATTCAGTTGCTGCACAAAAGAGCTTAAAGATACACAAGCGGGAGTGCTTGTACTTGCTGGGAATCCAAGAAAGAAGGAGTCCGTGGTCTCGGAGCTTGCACGTGGTCGTGTCAGTAAGTTTTCTACTGGTGGGTAGCAATAGGATGTTAGTGGTCTAAGTCACTATTGTAAAACTTCAATTTTTTCATAGTGGATTTAGGTTTGCCTTGAGCATAGCTAGGTTAAATCCTCTCCAGGTTTTTTATCAGTTTGATTTTCCTGGGTCATCATATCTTTGTGTTCTTTATATGCCGCACTTTACATTGATATGATATGTTTGTGTTGACCTAGATCTAATAATTTGACTAAGTAATCACTTGGCTAATTAATTATGTTAATCTGGTTGTGTTTTAAGGGGTCTAAAAATAAACATTTTTTTACTAAAACTCCCAAAATACTCCTATATATTCAACCCTTTATATTAAAATAGGGGTCTAATTGTAATATTGTCATAAAATGATTTCATTCCATTCTCTCCATGTTGCTCCCAAATAGGATTACTTACATTCTATCCATTTTCCTTCCTTTCAATTCCTTTATTTTAAAACATCCAATCAAGGTTACTTAATTTCATTCCATTCCATTCTTTTCCATTCCTTTCCCTTATTTAAATACATTTCATTCCATTTTATTCCTTTCCATTCCCTTATGACCATCTCATTCCATTCCCTTATGAACTCCCAAGCGGAGCCTAATAGTTTGAATTTTGAATTGGATAGCTAGGGATGTAAAATGGAGCCTCTCATTGATTTTTTTTTTTTTTTGGAAGGCCTCTCATTAATTTGATAAGTGGGCATTGAAGCATTTTTTAAATTAAATATACAGAATTCTTGCTATTCTTTGGACCTAATTTCACAAAAGCTTTTCATCCAAAAAAAAAAAAAAAAATCATAAAAGGTAAGGGTAACGGTTGTGTCAAGAATTTAGTAATACATTTTAAAAAAATATTATTTATTTATGATCAGTAAATAATGAGAAAGTGAAAGTTAAAATTCAAATCACATACATGAAGTACTATAAAGAATTTCATTACCATTAGACTATCACTTGAACCTTCAATTTTTTTAAATAATAAAGTAATATTTTAAAAGTGATACACAATAAAAATTGTTTCAATTATAAATATATGTGAAAGGTTTTTGTTTTTTTTTTTTTTTTTGGTTGAAAAAACATATGTTAAAGCGATGCCACACCGATTCACAATTTCTCGTATCAACAAATTTATAATAGGTTAGGAAAAAAAAATCTTGGCATTATTCTTTTTTTGTTTTGTTTTTTGCTTGTTTTGTTCATTTGGAATGGAATCTTTATAGTTTAGCAGTAAAAAAAAAAAAAAAAAAAGAGGATTAAAAGCTCGGGTTGATCATCTTTCGTTATCACAATTGCATCTTGCGTCGTTTTCCAAGACAGTATCGATAACTTTTTAGGTCCTTCCAAGGAAGGTATCATATACGTGGATATCTCTTTTGCAAACTGTCATATTTACACATGGACATCAGTTAGCTACGTGGGGTTTGATAGCCTCGTATTTGGATCAGATATTTCAATTACGGCATTCTGACAAGTAACCAAATTGACAAAAATTAAACCCATTGGTTGATGGTTGATGAAATAGGATCTATTAATTCATGGTTTCATATTTGCAAAGACTTTGTTGGACTAGCAGTGGCTTTTAGAAACCAGAAGGCACAAGTATTATAAGTTTAAACTGAAGAGGTAGATTGCTGTGAGTCCCTGAAAGCTGAAGCAAAAGCTGCTTTACATGTGTATTTTTGAAGAGAATAATGTGTTAGGGTCATATTGTGTAATTGACTAATTCTTTGATAAAATGTATTTTACTTATAATTGGGTAGATCTAAGATATGTTTAGTACTTTAAGAAACATATTGTTCAAGTCAAGTATTAAAAACATAAAGATTGGTCCAAGAAACAAATGAAGAAAAGCTGTTCATTAAGTCTCAACAAATAGCTCAACAGAGGCCTGCTATCGAGACTTAATGTGAAACTCGATAGATAGCTCGACAGCAGCTCGATCTATCGAGAATTACGATTTCAGAATTTTCAGATTTAAAATTCGGCCTAACCTTGTATATTTGTTTGGAGTTTCTTTTCTCACAACCCTAGACATATATAAGATTTATTTTAAAAGCCGTCACTCACAGATACAAAGACCATGAGACTTATTTTCTCTTTGAGAAACTATTGAGTTTGTACGCCATATGGTTTTGTAACCAAGTGCTTCCAGATCTTCATTGTTGATGAAGTGAAGAACTTTGTAGTCAACAACATCTGTTCAAGTTGCTGGAGTTAGTCACATACTTAGGATCCATGCAAAGAGTTAGTCACAAATTAGAGGTTTGTGCATCAAGGGAAAGAAGGCTACTACAAGATCAAGTCCAATTGGGTATTGAAGTAAAGATTTAACTGTAGGTTGGTATTTTGGGATAGGCCAAGTGTAGTTGGTAAGATTCCTTATACTTGTAACCGCTTAATTATTGATTAATGGATTATTGGGAGTAGTGATCTTAAAATAATCTGGTAAGGTTTTTGCCTTACGAGATTTTTCACATTTGTCAACAAATCACCGTATTCAATTTATTTTCCACTACATTTAGTTTGTTTAGTGATTTGTTGGTGCCTCCACAATTTGCATTTAATTTGACTTATTTAAACAACTTGGGTAATTTATTTAATTAACCGGGGTCAAGCTATCTTAACCCAACATAATGCTCTTAGTTTCATTCAAGCTATCCAAGGTTCCACCCATCATGCATGCCCTCCCTTGGTCTATTGAGGATATTATTACAGATGTAAATTCTATTTTGTCTGTTAATTTTTTTTTTTTTTTTTTTTGGTTCGCCTCCTATATTTTTAGAGAAGGTAAATAGCTCATAATTTGCCAAGTGGATTCTACAGTGTAATCTTTCGACTTTCATGAACCCTGCCCATCTCCACCATTTCTTCTGCCTGTTTGCGTGAAGGTGGAAAAGGGGTGGCCCGGGTGGGTTCCCTCCCTTTTGGTTCTCAACAAAATTGATTTATTCAGAAAAAATAATAATATAATAATAATAACAAATATATTTTATTATTTAATTATTAAAGGTAGTTTGAGAAAGAGCAAAAACAAGAAAAAAAAAAATGGAACATATGAGTTAATATGGTTTGGTCAAACGACCTACATCCATATAGTGGTGGTTTCAGAAATTGTTTTTAAGCAAGTCACTAAGAAATTTAAATGATACAAAATCTAATAAATAAATAACTTGAATATATCGATCTTACAAAAAAAATCTATAAATACATGAAGTATATTATAATTTCTTTTTATAATAAAGATAAAAAGAAAAAAAAATGACAAATAAAAAATAAAGTGAGAACTAAAACTGAGATGAGAGTAATAAAGTAAGAGAAGGTTTGAAAGGATTTTTTTTTATAAAATAACTATAAAACCCAAACAATATTATTAGTTAGGCAACGTTTCAAACATATTGCATTTCTAACAATTCGACTTCAGAGGAGTCGATTTTACTGTTCATATCGCCTATTTTTTTTTGCCACGTAGATAAAGAAATCGAGTACTTTATAGTCATTTTTTACACAGTGAAATCGACTACAGTGGAGTCGCTTTTAATACAAAGAAAACGACTCCAATGGAGTCGTTTTCTTTGTATTGAAAACGACTCCACTGTAGTCGATTTCACTTTGTAAAAAATTCAAAGAAACATTCATTGCCGGCCTGAAAAAAACCTCACAACCTTCAAATCCAAAACGGAGTACCCACTGATCCGATCCAATCACCTGAAGCTCTCGTCGGAGTTTGGTCAAAATCGGCGCTTGGGTTCGTTGGGGTTTGGTGAAATCGGCGCCTGCTTGCTCGTCTGTGTTGCTCGTCTGCTTGCTCGTCGGCGCTCGTCGGTTCGTTTGCTGGGTTCTTCTGGGTTCGTCGCGCAGGTTCGTCGGAGCTTGTCGCTGGGTTCTTCTGGGTTCGTCACGCAGGTTCGTTGGAGCTCGTCGGCGCCTGGGTTCGTCGGCGCTCGTCGGTGTTGCTCGTCGGCGCTCGTCTGCTTGCTCGTCGGCTGGGTTCTTCTGTGACAACTGAAGCTTAAGACAACTGAAGCTTAAGTGTTCCAGCTCGTGGTGCAGGTGGGTTTATGGGCAAATCGACTTCAGTATAGTCGTCTACAATACAAAGAAAACGACTTCACTGAAGTCGATTTCTGTGTATAAAAAATGACTATAACGGACTCGATTTCTTGATCTACGTGGCACAAAAATAGGCGATATGAACAGTGAAATCGACTCCTCTGAAGTCGAATTGTTAGAAATGCAATTTGTTTGAAACGTTGCCTAACTAATAATATTGTTTGGGTTTTGTAGTTATTTTATAAAAAAATCCAGGTTTGAAATGATATAGAGAAGAGAAAAATGTCACTATATGACTATCACAATAGGCTATTGCGACATTTGTATAAAATGTCACCAAATATAATCTTTTTAATGACATTTAAAAACTTTTAGCAGCAGTTTAGAAAATGCCACTATTTAGTATATCATTTTCGTTTTTTATTTTTAAAAATAAATTTAGCGACATTTTTTTAGAACACTGCAAATGATCAAGTTTAGGGTGGAAAGGGATCCCTCAAAATCTAAACTTTGAACCTTAAAAATGGCCTCTCAAACTTTTGAAGAGTCCAGAAAACCCAAAATTATAATTGGTACCCAAAAAAAAAACAATTACAACTGAATTCATAAAATAAAATAAAAAAGACCAAAACAATTTACCATCAAATGGCCCATTTTTCAAACGGTGGTCCTCAAAATGCTATAAAATAAAATAACAAATTCTTCGTTGATATTCCAAATCACCATATTCTCAAAATAAAAACAAAATCTTTTTTCCAAGATTTGCAATGTTTAGAGAATAAACAGTGTTGTGTACCTACTTTTTCACATATGCTTTCCAATAGACTACCTATTATTTCTTTATCCTCATTTAAATATTATTTATTTGCTTATTATTATTATTATTATTATTATTATTATTATTATTTCCCAAAAATCTATTACAACCCACACTACACCTAAATTATCAACACCAAAAACTCTTGCATTCACAACCCAAATCTTGGAACCCAAATTTCCAATAACGTTGAAATCAATATCATCCAAATTTTATCATCCAACAACATCCAAATCTCAAACCCACATTTTATCATTCAACAACACCCAAATCAACATCATCCAAATCTTAACCCAAATTTTTGTCTGACAACACCCAAATCTCAAAACCCATATTTTATCATCCAACAACACCCAAATCAAACACTCTCAACTTTGCTTGTGTTGAAACCCATTTTCGCAACACATTTCTACAAGCCCAACTTCCTTGTGGTTTGATTAATGTATTATATTATATTATATTCTTTTAAGCATGACCCAAGTCCATGCGACATACTGGAGGAATTTGAGGAATGTATACTGAGGGATGTAGGGAGGATTTGATGTATCTTTTTCTTTTCTCTCTATTTTAGATACATTGTTCTTGTACATGGGTCTTGTGACCATTTTGGCATACATTGTACTTATATTTTTTATATATTGATGTATGTTTTCTTCACCTACCCTTACATGTGTTGTTTCTTTTCTCTCTTTATGCACATGCTTCTTATATCTTGTATGAAATCTATTATTTTTGTTTCACACTAAGATGCCTTGATGAGTTTTGTTTAAAGTGTTTTAGAAATACAGGTTGTCAAAGTCTACTTGCCATAAACTCTCTTCTTGCAAAGTTTTTCAAGAGTTTGTGTTAGGATAGATTTTATTGTATTCAACAAGTGAGTATGAGTTAAGTGATTTATGACTTCTCTCATACGTTCATTTGTTTATTGTGGTTTTGTCACGGATTGCCAAATGGGGAGATTGTTAGGACATATGTGTTTCACATGTTAGGAACATATGTCACTATTTTATGTAATTGGTTAATCCTTTAACAAAACGCACTTTACTTGTATTTGGGTAGATCTAGGATGTGTTTAATGCTTCAAGAAACCTTGTTTCAAGTTCAATTGTTAAAGCCATGCAAGTCTGTCCAAGAATCAAGTCAAAAAGTGTTGTTCATTAAAACTCGACAACTAGCTAGTATCTATCGAGATTTAAAGAGAGTTGTTTCAGCCCGAGGCTTGACAGCAGCTTGACAGATAAGGTATTTGTTAAGGTTTATGAAACTCAGAATTTCTGGTCTGTTTTTCATCCAATCTGTGATTATATGTTGGGCTTTCTTTTCTCACAACCCTAGACATATAAAATGATTATTTTAAGGTCCGTCAAAGAAGACACAAGTTGCACAAGTGTTGAGCAAAGTTATATTCAAGCAAATTTTGACCGGAGATAGAATTTGCCCTAGTTCATCTTTCTTGTGAAAAAGCTGCTGTGTTTGTGCACCGTAGGGTTTTGTGACCAAGGAGCTTCTCAATCTTCATCGTGTGATGAACCAAAAAACTTTGCAGCCAACAACCTTCTCTAGTTGGTGATTGAAGTCACGTATTGGGATCCGCGCAATTGGTTAGTCACGTACTGGAAGCTGTGCATTGAAAGGAGAGATTGTCACTATAGAACAAGTCAAATTGGGTATTGGGGTAAGGGTTCAACTGTAGGTTGGTATAAGGTACTTGAATTCCTTTACTTGTAACCGCTTGTTGTGATAATAGTGGATTCTCGGAAGTAGTGACCTTAAAATCACCCGGTGGAGTTTTTGCCATGTAGGTTTTCCCCATTCATAAACAATTCACTGTGTCAATTTATTTTCCGCTGCATACTTAGTTTAATTGTTGATTTGTTTGTGCTAGCATGCGTTTGCATGTTAATTTGATTAATTAATAAACTTGGCTAATTAATTAATTAATTTCATCACAAGGGGTCAATACATTTTTGGCCAATCAAAGAAGAAGAAGAAAGAGATGGGGCTATCCGTATGTGAGAGAGAGAGAGAGAGAGAGAGAGAGAGTGAAAAACTGAATATAAATTTTTTGAAAATAAATATTTTATTCTATTAAAATTGGTATAGAGAAGCTGAAATGCTCTCCTAACCAAGAGAGCAATTTAGCAACTCTAAAAAAAATTTGAAAATTTTTTTATTTTAAAAAGGTTGTTGGAGCTGATTTTTTGGGTTTGCTCTCCCAAAAATGAATTTAACTGGCTTATTGGAGATGTACCGGAGAGAACTACTTTACTGATAAAGATGTGTATAGTTTCTGTTTTAGTTGTTTTTATCTTAAGATAGTCCTGTACATTTGTATTGCTATAAAGTAGTTTAAAACATGGCTTAAGAGTTTCAATTTGTGGTTGTCTGCAAGTTTCATTAAAAATATTTAAAAATTATAATTAAAAAAAAAAAAAAAAACATGTGGCTGTAAATTTGGTTACTTTTGGAATTATATAATTTACTGTGTTGTTTTGTGAAACTTGGAAGAAGTGAATGTTTGAGTTCACCAAAAAAATATTGAATATATATATATATATATATAATAGTGTTGTTTATTGTGCATTAATAATTTTTTTCGTTTTGTGATTCTCTGTCTTGAATACTAAAAGAAGTAATTCTAAGAGCATTCAAATTGATGGCGCTAAAAAATTTAACTTTCAACAACTTAAAAAGTTATTTTATCTATTTTAAGTTATTTTAATGTCTCACTCTATAATACACCAAACAATAAAGGTTCTATTGTTTTACCACTTTATTTATATATTCTTTCTTTATTCTTCCTCTGTGGCTCTTTCTCTCTTCTCTGAAGCTAGAGCCACCAACAGACCCATACCTACCGCCAGCCACCACTATCGAAAACTAAACCAAAAAAAATAAAAATAAAATAAAACCGCTAGGAGCAGCCACCACAACCCTCTAGCCACGAAACCATTCATAATTTTTTTTTTACTTAAGAATTTTATTATATTTAGCCTAGCCCCCTAGAAAAAATTCCTGACTTTTTTTATAACTAACTGTTAATATTATAGATAGGTAGTTGTTGGTCACAATATATAATTGTTTACTTAATTTGATGGGAACCTTGTTGTTATATTTCTATTGAGTCACAAAATATTTTTATGTGCACCTTGAATTGTGTTTATGTAGGTATGTTGTACTGCTATATATATCAAAATAGTTACTAAACAGATATAAGAACATTTAATCACCATAGCTTTTATTTTACCTCAAATATAAATTTTTAGGTCTGTCACTACCTTAGTTATAACATTGAGCAGACACGAGTGTCAAACAAGGTCAACAAGACTGAAATGAGACAAGCCCAAACTAAAATACTACAAAATGCAACAAGCACGATCCAAATTCCAAAGCCATGGCAATATGCTAACAGTTCCACACTAGGCCCAACCATTACTCTAGTCCAAGCCACTGCTTTCTCATCTGCACATGGAACCCATAAACCTTCTTTTGATCCGGAAGAGTCCTTTTGCATGCACCTCTTAGCCCATGCAATAATTTTGGGGCACTCTGACTCTATGCGGAGTTTGCCAAACATCTCTGAGGTGTAGAATCGGCTGAAAAAGGGGATCAGAGCAAGGTCCATAAACCCAAATGTTTCGCCCCCAAAGTAGGGCTTGTCACCAAGCTCTCCCTCCATTCTCCTAAAGGTTTCAATAAATTCCTTTATTGCAGCCTCATGCTCTTCTCCTGTTTTGGTCCATATCCTTTTTTCGGCATCATACACCTGCATTTCATACCAACATGTATTATCACTTCCCAAACATAATGAATAATTGATGATGAAATAATTATTTTCAAATCAAATCTACTAGCAGAATTAATTTGTTTAAACCTTAGCAAGTTAGAGAGTGAGGGGAGGAAATAATGCTTGGTTGTGTGTGAGAGATAGAGAGAGACTATATGATCCTCCGAAATAAGTAACACGACAAACTACTAAACTCTCTTCAAAAATAAGGTGACAAATGCCAAAGAGTAGGTAGAAACTAGTTTCGGATTCAATATCCAAAATCATTTAACATTGTTAATATATGAACCATAAATTTTTCATTTTTTCCCTCTTATTTAGTTCATCTTTCTTTTTGACCATTGACATATATTGGTGCAAACACAATAATAATGGAAATTACAAAGAGAAACTGAATAATACTTCTAAATATTATTAATTTGAAAAAAAAAAATATACAATATTATTTGAAGTTAGGCGCGGCATTCTCTCTCTCTAAGGAAATTCAAGTCCTTTGTTGGCTAAGCTTTGTAACCGGTGCAGACCTTCTCTAACTTGTCTCTCACAGGATACAACAGTCCAACAAATATCGTATGGTTAGAACATGTCTACACAAAGTGTTCAAGCTCAAATTTCCACTAGAAAGAACAACTTTCTTTGCCAAGAACAACCTCTCAATTTTTTTAGTGTATAAGAATGCTTGCAATTGCTGGGTTTTTTTTTTTTTTTTTTTTGGGTATACATTGGAATGAGCCCGAATGAATCTATTTATAGTCTCAATAGGCTTCACGAATTTACTCCCCAAATTAATCTAATTAATTAGGTCCATTATTCTGATATAGTAGATGTTACAAATTTAATTACTAGACATAAATTTGATGGACTAGAGTTACACAATTAATAGATGAGATAAAGAGTTTTTGAAGAATGAAAAGGCCCAACAACTAATCCATTAAGGGGTGAATGGCTCTTCATTTTCCATAATAAAAAAGGTCATTAATCAATAATGAATAAGAAAATTATTCTAAATGTATCTAGCCCACAAATTGCTACAATACATATCAACCGGCAAAATTTGCCAAATAGTATCTTTTTAGAAAAAATTTTGGTGCATAGCAAGTGGATGAAAAATTTTAGTAAGTTGGACTGTTTTTGGAACTCGAGTTTAACAAACTCGAGTTCCAACCCAATTCCCTCTTGTGTCCAAAAAAAAAAAAAAAGGTGGAAATCGAGTCTAGGAAACTCGATTTCCATTTGAACAGAACTCGAGTTTCCTAAACTCGAGTTCCTTGTGAAAAATCTTGGAACTTGAGTTTCATAGACTCAAGTTCCACTTAAAAAAAATAAAAATAAATAAATAAATAAAAAAGTCTAACATACTAAAATGTTTCATCCGCATGCTTTTTTGCTAGTATTTTTCCAAAAAGATGCTTTTCTGCAAATTTTGCCCATATCAACCTATTAATCACCACAATTAAAAGGAACAAAATAGACTCTCTTCTTTTCAATGTGGGATTAAACATTTCACTAACTCCTTATCTTCCATATTAACTCCCATAACATTATATTATCATATAATCTATTTTAATTAATTAATATTAAAACGGTCCAACAACACATAACATATAGTAATCTTTTAAAACATGGATTCTACGCATTTCTAAGTTATACAATAGTATGTATAACTATTACTAACATGAGAGTTTTTAAATTGAAACAAACCCAAAAAAAAAAAAGAAAAGAAAAAAAGAGAGAGAGTTTTTAAAGAAAACTAGTGACTCTTAACCTAAGAGCTAGCATTGCCAAGACCCTCTTTAAACCCTTTTTTTTCCTTCTAAATTTGGAGAGTGAAATCATGAAATTTCTCTCCAATAGCCTCTCTATTTGGGTGCCTTGCTTGTTTAGAGATCTACGGTGACCTTCCACATTTGGAGAGTGACTGTAGCTCTCTAGGAGAATTCATACCAGCCTAGTAATAGGCTAATAGCATCAGCTGATTGATAAATAGCGCTTGATTGATTCCTTTTTCCACCATCCAAACTCTCTTGTTGTCTGTTTTGGGCTTTTACTACCAAAAAAAAAAAAAAACTCTAATTTTTCTATTCTAATTAACTTATTATTTACATTGATATTGTAACAAACTGTTATGGCCTTCCTAAAACATCAAGGGCACCTAAAATCATAGCACAAGGTAAAAAGGTATTAGTAGAAATCATTTGGGCGACAGAGTTGGAATTGCATGAAATTTGGCAGGCTAATTCTGATCGATCAATAGTTGTAGCTTTACACTGATGTTGTAACAAACCGTCATGGCCTTCCTAAAACATCAAGGGTGCCTAAAATCATGGCACAAGGCAAAAATGCACTAGTAGAAATCATTTGGTCAACAAAGTTGGAATTGCATGAAATTTGGCAAGCCGATTCTGATTGATCAATAGTTGTAGCTTTGCTATGTGGTGCACCCTAATTTTCGCAAATATCTTCATCTAGGCCCCGAAAATAGTTATTTTACTTTTTTTGTAATTTTTGTTTCCTTAGTAAAATTTTACTCAAATGTCACAATAAGATCTCACTTGTTTTGGGACAACCGTTAAGGTCTTTAGTTTATGATTTTGCATTTAACTCAATTTTACCATTTTTTGTAAAATTCGGTATTTTGCCACCTAATCTCATGCTTAATGCGAATTAGGGTTTCAGACACTTTCCTAGTCGTCCTAGGGTTTTACTTCTTTAGTATTTATATGCTTTGTTGCCTCCAAATGAAAATTAGATTATTATTAATTAAATTCAAAGTTTTTCTCAATTGTTTCCTCTTATGAATTCCAAGTTTATCACCTTGTGGATTCAAAGAATCCCTCGTGGATTCAAGGTTTACTACTAGAAACTGAAAATTTAATTTTTATTACATCAGAGAAAGTATTGTGTGCTTTTTTCAGGCTTCTACGACATCACACATGTACAACAACAAACTCTCTATTATATTTACATATTATTTTTTTCTCTCTCCAAAAATAAATAAAGTAAATATTTTATCTCTATCCCACCTTCCCTTTCACAGCAACAACACTTTCTCCCTTGCAGACCCACCGTTAGCATCAATAACTTTTCCTTTCACAAACACAGCATCTTACTCACCTTCCTTTCCCCATTGCAATTTGTAAAATTAAAATTTTGATATAATGAAATTCTCATTCCCTTAATAGAGTAAATTACGTTGACGCCCTAGAAGTATAATGAAATTAGACTCACAATACTTGATTTTCAAATAAATGACACTTTACTCCCAAATTATCAAATTTAAGGACAATTTGCCCCCCTTTTTTAAATTATTTTGAGGGTGGGTCGTCAATTAATTTGATCATTTTGGAGTGAAAATTTGGGCAAAAAGTTAAGTATTTTGATAATTTGGGAGCAGAATATCATTTCTTAAAAATCAAGTATATAACAAGTCTAATTTCAATAGACCTTGAAAGTGTCAATGTAACTGAACCATAAAAATGACTTTTCTTCTCCATATTTAAGTGCAAAAATAGAGATTGCTCGAGATGCGCTAATACATCTAACCTAAAATAAAATACATATCCATGAAAATAAAGAAAAATAAATATAAAGAAATTATTAATTTGATGAGATGCTCTACTTCTTTATTCCAATTTCCTACTATATTTTAGGATTAGTTTCTAGTTTAAAATAATTAAAAAAAAATACAACTTTTAACTGCTAAGAAAGATAGCTAAACCTCATACAAATTCGCGAAATAAATCAAACAGTAAAAGAATACTTCAAAAATAAAAATTAAACATAAAGAAAAAGAACTCCTAGAAATGTACCTTTTTATCAACAAAATCAGCCCAGAACTTGGCATGAGCTCTCTATAAAGGATCAGTGGGCAACAATGGAGACTTATCCTTCCAGACCTCGTCTGTGTACTGAACAATGAGGAGGGACTCACACACCGGTTTCCCATTGTGGATGAGAATTGGGATCATCTTGTGAACTGGATTCATCTGCAGAAGAAAAGGCTCTCTAAGAAAACACTTACTGAGGAAGAAGAAGAAGCACAAGTTCACAGAGAGAGTGTTTGAGAGAAAATTGAAGTATTTCTGTATTGATTATCAAAAAGTGAATGAATCTATACACTATTAAGGCTTTATACAAACCAGAGGTAAGCTAATACAAAAACAGAGCAAAAATTAACTTACCAACTTATAGGGAAACAGTTATTGCACGTGTAGCAAGTAGTTATAACACGTGTGATACAAGATGAAATAATTAATTCCTAAACTACTTGTAGTTAAGCTAGCAGATTAAGGTTCCTGTCGTTTTAACTTGCTTCTTGTTGTCGAACATTCTTTCCTCCTGTTTTACCTCTTTGATCTTTATAAACTTGATATTCACCCTCAAGATGAGATCCAGAGCTATGTATGTTCACAATACTCATCTTAGAAAGTAAGGACTTCAACTGTTGACTACTGAGAGCTTTTGTAAACAAATCTGTTAGGTGTGAATGTGTAGGTGTATATAACAATCTTATGACCTTCTCTTGCACCTTATCTCTAACCAAATGACAGTCCAGTTCTATATGTTTAGTCCTTTCATGAAATACAGGATTCTCACCTATATAAATTGCTGCCTAATTGTCACAGAAAAGCAAACCAAGTTGTGGGTGATGAACTTCTAAATCTTTCAATAAAGCTAGCAACCAAGTCATCTCACAAACTGTTAATGCCACGGCTCTACACTCAGCTCCAGCTGAGGATCTAGAAACTATAGATTGTTTCTTGGACTTCCATGAGATTAGTGAATCACCCAAAAATACACAATATCCTGGAGTGGATCTTCTAGTGTCAACACAAGATGCCCAATCTGCATCTGTAAAAGCTTTCAAATGAAAATTTGATTTAGAGGAAAGGAGAATGTCTTGACCAGGACACCTGTTGATGTATTGCAATACCTTATAGGCTGCATCCAGATGAGGTTTTCTTGGTTTTGACATGAATTGGCTTAGTTTATGGACTGGATACGTGATGTATGGTCTGGTAATAGTCAGGTATAGTAATCTTCCAACCAGCCTTCTATAAACACCAGGATCAGGCAACAATTCCCCATGATACTTACTTAATTTTAGGTTTTATTCCAGTGGAACTTTACTAGGTTTACAACCTGTCATGCCAGCATCTTTAAGCACCTCTAATGCATACTTTCTTTGACACAATGAAATCCCCATTTCTGATCTAGCCACTTCAAGACCAAGGAAGTACTTTAGATTGCCAAGATCTTTTAGCTTAAATTCATGATTCAAGAAACTCTTAAGTCCTTCAACAGCTTGAACATCATTACTTGCAACAGGAATGTCATCAACATAAACTAGCAGTGCTATAAAAGACTAATTGAACTTCTTAGTGAACAAAGAATAATCAGATTTGGACTGCTTGAACCCATACTTCAAGATAGTTGTTGAAAACTTAGAGTACCACTATCTTGAGGCTTACTTAAGGCCATACAAAAACTTGTTGAGCTTGCAAACCACGTGCTCCCCCTTGCTGTGAAAACCCTAAGGCAACTGCATATACACCTCTTCATGAAGATCACCATTAAGGAAAGTGTTGTTCACATCAACGTGAACCAAATGCCAACCTCTCATAGCAGAAATAGCAAGCAAAGTCTTGACAGTGGTCAGTTTGGCCATAAGAGAGAAAATGTCAGTGAAATCCAGGCATGCTTGTTGAGTAAAACCCTTGGCAACAAGCCTAGCTTTGTATCTATCCACTAAACCATTAGCATTGTATTTTACTCTATAGACCCATTTGCAACCAATAGCTCTCTTATGAGAAGGCAAAGGGGTAAGAGTCTAGGTATTATTAGCTTCCAAACCTGCAATTTCAGATGCCATAGCATCCTACCATTTGGGATCCTTGATCGCCTCATGGTAAGACTTAGGTTCAGGAATGTTAGAAATAAGGGAGCAAAAATGGGCATAAGTAGAAGATAGTTTAGAGGAATCAAGATAAGTGGATAAGGGATATTTGGCACTTGAAGAACTAGACTTGTTGGCATGAATGGAAGGAATAGGCATATCACAAACAATGGAGTTGCATTTATAATCTTGCAAATAAGAAGGTGGTTTAGTGACCCTAGTAGATTTTCTCAAAGGAGGATCAAAGGGAAGAGAAGTTGAAGAAGGCATATCTACAGAATCTACAATAGGCATATCTGATTCAATTGGGGAAGAATTAGAAGAATCAAATAAAGGAACAAACAAATTAGAATCAAAAGAAGGAACAGGATTCAGAACCTGAGGTAGGGAATCAGAAACAGAATGTGGTTCTGAAGAAGAAGAAGAAAAAGGAATCAGGTGGCTGAGCTACAGGAGGGAAGAGATAAGGTAAATGAATGTTAGAATGAGGAGAGAATGAATGAGAAGATGAAATGAAAGGAAACAAAGTTTCATGAAAAAGAACATCTCTAGAAACAAAAAATTTCTTGGTTGCTAGATCAAGCAATTTGAAACCTCTAACACCAAAGGGATAACCAAGGAAAACACAGGAAGTAGATCTAGGATCAAATTTGGATCTGTTATGAGTCAAGGTTGATGCAAAACAAAGGCAACCAAAGACTTTCAAATGATCGTAAGTAGGGGATTTGCCACAAAGCTTCTCAAATGGTGTTTTATATTCTAAAATCTTGGAACGCAATCTATTAATAATATGAACATCAGTTAACACACATTCACCTCAAAAAGAGATAGGTACATTAGACTAAAATTTTAATGCTCTTGCAATACTTAAAATGTGTTGGTGTTTCCTCTCTACAACTGAGTTTTGTTGTGGAGTGGCAACACAAGAATTGTTATGAATAATGCTATTAGGACATATGTGAGAATTGTAAGAGATATATGTGATGTAAACTGGCTAATCCTTTGACAAAACACACTTGACTTGTAATTGGGTAGATCTAGGATAGGTTCAGTACTTTAAGAAACAAGTGTTCAAGTCTAGTATTAAAACCATGCAAGTCTGACCAAGAAACAAGTGAAGAAGTGCTATTCATTAAAGCTCGACAGATGTCTCAATAGAATCCTTTCTATTGAGGTTTAATTTTGAAGCTCGACAGAAGCTGAATCTGTCGAAAATTATGAAATTAGAATTTCCAAATCTGATTTCACACATATCCATGTGTATTTGTATAGGGTTTCTTTTCTCACAACCCTAGACATATATAAGAATTATTTTAAGGGCTGTCAAAAGTGATGCAAAGTGATAATACATGCATATTGTGACTGGAGACAAAATTTGCCCTAGTTTATCATATTTTCTCTAGAAGCTACTACATCTTTACGCTAAGGGTTTTGTGACCAAAGAGCTTCCTAATCTTCATTGTAGATGAACTGAAGAACTTTGCAGCCAACATCTTTCTCAAGTTGGTGTATTAGTCACGTATTGGGATCCATGCATCATTAGTTAATCACGTATTGGGATTCGTGCATTGAAAGGAGAGATTGCCGCTACAATACAAGTCCAATTAGGTATTGGGGTAAGGGTTCAACTATTGGTTGGTATTAGGTACTAGGATTCCTTTTACTTGTAATCACTTATTTTGAAAATAATGGATTCTCGGGAGTGGTGATCTTAAATTCACCCAGTGGGGTAATGCCTCGATGGTTTTTCCCATTCATAAACAAATCACCTGTGTCAAATTTATATTTCGCTACATTTAACTTAGTTGGTAATTTATTTGTGTTACCACGCTTATTGCATGTAATTGAATCTAATTAATTCACTTGAATAGAGGACAATCTCTTATTATATTGATGACACTAACTATGCATACTGGAAAGTATGCATGAGAGCTTTCTTGCAGTCTTTAGATGAGAATGTGTGGCAAGCTGTAGAGATTTGCTGGACTAAGCCAAAGGAAGTGCTGGCTGATTGGGATGATGCTAAGATCAAAGCGGCAAACTTCAATAGCAGAGCATTGAATGCCTTATTCAATTCGGTGACCAATGAGGAGTTCAAGAAGATATTCTCAGCTGAAACTGCTAAGGAAGCATGGACCATCCTCCAAACAACCTATGAAGAGACTAAGGCTATCAAAAATTCAAAGCTCCAAAGGTTAACTAGTAGCTTTAAGGAGATAAAGATGGAGTAGATGAGTCGTTTGATGAGTTCTATGCCAAGCTCAAGACATAGTCAACTCAACCTTTAATCGTGGGGAAACCATTCCTGAACCCAAGGTTGTAAGAAAGGTGCTAAAGTCTTTGCCTAAGAGATTTCATGCTAAGATCACTACCATTGAAGAATCAAAGGATGTTGACTCTATTCCTTTGACAGAGCTGGTTGGCAACTTACAAACCTATGAATTGGGTTTGACTAAAATTAGGAAAGGAAGCAAAAGTAAGAGCACGACACTAAAGACCAAAAGTAATGAGACTGATAAGTCTTCTGATGATGAAGATTTCAAGATGAAATCCTACATCACTAGGCAATTCAAAAGTTCATGAAGAATGCCAATGCAAAAGGATTGATAAAGACTGTAAGCAATCCAGTTCGTCTTAGTTTAAAAGCCAAGACAGAGGAAAGAAGGATGCTAAGGATGGTGGTTAGTACACTATTTCCTTTGGACCAAAGTACTTCATATATCAAGGTTTTGGACACATGAAACAAGAATATCCCACATATCTTAAGACAACTGGGAAAAGCTAGGCTCTTGCTGCTACCTTGAGTGATACTGAGCCTGAGATTGAGTCAGATGACAGTGATGACGAGGGAATTTTAAATGCCTTCACTGCTACAGTTGATCCTACTAAAGGGGTTACAAAAACTGTAGACGATGAAGAGGACTTGGAGGAATCTCAGTTTGAAAAAATGGATGATCAAGATGACATCCATATAGCCTATGCAAAATTATACAAGGTTTCTAAAAAGCATAAGAAACTGTATAGGCTGGCCACCAAGAAGCTGAGTGATGTTGAGCTAGATCGAGAGGAGCTTTCTACCAAGGTTAAGGAAACAAATCAAACCATTGGAGCTTTGCGGTTCGAGAACAACTTCCTTGCTAAAAGAACCAAGAAGCTTGAAGCGGAGCTATTCCAGGTTAGAGCTCAATTGGAGAGGACTTCCAATGCAAAGCTCAATGAGATGCTAAGCATTTAGAAAGCTGCTTTTGATAAAACTGATTTGGGGTATGATTTCTCTTCTCCTATTATTGCCTCATCTAGTACAACTGTGTTTGTCTCATCTACTGATAATGTTAATTCTAAGAATGATGAAGCTAAAACTCAAATAGCTAATGAAAACTTAGACAAAGGCAAATCTATTTTAGGAGCACCCCCAGGTTGAAAAGAAAGAGACTAGAAATCCTAAGACTAAAAGGGAAAACAACAAAAAGTCTCAACAAAAGAAGCCACATTTCTGTCATCACTGCGGAGCTTCAGGGCATACTCGTCCAAATTGCTACAAGTGGTAAGCCACTTAACAAAGCAATAGTATGCTCTCGTTTGGAAACCAGAATCAGTTTTCATCCTCTTTTACTCTTCTTGGAGATCTTCTCAATGCCCTCATGTTTCTTTCGAACTTGAACGGTTTCAATTCTTCCCCCTCACCACCGGATCAAAGGTTCGCTCAAAGGAAAGGTTCTTCCAAGGTGTGGAAAAAAAGCCTTAAAGTGATTTAGTCACTTTTTCTCTCTCTCCCCTTATGGTTATGCATTACTTGTTTGTTTTGCTTGCTTGTTTTGAGTCAGTCTAGTTTTATGTTTTGTTTTGTTTAACATGTTTTTGTTTGGCTGCTTTCAGTTTTGCTTTATTTTGTTTTTCATAAAAATTGAAAAAAAAAAAAATACAAAAATAGTGTGTGTTTGTGTATATTAGTACTTGTGTACCTTGGATGGCCATTGAATCAAAGTTTTCTAAATTTTGTATCTCTTGTAGCTTAGATGAGTATCTCAATGCACAACTAAGCAAGTGAGCTTTGTGGCTCGTGTTTGTGATGAGTACGATTAAGTAATCTCTTATACTTAACACTCATATTACTCTTTTTGACGGGGAATAAATAAAAAATCCTAAGAGAAAGGCATAAATAATTATCTCACCACTAAAGCCCGCCAATCATGTATAACATCTGTGTGCTTCGACATAGCAAAATTGGGATGTTTAAGCTTACATAATTAGGTATTTCTTTTCTCTCTCTTATATGCCCATGCATGCTATGCTCAAAAAGGAAAAATATGCAAAGAAGAATAAAAGCAAAAAGAATCAAAATGATTTTAAATATGGTTGCATGCATGTTTCTAGGAGATGTGAGAGTTATAGGATGTAACTCGAAGGTGATAGTCTCCATCAAGCAGTTGTGATTGTGTGTGAGTGTATTTGATTTTATCATATCTAAAATTGTCATAATATGAGACACATATGCACTTTTGCTATGTTTTCACACACAACACGCAAATTCTTTGCTACTTTTGATATATGTGCAGGTACAATGTGTTTTGGCCATCACAAGGAATACATGTGTTAATATATGCTCGCTAAACTGTCTTAACTTGTTTTTGAAATATAAAATTGGTTAGACTTGTTTAGTGTGTGTGTGGGTGTGGGTTCCACATGTTCTTCGGCCCAGATCTTGCTTTAAACACTTGGTAAGTGTTCTTATCTTCTCTCTTTTCATGCATTCATGCATTTTAGACCTAGGTTTTGGGGTTTTTTGAGTTTTTCCTAAAATTTTTGGGTTGGGCTTTGTGAATTTGATGTTATATGTTCATGCATTGCATTCTCATTGCATTTTAACAATGTTTCATGCATTTAGATGTGTGTTTGATTATTGGAATGTGTGCTGGTAGGTTTGGATTAGATTTTACCCATGATGCAATTTACATTTTACACGTCACATGTTCATGCATTTTTCATGCATATGTATCCTTTTTTTTTTCTCTAATTCTGGTTTGTGATGTGTTTCTCTTTCTCTCTCTTTCTCTCTCTCTTTCTCTCTCTCTCATAGACTACGCATGGCACCCAAAGCGCACAAATCCACACCGGGCAGAATCCTTTTCAAGGTTCCGGTTCTTCTTCTTCTTCTAATCCTCTTCCCCCCTCTTCACATTCGGTTTCATGATGAGAAGGCCCAAAAGGACTTCTCGGAGAACTTTCAGAAATGTGGCATTCATTCGGAGCATCATATTGTTCTGTCGAACTTTTCCGACACTCCTTTCCCTAGTGTCATTCTAACTAGAGGCTAGGAATCTCTACTTGAGGTGTCCCATTGTGTTTATACATGAGTTTTACTCTAATATACATGGTAGCTATACCTCTTTACCTTGGTTTGCTACGACATTTAGAGGTACACGTATCGTAGTTACCCCGGATCTTATATTCGAAGTACTACATGTCTTGAGGGTATCGCATCCTGATTACCTCGGTTGTGAGCATCTTCGGACTGTGTCCAAAGATGAGCTTCTATATCATTTTTGTGAGACACCGTCCACATGGGGTAGGAAGCAAAACACCCCATGCTCGGGCTTTGCAAAAGGTTTGAGATTCCTTATATGGTGATCACATTTACTCTTACTCCATTGTCTCATTATAACTCTATCACAGAGCCTCATGCTCGTTTTCTTTTGTCCCTCTTAGAGGATCTTTCCATTAACTTCCCTTCTCACTTCATCACTTCTATCCTTGATGTCTATCAGGATACAACGGCCTGTGATAAGCTCATCTTTCCTTCAACTATTACACGGATCCTTCGCTACTTTTCCATCCCCATTCCTGATTCTCCCCACTACACCACCATGGGTGCCATTAATGCCGGTTCTGTTTGACAGAGCAAGGTCCAGCTTCGACCGAAGCGGCCACGTATGGAGCCTACCGATCCTGCAGCTTCTACTGTTCATTCCACGTCTGCTCCTTCTTCCTTGACTGGTGGTGAGACCCTCGAGGCTATCATGGCACAGCTTCAGTGCATGGATGCTCGTCTTGACACTCTCTCTGATAAGTTGTGTCAAGTGAACACCCGTGTTGGTTGTATAGCACAACGATAGGCTCGCCTTGGTGGCTTCGCCGCTTTTCCATCTCCTTTTCCAGAGGCTTTGACAAATGAGGATGATGAGGATGGTGATGATGAGGAGCTCTTCCAGTGATGATGAGATGACGACCTCTCAATGACTTACACTTTATCATTCGTGACAAAAAGGGGGAGTAGTTTTGGGATGAGAGTAGTCTTGTACTTAGGGGTAGAGTTATTATAGGACATTTTTTTGTTAGGGGGAGTGTTTATAGATTTTTGAGGGATGTAGTGAGGATTTTGTGTACTTTTCTTTTCTTTCTATTTAGTTACATTATCCTCTTGTACACCTATCTTGTGACCATTTATGACATACATTGTACTTTATTTTCATATATATATGATGATGTATGTTGTTCTTCACCTATCTCTCCATGTGTTGTTTCTTTTCTCTCTTTATACACATATTTCTTTATGTATGCAATCTTTATTTCTGTTTCTCCCAAAGATGCCTTGATGAGTTTTGTTTAAAGTGTTTCAAAAAGACAAATTGTGAAAATCTATCATGCCATAAACTCTCTTCTTACAAAGTTTTTCAAGAGTTTATGTTAGGGTTAGATTTTTTTTTTTTTGTATTCCAACAAGTGGTTATGAGTTTAGTGATTTAAGACTTCTCTCATAATTCATTTGTTTGTTGTGGTTTTGTCATGGATTGCCAAAGGAGGAGATTGTTAGGACATATATGAGAATTCTTAGAGACATGTGTGATGTAAATTGGCTAATTCTTTGACAAAACGCACTTGACTTGTAATTTGGTAGATCTAGGATGGGTTTAGTACTTCAAAAAACAAGTGTTCAAGTCTAGTATTAAAGCCATGCAAGTCTGACCAAGAAATAAGTGAAGAAGTGTTATTCATTAAAAGCTCGACAAATGTCTCGACAGAATCCTTTCTATCGAGGTTTAATGTTGAAGCTCGATAGAAGCTAAATCTGTCGAGGATTATGAAATTAGAATTTCCATATCTGATTTCCCTCATATCCATGTGTATTTGTGTAGGGTTTCTCTTCTCACAACCCTAGACATATATTAGGATTATTTTAAGGGCTGTCAAAAATAATGCAAAGTGATAATACATGCATATTGTGACTAGAGACAAAATTTGCCCTAGTTCATCATATTCTCTCTAGAAGCTACTGCATCTTTACGCCAAGAGTTTTATGACCAAGGAGCTTCCTGATCTTCATTATAGATGAACTGAAGAATTTTGCAACCAACATCTTTCTCAAGTTGGTGTGTTAGTCACGTACTGGGATCCGTGCATTGAAAGGAAAGATTGCTGCTACAATACAAGTTCAATTGAGTATTGGGGTAATGGTTCAACTGTAGGTTGGTATTAGATATTGGGATTCCTTTTACTTGTAACAACTTATTTTGATAATACTAGATTCTCGAGAGTAGTGACCTTAAATTTACCCGATAGGGTTTTGCCACGATGGTTTTCCCCATTCGTAAACAAATCACCTGTGTCCAGTTTATTTTCCACTGCATTTAACTTAATTGGTGATTTGTTTGTGCTACCACGCTTATTGCATGTAATTGAATCTAATTAATTCACTTGGATAATTAATTGATTTATTTACCAAATGGGTCAGTACATTCTTGGCCTATCAAATGCCATGTTGAGCATAGAAATCTTTCAAGAAAAACTCAGGAGCATTATCAATTCTAATCACCTTGATATTAGTGTGAAATTGTGTGCATATCATGTTATAAAAGGAAATCAATAAAAGCTTAGTTTCAGATTTTGATTTCATGAGATATACCCATGTTGATCTAGTGGCATCATCCACGACAGTAAGAAAATATCTAAAACCATCATGAGTAAGCTTAGCAAATGGTCCCCAAACATCACAATGGATAAGATCAAAAGCATGATAAGAAAAATGATTAAAAGAAGGAAACAGGAGCCTTTTCTGTTTTGCAATGGGACAAAGAACACACTCTTTATTGGTGTGAAAAGTATTTACGTTAGAAAGGTAATGTTGTGAAACATGAAGCTTATTGTCTGATACATGTCCTAATCTAAGATGACAAAGATATGGCTTAGTAACAATAGGAGTATCTGACACAGAATTAACAAATGACCTAAAAACTGACTCTAGAATTGATGAAGCTTCTGAAATAGGCTTGCAAGAAGATGTAGTTTGCAACAAGTAAAGATTGTTATGCAATTCACCCACTCCAATTGTTTTCCAACAAGAAAGGTCCTGTATGAAACATAAACTGGAGAGAAACACAAGACAACATGATAATGATCTTGTTAATTGACTAACTAAAATCATATTAAAAGTGAAAGAAGGAACACCGAGTAGATTTTCAAGAATCAAAGTGGATGTTACTTGAATTGTACCTATATGTGTAACAACAGCCTTTTCACCATAAGGCAATTGAACAAAAGTTGAAATAGAACTAGTAATTTTAGTGAACAAGGTTAAAGAATGGACCATATGATCAGTTGCCCTAGTGTTAAGAACCCAAGTATCATTACCATAGGTTGTTTTATTGGTAGGATTAACAGTAAAACTGAATGTTGCATACTTAAACAAACAGAATCTGACCAAAGATCACAAGAATTACCTGAAAGAGCAGAATTGGCTAAGTGCGTGACATCATTAGAACCACCAGATGTGGAAGCATGAGAACTCAGCATATAAAGCAGCTATTGATACTGCTTTGGAGTGAAAGGGAATAAACTGATCTGATGTGCAACTTCAGATTTACCTTGATCACCTTCAACAATGACTTGATTGGCCATAGCAACTCTTCGTTTCTGCTTATAAACAGGAGGAAAACCAACAAGTTTGTAGACCTTCTCCATAACATGACCAATCTTTCCACAATGACTGCACATAGGTCTTCCCTTTCCAGTATTCCCTTTGACATTCTTGCCATTGTTGCCTGGAAGTGAGGTGCTTTGGTTGAATCCTTGATTCTTGACAGCAAGTGCAGTTGATTCAACTGAAGGAGCAACATTGAATCCCAAACACCTTTGTCATTCCTCTTGAATCACTAAGGAAAAAGCCTTATCAATTGAAGGAGTAGGCTCCATCATGAGGATCTGAGTTCTGACATAAGAATAAGAATCATTCAATCCATTAAGGAATTGCATGAATGAATCTTGATGCTGAAAGGCTGTGATCTTATCATTCACACCATAAGTACATTTACCATATGAACAACATGGTAAAGGCCTGAAATTCAATAACTAATCCTAAGCAACTTAAAGATCAGTGAAAAAGCTTGTTACTATGGAATCGCCTTGCATCGTAGTTGAGATTTGCTTCTGAAGTTAAGAGATTCTTGGTCCATTGGCGTGAGAAAAACATTCCTTGAGTGTATTCCACACCTCAAAGGTTGTGTCTCTGTAAATGACACTAGCAGTGATGTGAGGTGAAACTAAATTCAAGATCCAAGAAGAGATCATTGAATTGCATTTGGACCAAGATTGTTTCTCGAGTGGTGTGATTACCATTGAAGCATTGACAAAACCATCAACAAAACCAAGCTTACTTTTAGCATCCAAAGCCATCCTCATAGCTCTAGCCCAACTAGGGTAATTATCCTCAGTTAAAGGTTGAGAAACCATAATTGCACTAGGAGTTTCACCATGATACAAGAAAAATGGACTTTGTGGATCTTCCATTTGAGAAAGTTCTTGCTGAGAAGAGGAAGACAAATCAGTCTAAGTATTCGACGCCATTAATAAAGGCTCGAGCTCTAATACCATGTAAGAAAACACTTACTGAGGAAGAAGAAGAAGCACAAGTTCACAGAGAGAGTGTTTGAGAGAAAATTGAAGTATTTCTATATTGATTATCAAAAAGTGAATGAATCTATACACTATTAAGGCTTTATACAAACCAGAGCTAAGCTAATACAAAAACAGAGCAAAAACTAACTTACCTACTTATATGGAAACAGTTATTGCACGTGTAGCAAGTAGTTATAACATGTGTGATACAAGATGAAATAATTAATTCCTAAACTACTTGTAGTTAAGCTAGCAGATTAAGCTTCCTGTCGTTTTAGCTTGCTTCTTGTCTTTGAACCTTCTTTCCTCCTATTTTACCTCTCTGATCTTTATAAACCTGATACTCTCCCTCAAAATGAAATCTAGAGCTATGTATGTTCACAATACTCATCTTGGAAAGTAAGGACTTCAACTGTTGCCTACTGAGAGCTTGTATAACAACACCATGGGAAAATGAAAGTGTTGGTCACCTTTTGATTTAAGGACAAAGAGAGCACAGTGTTTAGAGCTTCTTTCGCTGTGTCTGGAGAGAGAATTACACAAATAATTACCCTCTTTTTCTTCTTTTTCTTTTCCATCTTTTTCACTTTTAAAGGCTTTGGTTTTATATTATATATAGAAAAGAGAATTACAGTTGGGTTAGGACTCAATTGGTCGCGTGTTTTAAAAAATAAGTAGAAAATTTGATAAACTTCAATAATAGATTAACCTTAAAAGATCTATATATATATATATATATATATATGAAAAGTGAAAACTGTCACATTTCAACATAATACAGTAACCAAAATTTATATATATATAAAAGTGAAAGAAAGAAAAATAATAATAGTAAACTTCAATTACAAATTATTCTTACTTTAAAAAAAAAAAAATTAAGTTGTTGATAACAATCAAGCTTTTTTGTATCTTTTCTTTATCCTAAAAATTGATAAAGTATATTAGAAGAAAAGTTTATAAAAAAGAAATAAAATGTTTTATTCAAAAATTATTTTACAATTAAGTGCAACATACTTGGCGAAATCAAGGCTTCTAAGTCCTACTTTTAGTATATAGTATATGATATGATTGAGTTCTCATTGTTTTCATTCCTTCATTATTTTTTTTTCTTTTTTCTTTTTTGAGATGAAACCTAGTAGACTTTATCTAATCAAGAGCATGTTGTACAATGGGAAAGATAAAAGAGGGGTATTTGTTTAACCAAACAATGACCTATTCATTCTCTCTTTTAGTACTAGCAAGAGGTAAAAGGCTAGAACAACTCAATAACGTAGTAAAAACACATTATTAACAAATGATAGAAAATGAAAAAATTCTCTAACAAAACCAATTTTTACAAGTATCCAAGCAACTTTCAAAGCTCAAACTCTGTTTGAATTTAGAAGATCCACAAGTTCTCTGAATATGCTATAGCCAACTAACTATGGGAGTGGTTGGATAGATCCCTGCTCCATCACTATGTGAGCCTTAGTTGACAATTATATAGTCCATTTTGTGCCCTTTTCAACCTAGAATTATGTCACGAAGTGAATATCTAATGTCAATACTTTAGCATGTCATTTCAGGGCCATGATATATATATATATATATATATATATAATACGATCTTGTGGACCATGTCTAAGAATGCAATCAAGTGTGAATGAATTGACATAAGTGTTTGGAAATGATTATTTAGAACACACCATTCATTTTATGGTTCATAGCCTGTGCAATTAAGAAGAATCTATTTTTCAACATAATCATGAGCGTATGGTATGAGATCAAGTGTTGTTTTGAGTTTTTAACTCATAAGGAATTAAAGAAACTTGTTTGGGTGTGATCTAATAATCTAGGGCATAGACAAGATATTATGAGTGATGTACTATGTTAGTTAAGATGGTAACTTAATTTAGTACTCCTACCATACACCTTCTCGTCTAGTCGCACACTCTATTTTATGAATGAATAAAGGATTGAGCAAACGATTAAGAGGTGTCAACTCCAACTGTAGTACCCAGTGTGGGATGAGTGGAAGATGATAGTAATTAGGCCGTATTTGACCCAATGTATAACCTATGGCCCAAGTAGCGTCCACGAGGGTTATCAGATAAGTGAACTTTAATTTGATGAGTTCAAATTTAAACTGGTCCTGAATTGAGTTATCAAGATCAATGATTAGTAGTGGAGTGATTTAAGATAAGTGGTTAAGTGTTTTTAGGGACCACTCATCCAATAACAAGTTTATAACTGCGTGTATTTAAATACTCATATAACATTCAAATTAAGGTAGAGTAGGAGAAAACTATACTCCTATAACAACCTATCTAATTTATTCTTCAACAAACAATCTAGAAAATGCAATGCAAATTCACGCAGGAATTCGATTTAGGAACCCAAAAACCTTAGCCATAGTTGGCCTTTCTCTTCGTATCTCACTAGTACACATTCCTGCAATTTCAAAATACTCTTTCACATGGGCCTCTATTAGGTCCCTTGAAATACTAGCATCCACCATTTGCATATGCTTATTTTGGGCCATCATTTTCCTAGCCCATTTGATTATCCCAACCTCTTCCCCGTCCAAAAGGGTAGGCAAATTGGGGCACTTTCCTGTAGCAATCTCGAACATTAAGATCCAAAAACTGTAAACATTAGCCTCAAGTGTAGCTGCAATGAGGTCTGCCTTGGACTTAGGGGGGGCATGTCACAGTAACCCATTGTCTCCACAAATTGTGTGGACACATAAGAAGCGGAGGTGTCAATCCGCCTTACTAGACCGAAATCAATAATGTGGGCCTGAAACTCAGAGTCCAAGAACACATTGTGAGACTTCATATCCTGATGAGCAATAATGGGCTTGTCCAAACTATGCAAATAAGAGACACCATTAGCCACACCCCTAACAATGAATTCAAGTCCCCCAAGATAATGTGGCCATGTCCTGTTCCAATTGCAACCACGTCCAGTGTGTGAGTCTCTAATGTAGTCCAATTTTATAACGGAAATTGTAGTGCAGCTAAAGTTGTCATTCCACCTAAAAAAGGAAAACAATAACACGCCAAAATAATATATAGAAAAATATGATTGAAATTAGGACGAATTTTTTTTTAGTGAAATTCAATAATTAAAATCACTAGGGACTTAGGATTTGTCCACCAATATTATTAAGCATCCACTACCAATCCAATTTAGCACACAATTGGATAAGTAAGCACATAAACCATCCGATTGGAAGATTTTGAAATAAATTTTATCAATAAAACTCTCTTTGGTTAATTATATTATCAATTATTCCAATAATTTAGTTTAGAAAATAATAACTTTGCTGGAAAAACTCAAGAACATCACATACCCTAGAGGCTATACTATGACAAAAGTAATATCTAACAAGATTTTTATGTTTTACTAGAGAGATTATAAAACCCTATACTAACAATTAGAAGATTCAAGAATAGACTTATAAAAGAATTAGAAATTAAATATCAATCTAACAAAACAATTATAAAAAGAGAACAATTGATTTCAATAATCAAAACGTGAAACATATGCTTGGATTGAATAGTGGACAGCTTACAACCTTGAAGATTCACCCCTAATCCTAGTTTATGTTCTTAAGCTTCTAAAAAAAAAAGAGTTTTCCAACGGACAAAAAACACGGTTGCCCTTGAATCCCTTTAATTTTTATAACATTTAAAACCCCAAAACAAATGCTCCCCAAAAAGGAAAATAAAAAATGGCAATTCATGTTTTTCAACACTGGGTCAACTTCTAGGTCTGTTTTGGCCTTTAAAATGGTATATTCTAAAGTTTTTGTAAACTACAAAGTTTTATATCTCCAAGTTCTCTTTTCGTAGCCGCAAGAATCAAGTCAATATGACATCAGAGTAAAAATATATGGCCAAAATATCAAAACTGGTCATAATATTTCCATGCTAGGATTTTTTCCATCTTTGGCTTAAACAAATTTCTCTCTTTCTTTTTATGTTTCCACACATTTTTCACTCATTAAATTCTTCAAAAGACACTTCTCAATTGATCTTCACCCTTGGATTCTTTTGGCTTCATGCCTACATGCTTAGTTCATTATTTTTAACCTCCTACAAGAGAAAAATACACATAATGACTATATTTTAGAGAAACTTGCAAACTCTCATATGTACATGTAAGTATGGGAATAAACACAAAATAGATGTAATAATGCCTACCAAAACTAAGATAATATTACACTTTTAAGCTATTATTAGTCGCTTTTATTTTTTTATGTACATATTCACATGTTAAATACGTACTAAATAAATACTCACACACTAGCTATATATTATTTTGTAACATAGTAAACTGTCTTGTGTGTGAGTCTCTTTTATTTTTTATTTCAAATGTTTGCTTGTAAATAATTCTTTGCCATAAATATTCACATGATATGTTATATGTAAATAAATACTCATATATATATTTTGATTGTACAAAATTTTTTCCAAAAAATCAAATGCCAAGTATCTAATTTTTTCTTTAAAACTTTAATGTTGGAATTAAAATTAATATGGGGTACTATTCTTTGGATAGGTAGTGTGGGGTGCCTAACACCTTCCCCACTCGTAACCGAACTTCCAAGTCCAAGATTTTTGGTTTGAGACTTTAGTTCACCTTAATTAATTAATTACTCTTGAATTAGTTTTTACTTAATTAGGTAACTAAAAAAGAATTAGACAAATCGGTGACCAATCACACCTAATACAAAACAAATGGTTAGTAATGACTCCTAAAAATAAAATAAGAAAAAGTGACTTACAAACACACCTCACCTAAGAAACACATGCACACAAAGAGCCACGTCACTAAGGACCCAATGTACGACAAACCTAAAGCCTTTTTTGGGGTCTCCACAATGTCACCTTAGGGTCATAATATAATATAATTTCGTGGACCATGTCTAGGAAAGCAGTCAAGTGTGAATGAATTGACATGAGTTTATTATTTAAAACACACCATTCATTTTATGCTTATAGCTCGTGCAATGATGAAGAATCTGTCTTTCAACATAATCATGAGTAAATTATATTGTATGAGATCAAGTGTTGCTTGAGTTTTGAGCTCATGAGGGATTAAAGAAACTTGATTGGGTGTGATCAAATAATATGGGGCATAAATGAGATATTATGAGCGATGTATTATGTTAGTTTAGATGATGACTTAATTTAGTACTCCTACCCTAAACCCTCTCATTGGGTTGCACACTCTATTTTCTATATAAAGAGAGGATTGGAAAAAAAATTATGAGAAGCCAGTTTTGTTCTAGTACCCATTGTGGGCAAGTAAGAGAAGTTAGTAATTAGGCTAGATTTGACCAAACCTATAACCTATGGCCCATGTATTGTCCACATGGGCTGGAGTTGACTATTTTTTTTTATTTTTTTAGTACTTGTTCTTTTTCAGAATTTTGGGGTCCCCTTTCACTTGGGGGCCTTAGGAATGGCCTAATTGGCGTAGTGGAAGGGTCGGCTCTGGACCCTAGTGGGCCCTTTGGTAACTTGAAGGTGTACCAAAAGGTGAAGAGATCGTAAGGAAAAATTTATAAAGCAAGCAAAGAGTAAGATTTGGCAAATGTATGATTCGTACGTGCACATACAATCTATTTTATTTATTCTTCAACGAACAGTCTAAAAAACATATAACACATTTAATTTATTCTTCAACAAACAATCTAGAAAATGCAATACAAATTCACATAGGAATTGGATTTAGCAATCGAAAAACCTTAGCCATAGTTGGCCTCTCTCTTTTTATCTCACTAGTACACATTTCTGCAATTTCAAAATACTCTTTCACATGGGCCTCTATTAGGCCACCCTCCCACAAAATACTAGCATCCACCATTTGCATATGCTTATCTTGGGCCAGCATTTTCCTAGCCCATTCAACTATCCCAACCTCTTCCCCGTCCAAAAGTGTAGTCAAATTGGGACGCTTTCCAGTAGCAATCTCGAACATTAAGATCCCAAAACTGTAAACATCAGCCTCGAGTGTAGCTGTAGTGAGGCCTGCCTTGTACTCAGGAGGCATGTAACAGTAACCCATTGTCCCCGCAGATTGTGTGGACGCATAAGAAGTGGAGGTGTCGATCCTCCTTGCATGGCCGAAATCACAAATATGGGCTTGAAAATCGGAGTCCAAGAACACGTTGCGGGACTTAATATCCTGATGAGCAATGGGCTTGTCCAAACTATGCAAAAATAAGAGGCCATTAGCCACACCCTTGACAATTTGAATCCGGGTCCCCCAAGATAACGTTAACGTGGCCTCGTCCTGCTCCTGCTCCAAGTGCAACCAACGGTCCAAACTGCCATTCTGAAAAAACTCGTATATAAGGAGCCTATCGGAGCCGCTCATGCAATAGCCGAAAATCTTAGCGATATTTGGGTGGTGGAGCATACCCAGTGTCACCATCTCCGCCCAAAACTCCCTAAAGCCTTTGAAAGCGTCTGGATTGAGTCTCTTGATGGCCACGGTGACGCCGTTGGAGAGCTGGGCCTTGTAGACGGTTCCGAAGCTGCCACCGCCGATGATAAACTCTGGGGAGAAGTTTTTGGTAGCCGCCCTCAGCTTAGTCATGGAGAATTTGAGGTTGGGGTCGAAGGAAGCGCTCTGATCGACGGTGGTGATGGAGGGTAGCTGGGTTGTTGTGGATACGAGTTGGGTTATCTTTGGTTTTCGACACCGGAACACCCAGAAAGTAATGATCCCGGTTAGAGAGAAGAAGAAGAGTAATCCGTAGGCTGTTGCTAGGAAAATGTGATCCATACGGAACAGAAGAAAAAGATGTTCAACATAAAAGAGAAAGACAATTTATGTTATTGTTTAAGAGTTAGAGACTTCTTAACACTATATTCATTGTTCAGAAACGCGTTCGGTTGGAATTGGAGGGATAAGGGCGTTTGCGGTTTCATGGAAGAAGCAAGGTCTTTCACTCAGCAAGTCTTCGGACAGAGACTTTCGTGGATAATCAATTAATGGTTGTTTAAAAGAAGTCAATCAAGTACTTTTTTTTTTTTTTTTTTTTGAAAACAGACCTTTTATTTTAAGATCTCATTTATAACTGATACATGGCAACTCAATAGGTGATGCAATTGATACAATTGCTTAAGGCTACCAAATGAAAGAAGGCTACCACTTGTAAAAAAAAAAATTATATATATAATATATTGATCTATATAATTTAATTAAAAAAAATTTAAGCACTTTTATTAGTTAATAAAATGCAATAAAAAGGTCTCATTGTATCCTAAAATGCAAAAGATTAAAAGGAAAAAAGCAAAAATAGTCAAGCTTAAGCTAACAAAATTAAATTTTAAGATACAAATTTATTAACTCATTCTTAAAATATGCTAAAATCAAAATTAATAACAAACAAATTCATTAATAATACAACGTAATTGTTTTGAAATATGCTAAAATAGAAATTATAAATTTCAAAATCAAAAGAAAAACCTCTCATCTCTCTCTCTCTGTCTCTCCATCTATATTCTTACGATCTTACCTTTCTTTTCTTCATCTTCATCTTGATTCTTGATCTTTTTCCATAAACTCAGTCAGTCAGTCTAGCTTGAAATTTTTCTTTGTTGATTCCAAGCTCCAGTGTACCAATCTACCAGTCACAGGTATTCCTCTTCAGTTCTTCCCCTCTTTCTCTATCTTTCCGAAAATGAAGACTCATGGTCTTCTAGACTTCTATTTATTTCACTTAAATTATATATATTTTTTTGTTTGTGTCACACTTGCACTACACAATTGTTTGATGGGATGGGACACATTTTTTGCAGCTATGATAGCTTTTCTCCCCCTCTTTGGACCCTTTTCTGCCATGATAATTGATAGGACGCGTTTTTTCTTTAAAACTTAGCATAGGATGATAGGAGTAGTAGAGTACAGGCTGGACGGTTTTTACCTTTTTTTTTTTTAGTCTGACACTTTATCTACTATTATAAATTATTATATCAATTAATAATTTGATGTGTATCATATCAACTCATTTGTATTATATTGACACTAATTTATTAAATCATGTATTAAATTAACTTTTATTTGTGCATGTTTAAAATTTAAAGTGGTCACAGCTTTAAAAAAATTGCAATAACCAGGTTCTATTGTTCTATACTTTAAATTTTATTTTTAGTTAAATTATCATTTTTAATTATAAATTGTGTTTTATCTATAAATATTTTCTCATTATAAATGTCTACTAGAAAATATTTATCCGGATATGAAAAACTTCTAAAAAAGAGAAAAATTGAAAAAGAAATGTTAGAGGAACTTAAATACAAAAACTTAATTAATAATTTTGCATCTCAAAAAGCAAGAAAAATAAATTTTAAATAAAAAAATTCAATATATATATATATATATATATTATTTGATTAATACTTAATTATAAAAATGCTTCATTAAAAATTTTCGCTTAAGGGCCCAAAAGTTGTTGGGCCGGCCCTAATTGATAATATATAGTTATTGTTAGGACATATATGTTTTAACTTGTTTAAGAACATATGTCACTTAGTTATGTAAATTGGCTAATCTTTTGACAAAACGCACTCTGCTTGTAATTGGGTAATTCTAGGTGTTTTTAATACTTCAAGAAACAATGTTTCAAGGTCAAGTGTTGAAGTCATCAAGTCTGTCCAAGAAAAAGCAAGCTGAAGTGCAAAGTTTTTAAAGCTCGACACCTCTCGATAGCTACCTCGACACCTGCTATCTGTCGAGATTTAAAAAGTCAGAATTCCAATCTGATTTTCTTGGGATCCGTGAATATGTTTTTGGGCCTTCTTTTCTTCTAACCCTAAACATATAAAAGGATTATTTTAAGAGCCGTTTTGGGTGACACAAGTTGCATTATCATTGAGCAATCTCTGTTTAAGCAAATTGTGATCAACAGACGAAGTTCTTGACCTAGTTCATCTTCCATCAAGAAGTTGCTGTGTATTTGTACCATAGGGTTTTGTAACCAAGCATCTTCCTGCTATTCATCAAGTGGATGAACTGAAGAACTTTGCAGCCAACCATTCTTCCTCAGTTGGTGTTCTGAAGTCGCGTACTTGGATCCGCACATTGGTTAGTCACGTACTTGGGAGCCGTGCATCAAAGGTGGAGACTGTCACTACAGATCAAGTCCAATTGGGTATTGGAGTAAGGGTTCAACTGTAGGTTGGTAAGGTACTTGGGATTCCTTTACTTGTAACTGCTTGATTTGATAATAGTGGAGTTTTGGGAGTGGTGACCTGAAAATCACCCGGTGGGGTTTTTGCCATTAGGGTTTTTCCCATTCGTAAACAAATCACCGTGTTATTTATTTTCCGCTGCATATTTAGTTGATTGGTGATTTGTTTGTGCTTCCGTAAAATTGCATGATTAATTGATTAATTAATTACTTGGCTAAATTAATTAATTAGGGTTAATCACAAGGGGTCATTCAGTTTGTGACCTAACAGTTATTCCATTTAATCTTCTTATGACAAAATTGTGAGGACCAGATTTGAGCTCGTAACCCACTATGTGAAGAAACTTAAGCCCAAAAAGCCCAAAACAATGAATTTATAAAGAAATGGGTTGGAAAAACTGGGCTATCGTATATCAATCATACATTGGAGTTGATTCAAGTAAGAGAATGAAAAGAAATAGGATTATATTGCATAAAAATAGTCCTCGGCCAGATCCGAGGTAAACTGTTCTTGTTTATTATTCTCAAATTGGGTTACAAGTTTGATTCTTGGCTCCTCAATGATCTAGTTCCTTTTTTTTTTCTCCCCCCTTTTCTTTTTCCCTCATTCTAGTTGCCATCTTTCTCTTATATACTCCATTTCTCTTTCATCTCCACCTTCCACGTGTATGCAAGACGGTCGATGTTGATACTTGTCACATCAACCCCTCCCATAAGTCTTCATATAATAGCCGTAAGGCTGAAATGCACTGTTCAGATATCACCTCTACATTAATGCGGCCAAGGAATTAGCTGAAAAGCATTTAATGCGGGGGTAGCAGCTTTTGTAGATATTTGTTGCCTTCCTCTACTCCTCTCCTATCCAATGTCTGACTTTTAATCATATGCAACATGGTGGGATGTTCAAGGATGTAGGGCCTTCTTACTGATCTCGGATCCATATTTTTGACATGACTTGTCTCCTCGAACATCTTTTGGACTGTCATGTATAATCCTTATCTCTTCCTCTTCTATCATTTCCATAATAACATTGTTTAACCATCCTCGGACAAGTACATATCCTCAAATTGGGCCATAAGCCCAACATATATAGTTTTAACAGTACCTTCTAACTATCTGGCCCTTACAATAGCCCCTCAAAATCTTGATTTTCTAAGAAGGATTTTGATATCATCAGCCCACCCTGTTTATGGTTATACCCCATTTATATGAACTCCCAAATGCCTTTTTATCTGCTCAAGGCATGCTCCTGATGCTTCGGCGTCCAGAGCGCGCCCTCATTAAATTTTGACAGCACTTCTGTCCCCCACGTTGAATGGCATGATGCAAATCTAACAGTGGAGAATTTCCTATGGCTGCGAGCGGGAATTTTCCCGCTTGTAACTTTAGTGCCATTATAAATAGCTTCTCAAATCAATTTCTTTCCTTGTTTCCGTCAATCACACAATTTTAGAGTTCATACATTGAACCTATCACTCTCTCTCACTTCCTTGTGCATCTACAAATACCAAAAATTTGTCCGAGGACCTTTTTTTCAAACCTGTAAGTTTCCTCGAACCCTCTTAGTTTTGTTTCTTTCCATACATTCTCTTTTCATCACACTTTTTTCTTCTTGGTTCTAATTTTCGTTTCAAACTCGTTGATTTCTCTTTAAAACATCCTAGAAAATGGGTAGGTTCAAGTGTTTAATTGAATCCGAGGAGGATAGAGGGAGATTTGAAGTTAAGTACAAGATCCCACCAACAGTGGGCATGAGATACGCTGCCCAAGGGGAGTGGGCAGATGATAGGAAAGAGGGAGAGGTGGTCATTCCAATGATCGCCTTCATAGAGGGAGGAATTGACCATCCCAATGGGTAATGTCACAAGGAACTACCTCAGGTTCTTTAGACTATCCCCCACACAATACGCGCCTAATATGTTCAGAGTATTAGGGAGTATAGAAGCCCTAAACGAGAAACTAAACCTGGAATTGACACACCATGATATCAACTAGGTATACAACCTACATCATTTGAAAGGGCAGGGATATTACCTTAAGTCAAGGTATCCCGAAGTAAGGCTAATCCAATGCCTCCCTACATTAAATAAGGGGTTAAAAGAGGATTTTTTTAATCTTTTCTGGGGAATGGCATAATGGCCTACCCTGTCTGACTAAAGAGGGAACACCAGGTGGGGGTCTAGTCATAAATTTATGCATCTTGGCTTACATTTCCCTTTTACTTCACACTATCTCTACTTCTGACAAATTTTCTTTCCGTTTTAATGATTTTGCAAACAAACGTTCTACCAAACCCCGGCTCAACTTAGTTAACAGAGCGAGTCTAGACAAAATTCTTCGATCCGAGGTGTTTATCAACGAAGCCGACAGTCAATTACGAGCAGCACACATAATCCTCGGGTACAAACCTATTTCCCTTGGATTCCAAGCTCCCAAGTGTGTAATAAAAGCCAAGGATCTTCGTCTTCCCCACATTAGTGTGGCCTTTGAAGGATTCATCGTTCCTGAGGGCGTTCCAATCCCCGAGGGCGTTCAAAAGGTGACTACCCTTTCCTTTCAAGCTGTGGCTTGGCTCAGCGGGTAAGGTTCGAACGCTTCGTCTAACCCACCTAGGTTCGAGTCCCGCTGCTAGCAAGTTTCTGTTGGTGGGCAAACTTAGTGGTGAGGTGTACTCAGAGATAAGGTGATTCCCTCACAGAGGGTACAGGGTGGTCTGCCTGCGATGTCCTCGCCTTACTCACCCCGAGGCCACTGGTTCCCTGCCCGGGGGTGCAATATAACCATAAAAACCCCCATTTTTTGCTTCTCAAAAAAAAAAAAAAAAAAAAAAAAAAAGCTGTCCAAGCTACTTTTAGGGTCGAGGAGATAACCAATTCCTGCTACCGGTAGCTAGACAATGAGAGGTCTAGGCGCGTGGCAGCTGTGGAGTCATTTAATATCGCCGACCAATCCAACAAGGATTTAAGGAATAAACTGAAAGAGGAGGAACAGGCAAGAAAGAGTGTAGACTCGGCTCTGGAAGGCGCTCAAAAGCAGGTCGAGGATCAAAGGCTGCTCTTGCGTGATGCCAAGGAACAGTTGGCTTCTTCTAAAGAGCAAACAGTGGCCCTTCAGAAGAAGTTAGCTGAAGTCCAAAAGCAGATGGATCAGGCCGAGAAAGCCAAAGATGAAGCTGAGAAAGCAAGAAGGGAGGCTGAAAAGGTTAAGGATAGGGCTGAGCAGCATGGTTATGACATCAGAGTGGCTGAGACCGAGGAAACCCTTAGGGCGGAGGTCCCAGCAGTATGTCGAACCTACTGCGCTCAGACTTGGGATAAAGCCCTCAACCAAGCTGGGGTTGAGGCTTCTTCTGAACTAAGAAAACCAAAGAAAATTTACTATCCCCCAACCATACGAGCCTCGGACCTTCCTTCTATTCAAGGTGAAGCAACCTCTCCAGTTGCTGACCCTGTTGGAGAGCCACAACCTCAAGATCCTCCTCTTCCTAATCAGCAGGAGCAAGTAAGAGAATCTGAAGCTCCCAAGGAGACCTCCTCTAATAAAAAAAAATAGAAATTCCACAAGGTGGGGCAGCTTCCCAAAGCTTTAAAATTGTCTTAGCTTCAATCACCATGTCTACCAAGATCCTAAAGAGAAAGAGAAGGTGACTCCTACTGAAGCAGCTAATCAAGCTGACAAGACCTCTAAGGTTGGGCTTCAGATAAAGTTGAAACGATGAATCTTTATTTTTATAATGTAATTGCAATTTCTGTAATGTAACTTCCCTTATTTAAGACATGTTCTAATGAAATGTCCACTTTACTTTCCCAAATTTATATGAGTTATTTTCTTCAATTATGCAATTTTCATTTTGATAATCCCTCGATTGAACATAGCCATATGCTATAAGAGTGCAAGGTTGGTTACATAAGGGAAAATACAATTTTCACATATTTTTTAATTGAGAATCAGAGTAGATCAAGACTATTCGATTCACAGTATAGTCAATACACACCTTGGATTTACCAACTTTAACAAGTTTTCTAACCTTAAGAAAAATATTCAAGCGTTGATCAAACAACAGCCAAGTCCAGGGCACCCTAAAATGCTTTAAGTGATGCTCATGGACTTTGGTTTACATCTTTTTTGGGTGATAACAAACCATGTGACCCAAGAAGGGAATTAGGAGTTTGCTTCTTTTTAATGCTTGGGCTAATGTCTGACCAACATTTCAATAGATGCCATAGTGTATTAATCTCCACTGAGTTTTATGGTCCGAGGAACCTAATATGACTTAGTTTCTGTTGAACACTTAGAAAATTAATTAAAAGATATCAATTTTCTCAAGGTATGTGGTTCGAGGAGCCAAGCATGACCAAGGTTCTGTTTGATACTTATAACAATGTCATATTGAGTTAATTTTCCCAAAGCAGATGGTCCGAGGAACCAGGCAGAGCTGAGGTTTTGTTTAACACTTAGAAAAATAATTGAAAGATATCAATTTTACCAAGGTATGTGGTCCGAGGAGCTAGGCATGACCAAGGTTCAGTTTGATACTTATAATAATACCATATTGTGTTAATTTTCCCAAAGCAGATGGTCTGAGGAACCAGACATAGCTGAGGTTCTGTTTAACACTTAGAAAAATAATTGAAAGATATCAATTTTACCAAGGTATGTGGTCCGAGGAGCCAGGCATGACCAAGGTTCAGTTTGATACTTATAATAATACCATATTGTGTTAATTTTCCCAAAGCAGATGGTCTGAGGAACCAGACATAGCTGAGGTTCTGTTTAACACTTAGAAAAATAATTGAAAGATATCAATTTTCCCAAGGTATGTGGTTCGAGGAGCCAGGCATGACCAAGGTTCTGTTTGATACTTATAATAATGCCATATTGTGTTAATTTTCCCAAATCAGATTGTCCGAGGAATCAGGCATACCTGAGGTTCTGTTTAACACTTAGAAAAATAACTGAAAGATATCAATTTTCCCAAGGTATGTGGTCCAAGGAGCCAGGCATGACTAAAGTTCTATTTGATACTTAGAATAATGTCATATTGTATTAATTTTCCCAAAGCAGATGGTCCGAGGAACCAGGCATAGCTGAGGTTCTGTTTAACACTTAGAAAAATAATTTAAAGATATTAATTTTCCCAAGGTATGTGGTCCGAGGAGCCAGGCATGACTAAGGATCTGTTTGATACTTAGAATGATGGTAAAGTCAACAGATAAGTACTATAACAAGCCCAAAGAAGACAAAGAAAAACTTGTATTAATAATAATATCTTCTAAGATTATTTACATTCCAAGGACGAGGTACAACTCTTTCCTCCAGGTCTTCAAGATAATACGTGCCTATTCCAGCCATTGACGTTATACGATATGGGCCTTCCCAGTTGGATCCTAACTTCTTCCATGCTGGGTTCTTGGCAGCTCCTACAACCTTTCTTAAAACCAAATCTCACACTGTTAGCGGCCTTAGCTTTACATTAGCATCGTACCCTTGCTTAAGTTTGTGTTGATAATATGCTAACTGGACCATGGAATTTTCTCTTCGTTCTTCAATTAAATCTAAACTTTTCTCCAATAACTCATCATTGTTGCTCGGAGTGAATGAACTTGTTCTCAAGGTGGGAAATCCGTTTTCCAGAGGAATAACAGTCTCGGCCCCATACGTGAAAAAGTCTATAGGACGTGTGATAGTTCTTCAACCCATTTCCCTTTTGCATCATCCAGCCTCTTTTTGAGTCCCCTTACTATGACTTTATTGACAGCTTCAACTTGCCCATTCCCCTGTGGATATGCTGGGGTGGAATATCTATTTGTTATACCTAGGTCCCAGCAATATCTTCTAAAGGCCTTGCTATCAAATTGCAAACCATTGTCCGTGATGAGGGTGCGAGGGACTCCGAACCTAGTTACGATATTTTTCCAAATAAACCGTTTGGCATCCACATCCCTAATATTGGCCAATGGTTTAGTTTTGACCCATTTGGTAAAGTAATCTGTGCCGATCAGTAAATATCTCTTATTCCCTACTGCTTTAGGGAAAGGGCCAACAATATCTAAGCCCCATTGAGCAAAAGGCCAAGGACTGGAAAGAGGATTG